>WOFM01000081.1:26020-437068 GCA_011428145.1 Ericerus pela
TCTAGTAGGAATTAAAATCAGACACATTCTAATTTCTGCACAGTTTAGGCATTTATGAAGCTCTCATGACTCGTGGGTATTTAAAATTTTACCAATTTATCAAATATTAGCATTCGACCAAGTTATTTATTTAATGGAGTTTTGCTCGGGTCTGAATGGATAAGTTGGCATGCATACAGTTTTAAAAATTTTATTTTTTTTAGAAATGTATTGAAGGTAGAATTTTCAACCAAATTAATGGTTCTCGACTGTATGTTGGCTGTGATTAAGACAACCACCACTGATAAAATAGTTCTTGTTTCGAACTACACGCAAACTCTGGACTTATTCGAACGATTGTGTCGTCTCCGCAATTATAATTATGTTCGACTTGATGGTTCAATGACCATAAAAAAACGCGCCAAGGTTATCCATCAGTATATCATCACGCACGCTTGAGTGAAAAAGTACTGATATTCAACCTCTTTCTCATATTCCACAGGTGGTCGAATCATTTAATACCTTGCCGAGCGAATTTATATTTATGTTAAGTTCCAAAGCTGGTGGCTGTGGTTTGAATTTAATCGGTGCCAACAGATTAGTGATGTTCGACCCTGACTGGAATCCTGCCAACGACGATCAAGCTATGGCCAGAGTGTGGCGTGATGGACAAAAGAAACCTTGCTTCGTTTATCGATTTTTAGCGGTGAGGGTTCGTTTGTGAGTCTTGTTTATAAACGGGAAGGGATTTAATTTTTTTCTGTTTTCCTCTTTAGACGGGTACCATTGAGGAGAAAATGATGCAACGACAAGCTCACAAGAAAGCGTTAAGTTCGACTGTGGTTGACTGCGAGGAAGAAGTTGCAAGACATTTTAGTATATCCGAGTTGCGATCGTTATTTCAGTTAGAAGAGAATACTATCAGTGATACTCATGATAAGTGTGTTTCGATTTTTATTACACTTAATTTTTATAAGTCTGAGCGTATTTGATTGTTTGTTTTCATAATTTTTGCAGGATCAAGTGTAATCGGTGCGTTAATGGAATTCAAGCGAAGCCACCTGCCCCAGATAGTGACTGTACGAATGATTTATCCTGTTGGCATCACTGTTCTGATAAACGATGGCTAGTTGACCCCATCTTGAAACAGTGTTGGGCTGCTGGCATTTCATTTGTATTCTATCAGCATTCTCATAAGTACCATGAAGTGAGTTATAATATACGATTAAGACGATACTGGGGGTATGGGATCATGCCTTGATGTCGATGATTTTTCAGTTTTTCATTATTACTTAATGAAAACAAAATGCAATCAAAAATGTTGCAGTTTCTAGAAAATGTGCTAGAAGTAAAAATTATTGAAAGAAATTGGAACTTAGTGGTATTCTAATGGTTTTCATTTTTTTTTTCATTTATTTATTTTCCAATTGAGTTTTGGCTGCGTGACCATCTTACTCAGCGTCTGGAGTATGTATTTGGCATCGAAGGAGTAGAGGGATGTTGACCGGATTCGGTGCCCAATGTTCTACCAGCATCAATTTTTCAATTACATACTGAAGCTTCATTAGAACCAAACTGAGTACCTTGCCATTTTGGATTAGGAATGTGACGGCGCTGTGGTTAGTCTCGAACTCACAACCTTACGATTGCAGAGTCGAGCACTTAACCACTACACCTTACGCTGCGCAGACCCCTATTTTTATTGTTGCTTTGCTTATCAATACATTCTTCAAAACGTGACATATCTTCTCTCAACAATCAGAGTATGTATTCACATGTAATTTTGTGAATTCTTCAATATGAATCATGTTTTTCATTAGAGCGTATTTCTGTTTTGTTTTACGATTAAAAAAGTTCTCCTAAAAACGAAATAACAAAATTTTACCAAATCGTATTTCTGCCATAAGCAAGATTTAGAAAAACTTACGATCTTTTCAAATATGCCTGCACAAATTTTTATCTAAATTAACTGGCTGTCGAAAATAAAATTTACAAAAAAAACAAATTATAGGTTTTTCAGATATTCTCAATTTAAAATTTCAAATGAAAGTCTAAATAATTCTCTAATTGTAAATTTAATTTTTTCTTTTTCCTCATAAAATTCCAAAACGTCCGTCCGCATTTATTTATCTTACTTCCCATTGAGCTAAAAGGCTGATAATTAGTATAAGAGTGTATCAATATCACATCTAGAGATGTTTTTTCCAAAATTTCAAAAATAAAGGTCACAGATATTGGCCAAAAACACGTTTTGAAGCAGTATTTTTTCCGATGTCAGTTGGTTGGGTGACCATCACAAATATTTTAGCATTGAAAGTTCTTCTAGAATTGGTTTGTAAAAAAGTGTCCACCACCGAATTTTTAATGATGTTTTAGAGTAAAGAGTAGGAGAAGGGGTAGATAACAATAGTAAAAAAAGTGGAGGGGACAGTAAAAAAAGTAAAGGGAGGTAATGGTAATGAAAAATAAAGTTGAGGTGGTAACTTTGTTTCGTTGATTACAAAGCAAATACAAAGCTGGAAGAAAAAAATAAACACTTTATATTATTTTTTATTTTTTCAATGTCTCCTTTGTTCTTATAAAGTGTAAAAACGTGTGGATTTGTTTTTTTAAACCAAAATTTATTCTTATGGGTCTAATTTCCTCGAAATTTTACTAATTGGTACCAATGTGCCTATGTTTAGTCATTGGATTGTATTGTTTTGTATTTTTTCTTACCAGCAGGCAAATAAATTCCTAAAATTTACCCTACATCTTTCTATACTGATCTATATTTATTATATAAATTATTCCTTCTGCTTCCCATTGAGCTAGAAAGCTGAGAAATGGTACAAGGTTACCTTAATATCACATTCAGATACCTTTTTTTTTAATTCCAAAAATGTAAAAGAGATAGTCGATATGGACCATAAATCCATTTTTTAGTTTCTATTATACATATAATATATAACCGGATGTCTGGCTGCATTTATTTTTCATACTTCCTATTGAACTACAAAGTCTAAAATTGGTAAGAAATGCCTCAGTATCACATCAAGATTTTTTTTTTTTTTCAAATCCTGGAAATATAGACCAAAAACTCATTTGTTGGCACTTGTGGTACACCCAGTATGTTGAAATTGAGCAACATAATACAAAGTATGTATAATCATGTCATAGGTTAGGTTTTTTGAAGTGAAACTTCCTTGCTCTGGGTAGTAAACTAAAAATGGTCGTGCAAGGAAGCCGTGAAATGAAATAAATAAAGCGGTCATGCAACAAAACACGTGAAATGAAAAAATGTTACTGCTGACCCTCCTTAAGAAAGCTAAGCTCATTTAATTCTATTTGATTCATTTCCCTCTTCGCTTTCTCTATACATTTTAATTCATTACTTTCTTATCACTAAAATGAATGTTGCGTGATTTAATTTTGACATTAAGTGTTCACCAATCGGTGAAAACAATTTTTTCAATTTATATGACTTTTTCTATATTTTAATGTTTATACGAAACAAAAAACAAAAAATCACGCTGCCAACAAAACATTCATTCTTCAAAATATAAATTTCAGCTTAACAAGTTTCACTTCCACTGTGTGTCCCAGTGCACTCTTTTTTTATTTTAGAAATTCTATAGATCTAAAATGCCTAAATTTTAACAAATATTTGTAAGTGATATTCACCTATGATTTATTCTAACATACTACTAATCTTGGTGCGGATCTGCCGTAAGTTATTTCTGATGTGTCCCAATTAATTAAGTTGAATAAATCACAAATTTTTAAATATTTTCAAATTTTTAGATTTGGATACGTATTAGATTCGTTCAAAAATCTCATATCATTTATCTGGATAGTAAATAAGGATATCTGCTGTAATTTTCTACCTCAGAATTATTTAAACACAAAAATTTATAGATATAAAAAAGAGGAAAATAGTTTTTTTTGTTTTCAAAATCAAAACTGTGGATACCTTGATGATTTTTTTCATGATATAAAATTGAAAACATTCTCAGATGAAAAAATTATAGATGAAAAAAATGGTAATAGAACGAGATTGACAAATTTTGAAAAAACTTCGTAGGAATTGATTCTAGGTTGAAAAAAGGAATTTAGTTTAAATATTCCAGATCCCTCATTTGCTTCATCTTTATAAATTTTACTGCATACATTCGAGAATAATTTTGTTTTTCATAAATATTCTGAGATAAAAATATTTGTGGGACTAATTCTGACGACTACCTGTAAAAACTTCATAAACAACTCTGTACTGGTAATATTTGTGGTAATGTGTTCAAATTTGACATAAATTTTTTCTTTCGACCTATTTTTTCACTCTAAGGATTTCAAAAATGTGTATTAATGCGCTGAGTTCAAATTTAATGTGAATTTCTCATTTGACAGATTTTTTGACCACCAGGGTCGCTAAATAGTCAATTTCAACTTTTCATATTTTTGTGTTACACATCATGAATATTACATACCTTTGAGTAACACCTTTCTTGATATATGGGGCACCAAATATTTTCAAGGGAAAGTACATGTGCCCATGTCTGATTCCATTGAATGGTTTGAAAATTAATTAATATCTAACAAAGGTTTCACTTTTAAAATGTGATGGGAGTGGTCGGATTTTATGATGAAAATCCTCTACTCCCAATCCGAGCTTCTGTCAAAAAGGGCTCTTTATGAAGAGAACAAAATTGTATATACAGGCACATTTTGAAGAATTTTATTTAATTTTGAATGAAAATTTAGTTGATTTAGAAAATTAGAACTCATTACATTTTAACATACGGGTCTCAAATAAGCGAGAAGAGGTTTGCAATGTGAAAAAAATAAATAAATGTATGAATATTAGGAAAGAGAAAGTGAGGAAGCTATTTTTTGTATTCTCTTTTATTTGTTTTCATTATACTGCCAATAATGAAAAAAAAAATTGTATCATGAATTTTTGTGAATCAGCACAAATTTTCTTCTAGAGTACCTACAAAATTTGATGACAACCTAAAATCTTCCTTAAAATGATAAAAATAGATCCTGCAAATTTCCTCTCGATTTAATTTGTTGAGCAGTTCTGTAGTTATGGATGAACAGATGATTGAATTTACTTTGCACTTACAAATTCTGTTCTATTTGTGTTCCCTTATTATTTCAATTTTGAAAAATTTTGATCTTCATACTCTACAGCCTGACGAAGACAGGCCTGATTACTAGTATTAAATAAAACGTTACTGAAGAACTGAAAAATCAATTTTTTTTATCTTGTTGGTCTTAACCCTCTTAGCTGTAAAAAAAACTTTCTATCAATTTTTTTGTTTAGAAAACTCAAGCTATGTCACAAAGTAGCAACAAAGAAAACGAAATAGAATTGGAAGAGGTTGAAAATGAAAAGGAAGATTCAGAAACGTAATAAGTTGACGCAATACTATGATTTTTTGCTACGTTTTGTTCGTTGGAATAGCTCCCGCAGAACGCGACCATTGTCCATGGGTAATTGTGGAATTGTTTTTTACGATATCCTATGTTACTGGAATTTGAAGTTAATTATTTACTTACCAAGCTAGTGTATTGAATGACGCATTTTTGTACATATTTGTAAAATTAATGAACTTTTTAATGTGTTGGCTTCAAAACTTTAATCAATCCCGATTGATTGAAATAATGATCAGTGTACACTCCAGTTCTTCTCTTTTTTCGTGTTTTATGTTTGTTTTTTTTTTACACGTTTATCTGGAAAATGCCGCTCCGAAAAAATAAAAATATTTATTTATCACTCCTGACATTCTTTATCTTAATATTTTTACAGAATAATGATTACAGTACTTCATGTCTTCATCTTTCAGGCCATAAATGGAGTCCTCTCAAATTATAATTTTACTTAGGTAGGTATTCTTTTCTTTATCGACTCGACCTTCCTTTTGCAGCATTGTTTGACAATATAGTTGAATTGTGTGGAGTTTCTTGATAGTTTAATTGAATCTTTAAAAGCGCCCCAACCCTTCCATTATGTGTTTATCTATACTATTTTTGTTTTTCAACATGTCCAAGGGTCTTCCACGAATTATTTAAACCAAACAATTATGAATTTTTATGCTTTTAATTTCAAATGTTTCGTTGAAATAAATTTATTTTTAAGTCCTATTTTAGCAGTTGTCTTGTTCTGTTTTCGCTAAGACTTCACACGAGGATCTGTAAATTTGATTCAAAATATCATTTAATAATATTTAACTTTTTTCATATATATAAAATATAAATTCATTTTTTTCTTGTCAAGAAATGGCTGAATCATTATTTGGAAATTTTTATTATCTGATAGTTTTAAGTAGGCCTCGAACAAAAGGGAAGTAAAACTCTTTGAAATTTTCACACTTTTTTCGTTAGAAAATAATTCTAATCCTCCGCTATAATTATATTGGTAGTTATCGTGGAGCTGAAATGCTTCTTGGGAAGCTGAGGTGTATGTAATGAATTTGCTTCGTATTTAGTATTTACACTTGTTTGAGAAAAATTTCGCGTTTTTCAATACTTTGAAGATTTAGAAAATACACATATATTTTGATAGGTAGTGAAAGAAAAAAACTGAAATTCAGTCTCAACATTTTTGAGTGTCTCGAGTTGTAATAACAAACCAGTTTATAGTCCAATTTACCTTCTGAAATTAAGTCTTCCTCTTGCCTCCCCTTCCCTCAAAAATCCTGAAATTATGCATGTGATTAGAGTCGCAGTATCTCTATTCATTGTACAAATCATAGATGAAAAGCCATAATATACAGCAAGTTCATAAAAATTCTGAATGAATGAGAATAATATTAAAACATTAATCAATTGGTTATAATATGTTTTGCAAAACCTTGGAAAGTTTTGTCCTCGTGAACATAGTCCCTGCATTGTCATGTTCAGATTTAGTGGAATAATTTTGGTTACTTCATTCCGTTATTATTGGTAGTTTGATCAAGATTTTCAAAATCAAACGAAAATTACTACTCAGAAGATAATAGTTCGCTGTATATTGTCAACATACATGCTTATACTGAGGCTACACGTGGAAAATTTCAGACCTACTTCAAGCTGAATCAACAAAATTAACTTTCTCTTTACCACTTAATTGTTTACCACCTCTTACATATACGCTCAAGACACGCAAGTAGAAAAAATTAAAATAAAATTATGTTCACAATCTGAGTGACGAATGTGTAGAATGACTACGGGCGGCGGAAAATAAGTTTTGGTGTTAAGTATTTTTTGTGTCATAAATTCATGAAATCATAACCTTCGTTCGCAACTCATATTATTTATTAATTTTATATATGTTAGTTCTGTTCTTATTAGCCGTTTGGTAAGAAAAGTTGTGAGAATTTCAAGGAGAATTCTATTGTTCTCCGGCAAATTTAACGTTTGTTCTGAAGTCGTCACAACTTTTTACAGCAAACAGCCAAAAAGAACAGAGTTATTAATACATATAGGCGTGTTCGCGTGTATATATAATTATACACTATGATCTTTGAGGATATACATAATATATGATGGAGACGACATGCTGCACTTTACAATGGGATCGACTGTTGTTAACATCTACACTGAGTACGCCAGTGTTAATAAACAAATGCTTGTGGCGATTTTGTTCTCAAATCAGATTTTTAGAAAACAAAACACGTGGTGGCGTCGGAAGCACTATCCATAGGTGCGTCTTCATCATATATATTATATCTTCAAAGACTATGATTCTAAAGATGGAATGATGGGAAAAAACCTCCCAAAACCACCCTCCTTTTTTCTCTGTTTTTTATTTTTCTTACTTATATAATTTACCGCTCCTAAGGCTCTACCTACATAGCTAACAGCAAATTTATACGGATTTGAAGTTACTGTTGCTGTTTGTTATGTAGAGTAGGCGTAGCTTAACTACACTCCCAGTCACTCACTATACAGTAAAAGCAAAGGCATTTTTCTAAAATAATTTTTTTTAAACTGAAAAATTGAAAAAAATTGTAATAAAATTACGATTAGTCTAGGTTTTGAACTTGCAAACTGCATGCCTGGCTGAAAGCGAGTGAAAGAATCACTATATTAAAATATTAAATATAACAACATGAAATTCGCATCACGTAGGGATCATTGTGAAATATATGTTTATTTAAATGTGCAATGGAATTAACGAAATATTTGAATCATCTGCATGGATTATGAGGGAAAGAAAATGAAAATGTTAAGATAATATAAGGTATACAGTTCTCGTTGAATCTATTGTCATATAATTTAATTATGTTCAGAATTATTGGTGTTTCAACATTGTTTTGTTCTTCTGCGTTTATAATCAAATTTTCTTCATGGTTTCTTAAAAATTTTACTCCCTTATTCTTGCTGGAACAAACGTCGCAGGTCCGACAAGTCTATTTCTATTTTTCTAGTTGGCTTCAGACAAGTACCATTGTGACTTAAACGATGTGAATTGGCTTTATACATGTTTCATAGTCCTTAAACTCATTGTCTCAGAATTTTATCAAATTCAATATACCTTTAGACAATATGACCAGCAATTTTAAATTTTTTTCACTTATATGGCCCAATCTATGGTGCCACGTCATCTTCCAAGTAGTCGATGAATTTTCTGCTCTCTCATTAGACTCCTGATCACCTCCTAAATTATTATTATAAAATTATTTTTGTTATTATTATTTAAACCTATATTTTCTCTTTCATTATCATTCACCTGTTCATTTTAATTTGTACTTTTTAAACTATTATAATTATTATTATTATTATTGTTAGTTTGATTGTTTATGGTTGATTCATCAAAATTATCTATACCACAAACATTATAGTCGACTCTAAACAAACTATCTGACCAAAGTCAAACTGCAGCAAAAACGGTTTCCGAAGTTTCAATCATATAAATAATACAGACGTCGAATTATTGGTCAGTTCCAAGTATGACCTTTATCATGACTTTAATGCCAGATAAAATATCTAAGTTGGTGTCAGGAATCTAATGGACTTCCGACAATTTGATGATAATTTGCTTATAATCTGAATTCATAACTCAAACATACATTTCACCAACAAAATGGCATACAGGAAGGCATTCTTCGATGCACTGCAATTTGACAGGTTTGTCGAGTACTTCCACATTTCACAAATTTGCTAAATACGAGGTTATGTGCATGTTGGCTCCGCCATCAAGCACCATTTGTCTAGTCAGCAATTTTGGAGAACTCGAAGAGTCCTCCTCATTGGGTTTAGCAATGAGAGCCTTCATTAGATTCAATAATCAACCTGTAGGATTAAGTTTTGCTGTAACATAAATGCAAAGGCTATTTTGTTTTCTTTATTTTTTACATTTTTCTTTGTATTTGATTGTGAATTATTATTTTCTTTATTTGTGCTTCTAAGGTTATAATTATGTGAGTTTATTTCCTCTTTCTTTGATGGACATACCATTGCTGTGTGGCCTTTACCACCACATTTAAAACAAGAAACATTTTCCAAGTTTTGTGAAAGTTTATTTATTTTTGGTTATTAATTATTTTGTGATTATTATTTTGTAAATTTTGATTATTATTATTATTATTATTATTATTATTGTGATTTTGATGAGAGTTGCGGTTTTGATTGTTGTTTTTATAATTTCCACTTTTATTAGGTATGAATCTAAAATGATTATTATATGACATATTATTATAGTTTGTTCTATTATTATTATTTTTTGCTATCAACTATCAATTCATATAAGTTCATTTATAGTCGATACCCTGATTTGCCTTATACTGAAGTTCTGTCTACAATATGTTGAGAGGAACTTTCGTAACCCAAGAAACAAAATGAACATTCACTACAGTGTTTATTAACAAATGGCAGCCAAGCGCATATAAAGAATTGGATTTGGTTAAATCACAGCTGAATGGAGTCAGTATGGCCATATCGAGATACATGAAAATTAGTATGGTAAACAGAGTATGTGTAAGTAATGTTGCCAGAGGTGTGAGCGGAGAGGACTTGTACCTCAACAAAATGCACATTATTTTCTACGTCTTAAAATAGGCAACACTGATGGTCTCCTACTTGCAGCCTACTTCATACTTCCACGTTTCATTTTTTTGTATGGAATATTTCGTTCGTATTTTCTAGCCATTTGGTAGCGAGCCGCAGGCTGCAGCTCACAAGAATTAGGATGGCAGACAACGTAATGACGAATGTGAACGATTTCGAAATTCAAATTCGTCTCTCAACTTTATTCTACTTTGTGAAATGGGAGTGCAACATGTTCGATCTCTAATGGCTATTTATGTTTTTGTAAACAAATAAGAGTGAAACTTGACGAATGATGATTAATATGATTATCGATGAATGACTGCAAGTTGCAAATCAAATCGTTTTATTGATGTGAGTCGAATTGAATCAGGTAAATGTGGAATGAGGAAAATTATCGTTCAAATGGAATCCTTGCGTAAAATATTATTTATCATTTATCTCTCAACTTTTAATCTTGTATAATTTCCTCTGAATGAAACTTTACTAATTAGATTGGCGATTTATTTCGGCTTTTGGCGTAAATTTGTTATAACTAGTAAATTTGAAAATTTCAAATGATTCTTCACGAAAGCTGCAAGACCGCACACGAGTGTAGAATGAACGAATCATTCGCGACCTCCGCGTTGCTTGTACTACTTTTTTGTAATCGTTTGCAGCTGAGCGGACAACGAAGACAGAGATCATTATGAATTTTATTAAAATCGAGTGAATTCGCGCAAATCATTAGTCCAGAAAAGAAAACTCCTAAATTTCAAAATTAAAAGAAAAAACAGATAACCCGTGTAAACTACCCGTAAAACATCGGTAATATCGCGTATTCAGTGAATTATTGTCATTTCCTGATTCTAAAAACTCACAGCACACGACGGTAATAATAATGGCGCCCGAGTTTGGCGTCACCGAACTGCCTATTACCAACGATATTAATACCAGAAGGTGTAGTAGTTGATTTTAATATAAGTAAAATATGTTGTTTTTTCGATAACGAAAGAACAGAAAATTCATTTAGTAACGCATATTTACGTCGATTTTATATTAACGAGAAAACGAACGTAAATATAAACGTTAAATTATGTTTTTAAGAAAAAGGTGATTCGTTCTCAAATATTTTCATATAGTTTTTGTTTTTGTTTACTGAATTGAATAACGCAGTCAACGACGTAAATATGTCATTTAATGCATGAATTTTTTTCATCTTTTTTTTCTGCAATGATTAGGGATTATTTTAAATAATTTTTTGTAAATATGTGTTGGAAATATTGGGGATTGGTAATATGACGACAGAGAGGAGGGTAATGAATTCCGGAGTATTATGACGTCATTCTTCAACCTCGTTTATCGTATATACTTCGTAAATACTCTTTTATCATGATGATGATGATGTATCCGCTAGTTTTTTCGTAAACAGATGTTCGAATCAATGCTCGAATATTTGAAAGTTATATGATATAACCAATTTACGCCACAAAGTTTCAACCTTTTCTTTTTAGGCTAATTTACATCATAGCCACCTAGACGAGCATTGCAAGCCAAGTAAAGTATGTACAACACTGCATTTGAACCGGAACTCTTTATTTTAATTTTTAAAACCGTAATACGAATTAAGATAATAATTTTCGTCTCCAGAGAGGAGATGCAATTAATTTTATTTTTTTCATTCATGGTTCATCTTCTATACCCTTATTCAGTAGCTTTCGTCGATGCTAAAACGAAACCGAAAAATAACAAACATGCGAAAAATAGTAATTTCACTATGACCATAATTAGAGTTGCAAACACAAACGCTAATTTGCTGTATGCGCTAGAATGTCGATCTTTGTAGGTCACCTTGGCATGTACGTTGGTGTAGGCTTTTCATTTTCGAAAATTTGCCAAACAGTTTTCATTTCAACAACAATATTGGTTTTATTTTCATTTTTCATAATATCTTGGGTACTTCGCAGTAGATCAAAGAGAGCGAAAAGTAAAAAAAGTTCCAATTTTTAGAAATTTCTACCGTTTAAGGAAAGAAAAAACCAGTTTTTAAACTGGTTCCGTCGTTTTCTATTATTCATTTTGTTAGCAATAGAGAAAACTATTTAACGTAATTATTCAACGAGCAGTCATTATTTGCTCATTTTAAAAAAATCGCGAAGTAACGAAAATTTATTCGGGAGTGATTAGCACAGGTTAGCCATTAGTTGTTGTTTTTCTTTAAACTGATTTTTTTTTTTTTTGGTAAACGAAGTTTTTGTGTGTATTAACCATTAGTCAAGGTCATTGTCCGAGGAAAATTGTAGTTTGACCTTCATTACTTTTTCGTACAGAAAAACGAATTGTTGAATGTTTTAGGGAGTTCTATTTCGGTGTTACAAAATTATTGTTTCATTCAAATTTTCACGTCGATTTTGTTTATTTTTTTTGTAACCGCGGAAAGGTTGTTGACGTCATTTACACACGATAGATTCTCGATCATCGCCTGCGAAGTACGAATATGTACACGCGTTTCCTCTTACTTCGGTTAGCCTAGGTGTCAGCAGTGGTCAGAGGGGTGTGGGTTTTCAATTTATTGGGAAGCGTCAAAACGAATTGTCTATTGATGAGATTTTAAAGAGGGGGGTAAGTGATAGGTTTTTATTGTACGTATGTATAGTCTCACCTTTCCTGGTAGGGAACCAGGACTATTACCATTGTCTGGATGGAAGGAGGGAGAGGGTTTCATTATGTTGAACTGCGTGCAAATGTGGTAACGTAGAATTTTCCGTGTGCACTAAAATTTGTGAATGGTAAAATTTCATTTTATCGTAATAATATCGTCCCAGAGAATCCGTCACTGAGGCGAAAAAATAAGTGTGTCTCTGTTATCCTTTCATGCGTTTCAAAATATTCTGAATTGGTTCCATGTATTGTCTTTGCTACCTGTACTAAACCCCTACAGATACGAGTCCGGCAATACGCCATTTTGTATTCTACAGCTCACAATAAGTAAATTCATTGATTTTATGTTAAATTTGAGAAATTTTATGGTTTTAAATTTTTTATTAATTTTGTATAGATGTTTTTCATTGTTTTTTAACTTGAAATCTACATTCGCCCAACAGATTGAAGGGCCGAAGGAACAAACCTCTTATTATACACAATTTTATGGGATCAAACTGTACAATCAAAGATATCGAATACGATTGTAAGAGAACCATTGATTGTAGAAAGCTGAAATTTTGGCGAAACATTAACGTATGCTTGCTAAAGATTCTGTGAAAATTTAGCCGAAATCGTATCACTGGTGCTTGAGATAAAGGTGAAAATCTGAAAGGGTTATGTGAATTAAACTGTGGATACAAAATGACGTATTGCCGTAAATTGTATCTATAGGACTCTTACCTGTACAACTCGTGTAAATATGTATTTATGTCACTTGTCAGTTGTTAATTTTTGTAATGAATCATACAGGCTAGAAGTCATTGGTCCCTCAATCGAAGCCACGTTTGGTTGACTAACAGACTGTAGTCTTCTATCAGTGACTGAAATAATTAGGTATCTTACTTTCTTTCGTCACGTTTATATAACATACATGTGATACATGTATATACACACAAGGTATAGGTCTGCACCGAACTGCAGAACGGAACGTAGGCGTAAACTATCCATCCTAATAGAAAAATGCATGTTTACTGCACGTTTTCTCTTAGCACTGACTCGTCTATGGCCTTTGACGTTTTGTGAAGCTCAGCACTCAGCAGTATTTAGTATACAGTAAACTTGATAAACATTTAAGATGAATGTTCAATGTTGCTCACTCGAACTTATGGGTGGGCATTTCCAACTAAAACCACGTTGGTAGACGTAATAATATTCAAACTTATAACCTAAAGGAGGGGAAGGAAGAAGTTGAATTCCTTTCTTTTTCGATAACAAAAAGTTTATAAATCGAAAAATAGTGCTTTTCTGGATCGCCGAACTTGACTGTTCACCGTTTTAGGTGTCAAATTCTTAGATTACACTGCAATGCGATGGACGAGGAAAACTATGTCGAAATTTAAAATGCAACAATGAACCTCTTAAGTCAGCTGCCTTCTTTCTTCATTTTTTGTGAGTCCAAATTTATTCATTATTCGTTGTAATATAAACCGTGTTGTGGAATAGAAGTTTGTCGCTTTACTCTCAAGTATTCTTCATTTCTGGTCAGTGACGCCTCGAAAGAATTTTCCAGGGGGAATGTGTTCAAAGAAGTCTATACTCGAATCTGCCAACTGCATTTAAAATTTGCGATTTACTTACTGATTTTCTTGGCGTGGGAGTGAATCTCTTCCTCACCCCCCAGATGGACGTCCCTGTTTCCGGTGCATTAAACGATTTCATTGAATATAATTAGCGTTCCATGTTTTACTAAAGTTTCTTCCTTATTATCGATGACCGTTTATTCAATATTCCTGTTCGAAATCGTTTTCGCTTCTACTTATGGCCTTTCTTTTTTTTTTTTGTGAAGAAGAAAAATCCTTTCAAATCATGCCCGTATTAGCAGCCTATAGAAGTGGCTTTAGTGGAATTTTTTAACGCTTTTGACCTTCTTATGGTTCACTTGCTTGATACTTTTAACTATCTCTTTTAATTGAGTCAATATTATAGCACCAGGAACTTTCCGATCATCTTTTCAGTTCATTCATCATTACATCTCTATTTGTCGACTTAATTCCCATTTGCCGATGATACTCGTTCGCCAAGAATATTCAACAAATTATTCATTCAGTGTGGATAGGTTTTTCTGTAATCTTGAAGAAGTAAGTCTACGAAATGTTGAAAAGTAACGACAAGAAGGTGGTAACGTAAGGGCGTAGATAAATAGGGTATTCCTGGGGGTCTGGAGCTCCTTAGCTTCGAAAAAATAAAATCATGATGAAAGGATTGTGTTTGTTGGAGGTGATCGTGGTCGTGGCTGTGTTGTGGCGAGGGGACATCGGAAGGACCTGTTGATAAGACAAGGACCCCCCTTCACTCATATGATCGATATATCTATGCCCTTGTAATAACCTCATGGGATGCTCTTAGCTATGCCATTCATCTGTGACATTTGTTGAAATGTGGTTATTCGTGGAGAATAACTTTTAATTTCTTTGAAAACCTCTACTATTTGATTACAAAATTTGCACATTATGTATTAGCGAAGTTATATAAAAAGCTGCTTGTTCTGAGAAACTTATTTTGGCCCATTGTCGATGGGCAGACGATCTATTACGTCCAAAGATTTTGACTAATTTTGTATTGTGAATATTTGATTTAAACGAGTAAGGAAAGCATGGTCAGCTTCTCACTTTGGAATGGTTTAAAGTGGACCAACAAGTGAATGCTCCTTTTCGAAAAAAATTTTAGATATGCTTGTGATTTTCGTCGGTACACTGAATTTCCGTAAATTTTGTTTTCTTCAGAAGTATTTAAAATGGTCGCGATTTTCTTGAACACTTCAAAACTTTTCAACGATCTCTTTCCCAATTGTGAAAAAAAGAAAAATGTGATATCATTAAGTACCTTCGAAAACGTTTATTGAATTAATTTCAGTGACATATTGTGGCATTTTAAATGATGAAACGTATCCTTAAGGACAGTGTTGATGGTCCCTTGATTGGCCTACCGATTTCAGTTGACTATCACCAGTATTCTAAAACGATACTTAAGTACAGATTCGCTACTTAAGTAATATTTTATCTGTGACTCTCATGTATGAGTATAGGATAAACCTAGTCAAACGAGTACTTAAGACTTACTTAATGTTTAGAAACGTTCTAGAATACGGGTGTAAGTACTGGTTTTTCCAATTTCAGTTAGGCTTTCAGTTAGTTTAACTGGCCGGTAGGTCTAAGAGTTAGAATTTTAGTGCTAGCTGACAGTTAAATTTCTTACCTGGTCATTGAAAAATCGACCCTAAATAGTAAACATGACAAATAATATTTACATAGTAAAGATTACAGTAAACTTTTGTTTTGTGATTGTCCTTCGAGGTGGAAGTAAAATGACGTCGTTTACCCCTCCTCTCTCTTTGTGGTGTATGGTCGATATGATACAACCATTCAGCTTGATTATTATAACAGGCCTAATAGTAAACTATATCCTTGAATGTTCGCTTTAACCAGTAATCGATTTTCATGCCATCTATTTATAGAGAAATAATACCCACGGTTTACATTTAATTCACTTCGCCAGTGTGAACATTGTGAAAGTTTTACTCACGTTATTTTCGCATTTATCAATCAATGCGGCAACGATGGTCTGGTTTTTATGTAACTAGGATTTTCATTTTTTGCTGTTTGGATTGATGAGTGCATCGAAGTTGATCGATACAACCCCAAAATCCTATGGTCAAAGTTTATTGACTTTACACCACAAGCGTTGGAAATAGACGCTTATTGGGCTGCTCAGTGTACGTGTTATGGAATATTTTTCAAATGAGGAAGGGCTTTAATCACTACCGATAAAAGAGGCTAGTCATTTGGCTGTTTTTCGTGGAATTGTCATCAAAATAATGTAATCATTTTCTTCATGGAGAACTTTTTATTTTCCGCTGATGCACCAGCGCGTGATGCGGTCACCATTCTAATTGCTGACTTTTGATGTTGAGTGCATAATCTGCGAAAACAGGAAATTATTCGACTAAAGAGTTAAAAAAGTGGTTGTTTGTATTTTGGTTTTCAAGCCCTTTGAGTTGGTTACATTGCACCAGTTTTGGACTTGTGGAAAGGAGAGGGGTTCAGTGTCCTCTCATTTTTCACTCAAATAAGAATAAGTAGAATTTATAATATTCTTATAATTTAGGATTCATTTCAAAAATAATAAAATGTACCTACTTTATAATTTTTCTGAAAGTAAGTTTTACCGGGTTTTTGGGGCTTGCCCCCCATGCTTGCCCTTGGCTTCGTCTTTGATACAAAGATCAAAATGGACATGTCAACTTTTCTCAAAGAAATCCCCATCACTTTTCATACTTTCACGAGTAAAAGTCAAAAACTTCTTAAGTGAAAGTGTGGAACTACTTGCTACTCATACAAAATCAATTTATAAATAGAAAATTCTTTAAAAACCAAATAGGAAATTGAACTAATTTATAAATCACAAATTGTTGAATATTTTCAAATTTTTACATTCTCTTATTAGAGCTGTTCAAATATCTGTTATAATTTATGTGGATAGTGAACAAAGAAACCTGCTGGAATTTTCTACTTTAGAATTACGTAAACACAAAAATTTATAGTTATAAAAAGAGGAAAATAGTTTTTTTCCAGTTTTCAAAGTCAAAACTGTGGATGCACTGATGATATGTTTCATGATATAAAATTGAAAACATTCTGAGATGAAAAAATTATAGATGAAAAAAACTGTAACAGGACAAAGACTGTATTAAATTTTTAAAAACTCCAATAGGAACTGATTCGAGTTGAAAAATATGAATTTAGTTAAATATTCTGGATCCCTCATCTGCTTCATGTTCATAAATTTTACTGCTTTCACTTGAAAATAATTTTGTTTTCACTTAAATAGTCTGAGATAGAAATATTTTTGGACTAACTCTGGCCATTATCTGTAAAGACTTCATAAGCTGTTGTGTATTGGTAATAGGATTTCAAGTGAAATGGGAGAGAACCATCCACAATCAATTTTTTTGGAATTTAGAAAATTTGATTCTAAAAATTTGTGTATTTCTCGTGAATTCTGAAGTAAAATTTTTCTTGAAAGTCAATACAGTGGTATATTGCGAGATATTTCTCTCATTAGATAACAGGTAATAGGAAATCAGCCATTATTGGAATCTTTTATACATTTTATATTCTCAAATTGCTATCTTCACCCTAGTGAACAATTCACTTTTTTTATCTGGTAACAGGAATTTTGATACTATTATAGATACTTAGGCATCCTAAAGCAATAAGTCGTATTTAAATTCCTTTTAATGTTATCAATATTTTTGTCATGTTTATTCTTCAATTCTCACTTTCTTTGAAGGTCTACCAACAATATCACTTCAGAATTTCTGAAATTTTACTCTTTGTGTCCAGTAACATGTATTATATGGGCTTCCAACTCGAATAAATTTCTGTGAGGGTTTTTAAAAATTTGATGAGTCTCTTTGTCCAATTACAGTTTTTTTCATCTAAAATTCTTTTATTTCAGAATGTTTTCGATTTTATATCATGAAAAATCATCGAGGTAGGTACCTATCCGCATTTTTGATTTTGAAAACAGGAAAAAAAAACTATTTTCCTCTTTTTTGTATCTATAAATTTTTCTGTTTAAATAATTCTGAGGTAGACAGGTTTCCTTGTTTATGATCCATGTGAATTTTAAGAGATTTTTAAACAACTCATACGAAAATGTCAAAATTTGAAAACATTCAATTTTCAATTTACAGGTTAGTTTAATTTCCTGTTTCGTTTTTAGAGAATTTTCTATTTTTAAATTGGTTTTGTATGAGTAGCAAGTAGTTTCACACCATCACTTAAGAGGTTTTAACTTTTATTGGAATTATGAAAAGTGTTGAAAGGTTTAACGACATGTGTGCAATCGTACATTTAGCGCATGTTGAGAAAATTGATAAATGCGTCTAATTTGGTACAGAAATAGAGGAATGCCTTGAAAAAAGCACCGCGGAAATTCACAAGAAATTTGAATTTATTACTCCTATAAAGCCACGTGTTTTAATGTCGTGCGCCCAAAAATTCTGCATTTTCTGCCAAATAAAAAATCAAAAGACAAATAAATTCATACTCAACGGTTTGAGATGTGTTCCTAAAAAACATGTAATCGGTCAAATGTAAAAACTTGATGTGAAATTTGAATTTATTCAATTCAAAATTACAATTCCATAAAAATAAGTGTTACGGTACAGATGTACTATGCGACGAATTACAGCGGAGAAACAATATGTCTTGTCAACAAACAACTGAAATTTCATTTTAACGGAAAATTCATATTTTCCCAACTTTGCCACCTTGTTGCTCTTCATTTTTGAAAATATCAAATATTTTGTTGACTGCGAAAATAATGGGGCTATTCTTTTTGGTGTCACATATCTCGATGGTAGGAAAAGTCGGTAAAAATAATACTAAAAACAACTAAAAATGAAGCTCAAAAACAATTAAGTGTAAAAATGAGTATGTATTACTCACAATTACATCTTCTTTCTTACCTAACTCCCTAAGTTTGTTGTTTCTGATTTCATTTTACTCTTTGGAGTCTCCTCTTTAGAAGGATACAATTCTTCCTATAGGTTGTATTAATTATGTAGGTACGTGTTGATTTCAGTAATAAATGCTCTCATTTATATTATCAAATACCTACATAAGTATTAATTGAATACTGATAACAACTTCCTACCAGCGAAATTTTTTTAAAAAAAAGGTCTCAGTAGAAGTTAGTCCAAAATGTAGGACACCTAGTGTCTGGTTTCTCAACTTAAAGTTGTCAACACGAACAAGTCCAGCGGATTCCCAACATATTGTGCTTTCTTCGAATTAAAATTATTCGTTCGGATAATTTTGATAGCAACACAAATGGATTTAAAGGTATGAAAATGTACCATCACTTGTGTATATTTGAAAATAGTTATTGCTTTCTGCCCTCCGGATCCTCACCCCCACAATGAGATTGGTTTTGTTGGCCCACTTATCGCCGATTATGCCTCGATAACGAAGTTCCCCCATTTTCTATTCAAAATTTTCAGTCTTCGATACTTCCGCATATCGTTGAATACCTACCAATACTTACCTTTTTATTGTTACAAGCTGCTACATATACCTGTTTCGAGCTTAACAAATTCGAAATGTCTGGTTTGAGCGGAAATGAATAAACAAATCGTTTGAAGGAAGCATTGTTTGTGCAGAAAATTGCAGAACTCCAACGTTTGTATTTGATTTTGTCTTTTTTGTTTTGTCGATATTTTTTGTATTTTAACCCCAGACACATATTATGATCGCCGTATGAGTTCAACGAAAAAGTTCAGTGCTCTGTGCTTGAGAACTTTACAAATCTTCTCCATCAGTCCTTGTCCTTATTCATGCAAATTTTGGTTCACCATGAAAGATTTTATTCTTTTCAGTCGATTTTCAGCAAATAATGGTTGGGTGATTCTTCGGATGAGTTGTTTTTCTCTTCGACTTCATTTGTTATATTTTCTCAGCTTTTTGTGCCACATAAAATTATTTATTGACTTATTTTCTTTGTGTTTTGGCGGTGAACTATCCTAACGCTCATTCCATTGCAATGTTTTTTTTTTCATCGTTGGTATATTTGCTGAGTGATAATTTATCGATTTCATGACCTTCATAAGAATTTTTCTGTTGTTAAGAGACTTCTTGAAATATTTGATAAAAAGAGAAATCGTGCATTATTTATGGCCTACTTTTTAGTTTTTTGGCAAATTTTATTTCTAGTGTCGAATGTAGGTATCTACATAGCCTTACTTTTTCGTAATTCCATTTGAAGAACTCGATGTAATATTCGTCCACCTTAAAAGTGGTGGTATTTTTAATTTAAAAAAAAAAAAAATTGTTGTTTCATTGAATTTTTCGATTATGTTTTCGCAATTATGTCATTAGAGAAAGCGAGGTAACTGAAGAATTAAGAATATCATAGTACAAAGTAAAATTTATGACAGAAAAAATTAAGTTTTTGAGCTTCTTTCCAAGTTTCTAAACTTTATTTTTGCTGAGTTTTGACATCAGGATTTGAGTTAAATTCGGTGTCAAAAAAAAAAGGTTTTGTAAAATTTTTCGTGTTTTTTTATTTGGCATTTTCGATTCTTATTTTTCTGTTTTAAAGATCGAGTCAGTGCAACGCTCTTCTACGCGATATTTGGCGAAATCATTTTGTGAGAACTGTAAAATTACGGACTTGCACGTTGTTCAATTTTTTTTTTTTTAAATGGAGAGGGTGGGGTTTCAAGTTTTAAACGTTTGTCCTAGAAATTGTTCTCCTTGGTTACGGCTGTCTTACAGATGCTTTTAAAGCGGTTGCAGGAACGCAGACCTTCCCGTACACCTTCAGCTAAACTATTCATTGTAATTTAATGATAGAATCTTTCAAATGAATTTTTCGGTCGGCTGTAGCAGTTTATGGGACTTCTAAATTGAAACTTTGAACTGAGGAGAATTAAAATTAATGAATTCCGTCGAATTTTTTGGTGACCACGCGGTCTTCTACACTGTCTAGGATCCATTTCGGAGTTTTCCTAGACGATTCATTCTTTGCGATTTCGTCTGCCCCATGATTACATTCTAGCCTCTTTATACTCTATCGGAGATAAGAAAGACGTGACGTTACTGAGATAATCGCCTTTCACAGTATGTCAAGCTAAAAATATTGTTGTAAACAATACAGTTTTGGATGCATCCTTTGTTGAATTAGGTGAATTTCTACGTTTTCTTGTCTCCATGGTCCATCAGCTCGTATGACGTCACGTCGTTCTTATTTGGAATGGAGTTTAGTAGTCTTCGTTTTTGTACTCATTTGCTACCCCCTACACGATGCTACCCCGTACACGGCACATTTATTCTACCCGCCGTACATTTATCCGCCTCTTCTCCCCATCCCCCCGTTCCCATTCAATCACCATCCTGCATGGTAAATCTGAAAGTAACTGAAAATAGAATTTGACGTGCCTCCCTGTTTTCACTAATTATTATTATCGTCATTCTGACTCGACGTATAATTATGATTAATTTATTAATTTATCTGTCGGCTAGGCTATACCGTGCACAGTATTGGAATATTCGATAGGTGAAGTGAAAGGAGCGTATTCATTGGTGTATTAATCTTTTTATTTACATTTTCGTTGATGTTCTTGTTTTACTTCCTGTAATTTCTTCAGTATTCTTCGCCGATCTGTATGGTGGCATCGGTGAATATTGAATAGATACATTTTCTCAGAGGCTCGTATTGGGTTCGCGTCTGCATTTTGTTTCCTGTTTTTCTTTTCTCACTTCTTTCCTCTTCGTTTTTCTATCAGCTAGTTTTCCGTCAGACACTTAGACGTGACGTGATCTATCTTTTGCTGCAGAAGGTGCGTTCACTTAACACTTACCTCTGAATTCTACATTTTTATCGTCAAGGTTATAGATCCAATTTTTTTCTCTTTCTCATCGTAAATTTGTGTTTTTTATTTAATATTATTTGGAATTTTTTTTCACACTTTTTCTTTGGCTGCCACTAGAAAGTGAGTCAAGGTAACCTAGAGCTGGCTACGCCCCAATTTGCATTAGGTATTTCCCTAGTATGCGTTCTTTCGTCTGCTGAGAAGGAGTACTGTAACCGTACATTCGTGTTCGTGAATCTATCGAAAAATATGCTCTTTTGTGATCATTAGTGCGACAGAGAGATATGAAGCGATTTCTGGCTGGGTGTACTGACCTAAAGCTAGTGAAAATAATTCTTACCCATTCATATAGGTTGCTTTTTTGGTTTCTCATCCGGATATTATGTAGGTTTACGAAGAAAATCTACTGAGGGTAGATTCGTTTTTCATTTCATGACCGTAGAAAACTTTCGGAAATATTAGCTGAAATTCATATGTATACACCTACATATATATCCATATCTATCATCTATACTAATACATGGAAGTGTACCGTATATGTGTGTACAATAGGTAAATTTTAAAACTACTGATCGGATCCGAATGATTCTATTGCCATCAGAATTAACAAATTCAGTTCCCTCTGAAAATAGGCTGATTCTGTGATCATGACTCAGTGTTCTCATCAGTAAAACAAAGTGTGATATTGTATATGAACAGAAGTACATCATAAATTTAATGTGCGTTGGTTGAATTTACGATCAAAATTAGCGAAAGTGCCAACAGATTTTGATTCGTTGAATTGTTTTCAAAGACCTTATCAGTAAAAAATAATCGTTAACAGTAAATAAAAGTATAGTATTGCGTAGTACTCTAGTACTTACTGATAGAGAATTAGAGAAGCTATAGAGTATTGAAATTGTTCCAGGTATTTGTAACGTATATTTTCGTCTATTTTTAGAAATGACGAACATATTCGTCCACACATTTTCGAACACCAAAAACGTAGATATTTATCAACAATAATCATCCTATAACTCTTTATAAACAACCACTAAATTACCCGTATTCAATTTTATGAATATAGATATACTACCTGTATATTCATGACCTACTTGTGCCTGTCCCTCGAGTACTCAACGAGTCAGCACAACCCTATAATAACAACACCCTACCTCACTTAACCTATCCGACACGTACGTTTTCATATCCTGAACGAGTATATAATCCCTCGATTCAGTGGAAAAAGACACAGTTCCTTGACAGCTACTTCTAAGTACCTGGAACCTCTCTAGTAGAAGTCTCTGGTGAACAGAAAGTCTTGCTTGTTGAGTTGTGATTGGATATGTATAAATATTAACGTATGTTCATGTACCTTGATGTACGAATTATTATTTTATTAAATGTGTAAACTCACGTGTGTGTTTTAAAATATTATTGAGTCTCTAACCAATGTTAAGGTCCACGATAGTTTGTGGATAATAACTTGAATTTATTTTAGAAGTATTACTACTTTTACAGTACGTGATATTTCGTGTATGGTGTAACACCGAAAGTGGTTCTAACTAGGTACTTTACCACCTCTTTTGGCCATTACAGTATTCTCAAATTCATTTTAATGATTTGAAAGTTGATGCGAAACCAAACGAGAAGAATGGGGACAGGCCCTTAGCAAGAGTAAAGTCCCCAATGGGCAAACTATAAACCAGGGAGGAAAAAAATTTTTTTGTGGATTATATTAGCTGTATTAAAAAAAAAGTTATTTTTTGGGGGAAGAGAAAAGTAGCAAAGCTTTAATCTTTCCTTTTTTTTTAAATTCAAAAAAACAAAACGAAAATTTTTCCAGGGGAGCAAAGAGCGCCGTCGGGTGGGGAATTTCCCCCTTCCCCCTCACTGGCTACGGGCCTGAATAAGGATGTGAAAACTTATGTAATCAAAGTAGGTACATCTTATTATTCCCCTCTCTTCTCTTGCAGATCTTTTATTTGTTTATTTAATTTTGTTTGTTTAAGAAAACCTTCATTTTCTACCATGGCTTGCTGCCGTAGAATTTTTTCAGTTTTAATTCATACTTGTCTGGGCAAATCAGAAAGCATTCAGCCTGGGAAAGTTGTAGGCGCATCTTGGATCATTTCAATCGTTTCAGAAGTTGATCTGAATTATCGAATGACTAGCCTTGAAACTATTCACTATCCACCTATAATTACAAATTGGGCGGTTCTATTTCATAGGTTTTTAAATTTCTCTTTAAAGTATTGCTCTACTCTTTACTTTGGCTACTGAATAGTGCCTCAAGTTTTTGATGTTCTGCGATTCCACAAAATACTCAAAACTGGCGTTTAACTTTAAATTGATCAAAATTGGTGGATGGACAGACAGATATTACCGTGTAATTACACAAATCTCGAGTTATTGACATTTTAAATTTCGTTTTAGTTCTTTAATTGGATCCTTTCCTTGTTTCTCATTGGCTCAAAATGGCGTAACTGTATTTTTATGCATTTTATCTTTATCGTTAGATCATTCACAGCAAATTCGAGTCTCTCATGTAACGTAGTCTATAAAAATTACTGAAGGTATTACGTATGTTGATACTCTTTCTAGTGTGAATTTGAATATTTTGTTAGTCGTATTGCTCCTTCAATAATGACTTGGAATGCCCCACAAAATGATTTTAATTTTTTTTTGTGCACAGTTCGAATTAGTCTTTCGTTGGTTTCTCTTAAATTTTCCGATTGGCTGCCAATAGGAGTATCGCATGTCTTAACATTGATTTTATGTTGCTCTACCCAAGTTTTACTACAGTTCGAAGACCGAAAAAATTTCCAGACCCACAGTCGTGTATTTAAATTGGGAGCTTTCGTCAACTGTTTTCCGAACGAATGCATCCATCTCGACTTTTTCAAATTAAACCTGTTTTACCTCGTCAGCTGATAGTTTTTTGCCTGGAGCCAGTTCCTTGGTAGCGTGCAAAAATACATATTCTGTAATGTAATATGCACTCATTGTAAACGCCCTTAGTTTTACATCTTATGGTTTTTATTCATAATTTGTGCCTGTCAATTGGCGTTTACACCGAGCAGAAATTTACTCTATCCTCAACTGGTCAACCGCTCCATAGTATGTAGGTTATTTATTTCGAAATATGCAAATTAAATGCCTAGGTTAATGGTCATGTTGGTGAAAATGGAAAATTTCGAATAGCTAATTGTGGCAGTCAAATTTCACTCATTTGAATTTTTCACTTAAAATTTTTAACGGTTCTTAATCGATCGATTTATATTTTGGAATAAATCTCCGATGAATTTTATCGATTTATTTTTAAAATAAATCTCGCTTTTTCCTCCCTCCCTCCTTTCTTTGTCGTATCTTTATTCCTTAGCAAATCATTGAAATTCGATATTAACTATGCCAGCTAATAAAGTAGTAAATTGCCTCCGTTTATTGGGTTTTACGAATAATTTATGTCGAGTGAAAAGTAGATAATTATTCTTTTTTTCTTTTTTATTACTGTGTTATACGATATGACGTGACATTTACTTTGTCACATTGGTAATTATCATATTGCTCGTCTCAAATGATACGTAGTTTGTTTCTTTTTTCTTTTTTTTTCCCCATCGGTATTGGCTTTATTATGTTTCGAGTTATTAATTCTGTTGAAAAATACGAACTGCAGTCAACCAGCAGGAAAACAATAGTGTCATATAATAATGGTTTAAAACGATTTAACCGCCATTGACCTTGATGACGTCAATGACTATAATCATTAAATTATGTTTTCGTGTGAAGTTTACAGTCTGGATTTTCCAAAATGGCGTGTGAATACCCTGTGGTTATGGTGAAAAATATTTGAATCCTACAACAACCTTTCCCTGGAAAAATGAAACTGGGTGTTTTGAATTTTTCCGGTCAATTTATCTAATGCTCTAAACTGAATTAGTGATTGAAAACTATGAAAAAGTGATCGATTTTTTCAAGTTCGATCAGCCGATTTTTTGATCGATCTTTCAGACTTGATCGATCACTATGATCGATCATTTTTTTTTGTATATCGGAAAAATTGATCGAAAGTTATATCTCATTTTTTAACAGATTTTCGAAAAAAATCTGAAAATTTGGTATTTAAAATAATTATTTACATGTTTCTTCTATAAGACCTCTTGTTTTATAAACTTATATTCTACTTACTACTACGATTTTAGAATTTACGAATACTGCAGCCAACCTTCCGCAACGAAATAATCTTTATTTCGCATGAAGCTAATGCCAAAAAAAAAAAAAACAACTAAAAGCTTATCTTCAAAAAATTCGTTTTTAATGTAAACTTATTTTCGTCTTCTATCACTCCCCTTAAGATAATTATTTACATCTTTCTTTTGTAAGACCTTTTAAGTAGGTTTTCTTTAGAAAATTACTTATTATGCATGGTGCGGTATTAGTCCCAAGGGTTGGGAGTGGATACGATTTTCTTTTCATGACCTCAGGAAAATTTTGGCACCAATAACTCAAATTCATATATATAAATCAATTTCTTGTTTCCGCGGTACAAGTCGCAATTTTCATCCGATAATCACGAATTTTGGTACGAATATTTATACTAAGCCAAAGACCAGACCTATTGATTTTGGTGCGGATCGACCGGACAGTACTTCCGGTACCACCATTTTTGTTTTTATTTCGACTATAAAATGTTCAATTTTGCAGCAGTAGCTACAAAATTCTGAATAAATATTTACTTTAATTCACTATAGTACTCTACCAATTTTGGCGTGAATTGGCAGGACGGTACTTCTGGTACCGCTATTTTTGTTTTTATATTGGTCATAAAATGCGGAAGTTTGAAACCATATGTACGAAATTTGAAATAAATATTCATTATAATTCATTGTAGCATGCTACCAATTTTGGTGCGGATCGACTGGACGATACTCTCGATAAAGCTTTTTCTTCCACTTTTTTTTTTCTTATTTGCCTGAACTTCTCTTTTTACAAAAATTAACCATATTTTCATGTTTTCTTTTTTTTTCTTTTTTTTTATAACTTTATTATATGTACCATACTTCATAATCATAATTAATTTTTCATTTTTTCAAGAAATAATGCTTTTAAATTTTACATTGTCTATTATTTTGTCAGCAGCTAACACATAATTCATACAATCTTAACATACCATTAACCCATATACACTTACAAACATTTAATGTGACCATCAAAATTCATTATTTTTTTTCTCGAAAAACTACTTTTCTGGCAAAGCTTACTGCGCTAAAGTTTTTTTTTTTTTAAAAGCTTCGATCAAAAAGATCAATTTTTTTCAAAAATTTACACTGAATTGAACTTTCGGATCTTATATATTTTTGCTCAACTGGTTAGTTTTCTCTCAGTCTTTCTTACTTAAAACATCGATTTTGTTTTTTCTTTCTTTCGTATTCTGCTTGTCTTTTATAATAGTCTAATCCTTTAAAATATTTCGGCAACCGAATTTGTTGTTGTTCGTATCAAAGTTCAAACTATGTTTTTGATATTGGATTCGCCTATTTTTATCAAAATTCGTTTTGGATTGTATGAAAGCGTTAATGTTTTGTTTTGTCAGTGAAAAAATAGTTGGTATGGAGTGTATTTTCTTTAATGTGTGTTGAATTTGGCGGGTAAATTCACGTCTCTATTGCTGTGAGGTCGTTATCAATCGATATGATAAGCGCAGCTTTGGGTCAGGGTTGCGTCAAGGGTTGGGTAGTTTTTGATCAATTTTCTTCTGTTGCAAAAGGTGATGTAATGTTGTTTTTCTTTACATTTAAATTGCGATTATTTCAATATTGTGTTTGTTAAAGTAACGTATTATGAAGGTAGAAAACTATTTGCTCTACCCTTTCCGTGTTCACCTTCGATGACTTAATAGCGTTTAAATTAAATATAGGTCGTTGTATTTGTAGGAAATGGGCGAACAAAATGTTTGCTTAGATTTTGAAACTTGATCACATTCGTATTTGCATAGGCCTAGACGCATTGTTAGGACGGAGAGAAAAGCATCGATGGTTTAAAATAGAATTTGGCTGTTGGGAGGCGTCTGTTGGGAAGTGTTTATGGATGAAAAGTTTTCTTTTTTTTTTTTCATTTGAGACTTTTGATAAAAGTATCTGACGAGTAAGTAGGGACTTAGCCAGGATTTTTCAAGGGGGAAAATTTGGTAACTTTTTTGTTCGTCTTTTAAAAATTTATTTGAAAAATTTAGCATCCATGGAACCCGTTGTCTCATATTATTTATTATTAAAGTTTTTCCAAATTTAAAAGTGACAAGTCAAAAAAAAGCTCATGAGGCAATCTCGCCTCCTTTGTCCCCTTGACTACGCCCTTGCGGGTAAATATTTTGATAAATTTCTGAAATTCCAAATGAAATTGAAAATCATATTCTGTACTCTTTAGTAGAACTGGGATTGGAGAAGTGTGCATTGTAAGATTGTAAAGAGAGACTTCCATGAGCATTCTCAGCATAGAGGAAAGAGTCAATCAGTAGTCCCCTTGTATTCTCTTTGGTTAAATTGGACTTTGTTCGGAATGTCGGGAGCGTAACAACGTTTTTCATTTGAGATGGGGTTACAATTTCAAAAACCTAAAAATTCACCCTTGTACTCTCAGCTCCGTTGTTACATTATTGGAAGTGGTGTTTTGACTTCAGTAATGTGTAGCGATAAGATTGATAAGATAATTTTCCATGCACATCTCCAGCACAGCGCAAAAGGATCAATCAGTCGTCCTTCGGGATTCTCTTTGGTAGATTTGAGATTTTTTCCAAGTTGTGTTTTGACTGCAGAAGTTTGTAAGTTAAAGGAAAGATTGCAAATAAAATTTTCGATGGTATCAGCATAGGGCAAAGTGTCGATCAATCGTCCTCTTGGATTCTCTTCGGGATTTTTTCGTTACGGTGTTTTGATTTCAGAAGTGTGTAGCGTCAAGATTGCGAAAAGATATTACTATAGAGATCCTCATGTTAAGGCAATGGATGGTCAACTAGTCGTCCGCTTGGATTTCGCTCCGCACCATATTTTTATGCATTAAAGTTTTTTTGTTTTTTTTTTACTAATTACATTGCACAATTTTAGTTCTGTCTCCTTTGATTTCGATTTATTTTCAAAGGATGTTTTTCTTTCATACTTAGCCCCCAAAAAATGATACTTTTCTCGGTTCATCCTTGGGTTACCATTAAAATGTATATTTCCAGACAAAAATAGTTATATGAAAATTGGTAGGTATGTTTGTTAGAAAACAACTTTTGATGAGAAATATTTAAAATGTTAAAATTTTCTGCATCATTATGCCTTTGGAATGTTTTGTTGAGAAATATTACCGACATTATTTCTATTCGTTGCTGTCTTTATGTCGTAGTTTAGTGGCCCTTCGTTGAATAATGACGTGAATCAATATATACTATTATAATTTTATTTGTTTTTTTTCTAAGCAGAACTCCGTCGAACTCAAGTAAAATGATATGCGCAATTTAGTTCTGTCAGGAGTGCAAAATAAATGCCCGAGTTCTGGCCATCCTTCCAATGGTCTAAATTTCATTTTTCTCACACCCACGGAGATGTTTCGTTTATTTTCGTGAATAATTTTCCTGTTAACTTACTTGTCGATTTATCATTCTTCAGCGTGTGAGTAATGTATCAACAATAAGCATGGAAAAATTTAGGTCATTCTAAGGAAAAAATTCTCATTTGATAAGAAGTTTGACTGTCGAATCAAACATAATCTTGTAATAAAATGTGAAGCTCATTCTGAAATATTGTGGAAGACATTTGTACTTTGTAAACTGTTGTATTCAGATCGGAATGCAAGGTATGTGATTCGACCAAATCTAGTCAGTTTCTAACGCAGCATTTGTATAACACAGTATTCATAATTTTATCACAGTGAGGGATGATGGGGAACGAAAATCGAAATAAATAAATATTCTTTTTTTGAGAATTGATATTTTTGTTAAATCTTTCAACTTAAAATTTAGAGCTGTTAAGTCACAATGAGCTGCGGTTGCGGGTTATTCTCATTTATCATGCATTATTTTGTTCTGGATGCTTAGCCTACGTTTACGATTTGTCTGTTTAAGTTCATTGCTCTTCCAAAATTACTTTTGTTTTGGTACGGTGATGCGTGTCCTTCCGCTGGGTCAGTGAACCATCGTGAGTCGTCTTACTTTTTCTTTGTGTACAGTATTCATCAGCAAGGTATGAAACTTACCTCCTGCATCTGGGACTCTGGGTATTGTGCTGAGAGTAAATCTTTAGTGATTCGTGAGACTGGCTCACTCACCAAAAATAAGGAACCATTTCAGAATACGTTCGATGTTTTATTTTCTCCATCCTTTGTAGCCCAGAGAAATCTGAGAAAAATTTTGATGGGAAAATGGAAATTACCTCAAAAAACCATTGTGACGATGTATTAGTTACCCAAAAATACAAATAATCTTTCAGGTATTTGAGGCTTAAGGATATCTTTGATTTAAAAATGAACATTGAATATGAACTCAACATTTCAAAAAATCATATGGCGTGTAGATATCGCCCAAAAATATGAATAACTTTTTTTTGGCCAACCCCACCAGGTCCTAAGGACAATTGAGAACTCAAAAAACTTCAGTGCCGCTTTTAATTTCTTATCATTATTTTTGAAAAGAAATGTATATCAAACTTTGAAAATAATGTAGCAGTACATAGGGAGAGAAAAAGATATAATTGTTAAAGGAGGGACAGAGATAGAAATATTTTTTCCATTTCTCTTTTGTTCTATCCTTGTTAAATCCCTGAACAGACGATGATTTTGATGTATGATGTATTTTGTTGATGTACAAAAATATACCCATTTTTATGTACTGCTAAGGATATTGAGGATGGATCATTACAATAAGTTGCCTATTTTGAGGCAAGAAGTGAACTTGCCAATAACAAAAAAATCGTTCAAATCCGTTCAGTAGTTTTCAAAATTACCCATTATACACACACATACTGAACACTTATATGTATTATAAGTAATAATTATGAGTATAAATGTATGTCTATACATATAACCATTGAAGCCGTGGTTCTCAACATTTTTTCCTTGGTGACATACGTGCGAGCTTTCCTTACATATTTGACACATCATTCATAATCAGTTTTATATAAATTTAGCACATACTATTGAAAAATAAAAACGAGCATCAGGAGTGGACTAGTAGGTAGGTGTATATACTCTATTTGGAAAAAATTATCATTCAGGTATCAAAAACCTCCAAAAACACAGTTAAAAATTTTTTATTTCAGTCATTGGACTGGGGATTCAGTGAGACATCTTTGTAACACACTCAGGATATGCTCACAAGTTTACGACACACTAGTGTGTCACACTACAATAGCTGAGAACTGCTGCGTTAAAGAATGAAATTCATTAATTCATGAAATAACTAGTTATTTCATAGAATACTGTTAATGTGTATAATATTCGCCAATTTGACACTTTAGTAACTTGTTATGTCTTGAATAAACAGGCAGTCAAAGAAAGTATAAAATTCAAACTGAAGATAAAAGATACCTATGATTAGGCTAACCGTGTGTCATAGTTTGAGACAATAGTCTCGGTGACTCGGCGGATTTAAGTTTCATGTCCCTATTTCCCATTTTTTTTTTTTTTCAAAATTGGAAACAAGGAATCCTATTTTATAATACGAGCAATAATTGTATGTATGTATGTGAGTATGAACATATAGGTATGTAACCGCGTTCTGAATAACTTAATTACACGAACAATGTTACTAAAATTTTCATGAAAGGAGTTTTTGGGTTTAAAAAAACGATCTAGATAAGTCCCAAGTTTGAGAAAATTCTGTTGAAAAGTAATATGAGAATCTCAGTCTATCCTGATAACAACGAATGATAAAATTTTAAAAGTAACCGATAGGGAAGGTGAATTTATTAGGCCTAAGCTGCATCTGATTATTATGATTTATGACTAATGAAGTAATGACTTTAGTAATTTTATTCTTGAGATATGTTATAAAAATATATTGCTGAAATTCTCCAGCTTGAATTAAATTAACAAAGTTTTTTCAAATTTTATACATCTGACCTTTGGTGAACAAAATAAAAATAATATTATAACTCAACTTAATCTAAAATTCATAAACTTTAAAAAATTATTTTATATAAATTTTTATCATAAAAAAATCTATTCTAAATAATAACTTTTTTTTTTGAAACCCTGTAAAAAAGAAAAATAATTAATTCATCCTAACCCCAAATAATATAAATGGTCTATAATATTGTGGGGATGTGAACCACGCATATATGCGCCCACCTTCAAGTCTTCTCGTTGTTACAAGGTGTAAAATTTGTGAAATTTTTTCTTTTATTTTTTTCTCCTTTTCTGTTGGCATAGTTTTCTGTTTCTTAGTTTCTTTCGAATCGATTCTCGTTTCTGACCACCTGATGTAATTAGAGTGAATGGGTTTGATTTAAGTGGTTTCATTTGGGCGTGCCTGAGCGTTTCTTTTATTATCGTATTTATTTCGGTCTCAAGTGTTTCAGATTCGTTATTTGCATTTTTTGTACCTAAATCAATTTTATTACTTCGATATTCGCTGAGTCTTTGTCATTTTGGTTCATCGCTGTTGCTGTATTAGTCAGATGTTCAAAGACCTTGTTGGTGGTATTCCCTCGCAAAGGTTGGAAAAATATTAAGAATATCGAATTTCAAATCTTTTTGATTTGTAATTGCTTCAGAGTCACATTTATAAGCAACCAGTATATAAGAATTACATTTTAGAGTTTATATATATTCCTCATTACGAACATTTCTTGATTCCCTCCTTTCTAGAAGAACGGTGGCGTATTGGATAACCTGAGTACTCTGGCCTCTTTCAAGGGGTTATATTCCTGATTGTTGGGTCCGCTTGAGTTTTCGCCTTGAAAACTTTCTAATTGATTCAGTTTTGTAATTTTGGTTTGTAAATAATCTTAAAATTCTAGAAAAACCTTAATTTTGGTTATTTTACTCTTTGGAGACGTATTTTCTTTTTTCTTTCTTTTTTTTTATATGTGAAACATATTTTATGCCTCATAATTTAGTGAAAATTGACCTAATTATGTCTTAAAAATTGGTCTTATTCATCACTAGATGACCTCCTGGACTCAGCATTTTAAATTCCACCTGCAGAATATCTCCGTCGAGGTAAGGACGCCATGGGAAGAAGTTTGGCGGATAGACGTCCTCGGAAACATACTCTGCGCCTTTTATTTCTTTAAACATTTGTGCGAATAGTTGTGGTGAGTAAGTCCAGGGAGGCGGAGTCCCCTTGTAAGACAGAAAACCTAGGGGTGTAGCTCCTTGCAGAATTATTTTTTCATTTTTGGACCTCGCTCTGAATTATTCTTGAAGCTTCGAAGAAATTAATGTTGGATTATGTTGGTTTGGTTTAAATTTTCCCTTTGATTTTCATCGTTCACTGTGTCTCCTATGAAAGAAAATTTTTGCATTGGTTGGTTGTAAGGTATCGACGACGTTTTGTTTTTTATTTCGAAAAATGATTGTCAGGTAAAAACGTCTCTTAATTACATTCGTTTTATTGCACTTTAACGTCAAAAATAATCACATAAATTCTCGGAAAGTCGGTTAGTGTGTGAATACGCTGGGCAAAATGCGATAATGCAAGAGCCCTGTTTCGAATGAAATTCTGAATAAGAGGGCATTAATTCAAACATATAAAATTTTTTCTGGGCTATAATAGTTGCTTTTGTTCCAAATGCAAAGCCATTTGAAAATTCAGAGACTTGATAAAAGAAGGTAATAAAAATATTTTTCGATAAAAAATTGAGCTTGATTACTAAAAATTAAGTGAAATTAAAAATTAAAAAATTAATTAATTTATATTATATTCGAATAAATAAGTTTGAGCATTGTAAAATTCATTCCGTTGTCAAAAGTAGTCAAATGGATACAACTTCACAGCCAACAATAATTTTGGAATTTTGGGTTTGTTTCTTTTATAATGGTAATTATAAACTTTTATTTTACTCATTACTGCATAGACATTATATATAATGAACTTGCCTTACTGATAAGGTGTCACATTTTTATTTCCAAATTGATATTTCCTAGGGAAAAAATTTGTTTTTTATAACAGGTTTAGGTGGTGTTTGATTAATGAAATACTGTCTTGCTGTTTTAGCGGTTACTTGTATTTTCAAATTTTACCAGTGTGGAATACCTTGTCGTGAGAGATATTCTCACCAGAAGGAAATTCTACAGAATTTAAGCGTGTTCAGCCACTTCATACGAATGTATGGGCAAGCCAAAACCAAACCGAACACTGGCGATTTTAGAGCCAGTTCTGTGAGTTTTTATACAGGTTTTGGCGCGTGCACACAAACACACGTACGTAGTAAAATACGTACGTTGTTTAAGTACGGCCAGGTCGCATCATCCCCTACTATCATAGGTGGCGGCTGGCCGGTTCGTGTACGAATCGTGACATTGATTGATGGATGACGTCACGATTCGTACTCGTACATTACCTGCAAGTATTCACAGGTAATTACGATCGAACGTAATTTTGTGTGTTCGTTTAACGTCGCAAGGACGATAAGTTGCCTGCCCTATGGGGCGGCAACTGTCGTCAAGGGGTCCGAGCCCCTATACCTCATACCGATGAGTCCCCACAGCTACTCCCCCCCAGTTTTTGCGCCGCAAGAACGATCAAAAATGCGCAAGGCCTGGGGGACGTGCGGGTTTACTTTCGCCTCTGGTCGGCCTCCCACTTCGCCAGAGCACTACCTACCGCGGCCCCAACGCACTTGTAGGATTCTCTACGGGCGTTTGCTCGGGCCAGGTGATTCGCCCGGCTGCCTTCACCCCTATGCCTCGGTTTCGTATTTTTCGTGTGAGCATAGGGGTGTCGACGGGAGTGAGGGGGTAGCGGATGCCTGAATGTCGGCTTCCTGTGAATCGGGGAGTTTGAGTTCCCCGCTGTCCAGGTGGCCATCTTCGCTCGTTCGTTCGCAGCCCTCTCTGCCGTGAACAAAAATCCCATAGCCTCCTTTTTCTCCTCGGGTTTCGGCTCCAGCTTCGGGGGTTCCGGAATCGGAGTCGTCTCCTTCGGGGACTGGGGAGGTGAGATGATCGGAGGCAGCGGAGTTGTCATCTCCGCTAGGACATCGTTAACCGGAGGAGCCGTGTCCATGAGCAGCTCCTCTTCGATCCTCTCCAACTCTGTCTTCGTTTCGGTCTTCTGCTGAGTTTTCGTGTTCTCAGCAGTTTTCCTAGCGAACTGGAAGTTGGCGGACATCGGGATTGGAATTGGTAATCGTGACATTATAGAATGGGTTGTTAGGAGAAGGCACCAAAAATATATCAAGAAGCACGTCCAAGTATTTTGGCGGTTCTGAAATGGATGATTTTACTTCATTTTTCGATTTACCATTACAGTTATTTTTCTTTATTTTCGAATCTTCTTATCTACACGTAGAGGGGATAGCGCTTAAAATTCTCGGCCGTATACAAGTTTTCCGGTTAAGTTCTGATCGGTTTAAGCAGAGTTATGCCCGAAATAAGCTCAGTGAATATAATTTTCGAATTTTCAGTACAAAGGAATCTCCGTTTGTGACGTCACACCGTAGAGATTATCTTTGTGTTTAACGGTACTCGCACGTTGCAATGTTTTGTTTCCGTATTGCACGTGGATTTGTTTATTCCTGTCTTCTTCTTTTTGTTGGCATTCCTCGTTTGCTTATCTCCGGAGTTTCTTTTGTCTCGCGGAGTTCCGATATTCCCCATATGTTTTTAGTGGGTTTCGACTTTTATAGCGGATATTACTTTTTGGGAGTTAATTTTATTTTCTTCGCATTAACCTCTCAGACGTGCGAGAAGGATGTGAATTTTTACATTTTTTAGTGCCAAGGGGCCTGCCTCTTTTACGTGGGCATAAGGGGCCCTCAGGATCGAATGTTTTGGTGATAACATCGTCCGAAAATCTTACTGATTTCTTGGGTTTTTCTTGTTGTGAGGTATTTTTCTCACATTTTTCGACAGATTCTTCCGTTTTTGTTTCGGAATCCGTCTGTATATTTTCTGGGTTCTCCTGTTGTAACCTTTTTATTCTTTTGTCGTCACTTACCAAGTATGCAGGCTTCAATCTGTCGATTGAAATTGTTCGAGGTTCGCCTGCAATGAGTATCACAAAGTTTTTCTCATCTCGTGATACTACTTTGTAAGGACCGGCGTATGGTTTCTCCAGCGCAGATCTCATTTTTTTGTCTCTAACAAATACGTGTGACGTATTAGCCAAGTGTTTTGAGACGTAAATCTTGGGCTGGCCATGACGAGCTGCCTGTTTTAGGAAGTTGTTGGCATCATTTCTTATGTTCTGTACCATTATTTCGGGGCTAACTTCTTTCGATTTTGTGAAGAAGTCCCCTGGGAGGCGTAGCTCTTCGCCGAACGCTAATTGCGCTGCAGAGTGACCTGTATCGGTTTGTAGGGCGGATCGAAGGCCTAAGAGGATGGTAGGGAGTATTTCTACCCATCTCTTGGTATCATGAGACATGATGGAGGCTTTGAGGGCTCTATGCCATCTCTCTATTTTGCCGTTGGCTTGAGGATGGTAAGCTGTGGTATGACTGTGTTGAACACCAAGCTTGTTTGCCAGCTCTTTACAGAGCGAGCTCTCAAATTGGCGACCTTGGTCTGTGATTATGACTTCTGGTACGCCATACCTCGCAATCCAGGTATCGTATAACCTTACAGCTACTGTTGGAGCTGACATCTCATGTAGAGGGATTGCTTCCGGCCATCGTGTTGCCCTGTCTATTATCGTCAACAGGTATCTGTGTCCTTGAGATGGTGGCAATGGGCCTACCAGATCCATGTGAACCGTTTTAAACCGCTGTGTTTGTTTGAATGATTTGAGGGGCGAGCGAGTGTGTCTTCCTACTTTGGATTCTTGACAGTTCAGGCAACTGCGAGCCCATTTGTTGCAGTCAGACTTCATTCGTGGCCATACAAATCTTTCTGAAATTAGTTTAGCACTACATTTTGGCCCAGCATGTGACAGATTATGTACACTGTTGAAAGCCAACCTGCGATATTTTATCGGTAGAAATGGCCTGTTCTTACCTGTACTGATGTCACATGTTAATAAAACATCAGTACCGGGAATTTTTCGCTGTCTCAATTTGAGGGTAGTATCATCGTTCGATAACAACCCCTGCAATTCTGCATCCTTAAGCTGTGCTTTAGCTATTTCAGCATAAGGCAATTGGACAGGAACCGAGATAGCTTTGATTCTACTCAGGGCATCAGCTGGAGTGTTAAGTTCTCCACTTATATACTGAATGTCGGTAGTCAGTTGACCAATATAGTCTAACTGTCGTGCTCTTCTCGGAGATGCCGGTTCTGCTTTTTGTGTGAAGGCATATGTTAGGGGTTTATGGTCAGTATACACAGAAAAACATCTACCCTCCAACTGGTGCCTGAAATGCTTCAACGCAGCAAAAATTCCGAGCAATTCCCTATCGTATGTGCTGTAATTCTTTTCTGTTTTTGAGAGCTTCCTCGAGAAGAAAGCTAGCGGTAGTTTGATGTTGTTTGTGTCCAGTTGGTACAGAGTTGCACCAATAGCAAAATCCGATGCATCGGTACTTACGCATAACGGCAGACTTTCGTCTGGATGAGCCAATAGAGTTGCATTTGCCAGTGTTTCTTTGATATTTTCGAAGGCCTGTTCGGCTTCTTCGTTCCATTCTAGTGGAGTTTTATCTTTCTTTTTACTTGTCTTTATTAGTGCAAACAGCTTACTTTGTTCGGCTGCTGCATTCTTCATGCAACATCTATAGAAATTCACCATCCCCAAGAAACGCCTGAGTTCTGCGACATTTGAGGGCTTCGGGAAGTTCAAAATTGGCTCTACCTTGGTCTTCAAGGGGGAAATGCCTTCGGTCGAGACTTTGTAGCCGAGGAAGTCAATTTCGGTCTGTGCGTATAAGCTTTTGCCTACGTTGATAGTGAGTCCGGCTGCGTGTATACGCTGTACCACGGTTCTCACATTCTCCTCGTGCTGATGCTCACCGCCTTCTGAGCAAATGCAGATATCATCCAGGTATGCATATGCAAACGGCAATTCCCTAAACAGTCCATTGATGAATCGTTGGAAAGTTTGTGCTGAGTTGCGTAGTCCAAACGGCATTCGAAGGTATTCGAATAGTCCAAAGGGGGTTATGACCGCTGTCTTTGGAACGTCCTGGTCGGCCATAGGAATTTGGTGGAATGCCCAGTTGATGTCTATTTTTGTGAACATCGTTTTACCCTTCATATTCGCGTTGAAGTCCATTATGTTGGGGACTGGGTAGCGATCAGGAACTGTTATGGCGTTTAAGGCCCTGTAGTCGCCAACAATTCGCCACTCTCCACTTGCTTTTTTAGTCATGTGGATTGGGGAGCTCCATGAGCTTTTTGAGGGGCGACATACGCCCTCCTCAATAATGCGATGGAAATACTCCCGTGCCGCTTTGAGTTTGTCAGGTAATAACCTTCGTGCTCTAGCATGGCAAGGCTGTCCTTTGGTTTCGATGTAGTGAACCGTGTCGTGTTTGTACGTAGGATGCCTGCGAATTGAGGGTTGAGTGACTCCAGGATAGTCTGACAGGATCCGTAAGAGTTGTCCGTCAACTTTAGTACAGCTGGATATGTTTGTGTCCAGTCTGTATGCTAGCGTTTTGCCTTCCACACTTTTGTTTTCACTATTGATCAGTTTGCCGTGTTTGAGGTCAATGATCAGGCCATAGTGTGCGAGAAAATCTGCACCCAGGATCGGGTTTGGAACGTCTGCAACCGTGAAGGACCACGTCATATTTTTGCTGAGTCCGATGTCTACTTTGCTTGTTTCAAGTCCGTAAGCTGGAAGGTTTTGACCATTCACAGTACGGAGATAGTATTTCGGAGGAAGTACTTTTTGGGTTCTATTTACTGGCAGTATGCTCAGGTCTGCTCCCGAGTCAATTAAGTAACGTCTCCTATTTGTCCTGTCCTTTATGAACAGGCGGCGTGAGTATTTTTTCGAGGGGTCTTCGGCCGCACAGATGGCCCCTCGTTCTAGTTTGACGCTTCCTTATTGAAAGTTTTACCCCACCATCTGCATCTGTTGTTGCATTTGGTGGCCTCCACGCCAAACCGGTTGTGGAAAAAGCAACTCTTATCATCCCAATTTCGAGACTGGGTTTTGGGAGATGATGTTCTAGGGGGAGTTGAACTCTGACCCCTGTTTCCGGAACTAGATCTGCGGTCTCTTGACTGGGACTGTCGTCCTCTGCTGCTGTTGCTATTGTTGTTGTTGCTTCTGCTTTTCGATCTTTGTCGCCAGCTGCTATTGGGCTTCGTCGAGCTTTGGCTTTTGTTCCTTTTCACTTCTTCGGTCAACTGAGCTATTTGGGCTCGAAGTTGAGCGAGCTCTCCAGTCTCTGCAGATACTGCACTGACCACCGGCTTTGACCTGGTGTACTCGAGTGCATTATCTGCGGATTTCGCAAGGAAGTCAAGATCCGCGGATGTATTGATTACCGTGGAACCAACGGCGGCTAGGCACTGCACAACACTTTGTGGAAGTTGTTTGCAGAATTGGTTGCCTATGACAGAAGGGGCTACGATATTGTCCGCCTTCTGTCTTAACTTCGCCATGAAGATTGAGGGTTTGTCGTCCCCCATCTTCATACCACCCATCACATCATCTATTATTTCATTTTTTGTTTTGCCGAATACTTTCTTTATCTTTTTGACGAACCAGGCATATTTGTCCTCTTCTGTCGAAGGGCATTCCATAATGTCCGGAATGTGGCGGATTATCTGTGGGGGCATGCCTCCGCAGATGTGTGTATACCGCTGGTTCAGTGTTATGTTTTCTGTCCTGAACCTGCCTTCTAATAGTGTCAACCATAATTCTACCTCGTTTGGCAGAAATTCCGGGATATCTATCCTTCGTCTATAGAAGTTGGGGTTCTGTCCTGGCTGCATTTGCAAGAGTTGCAAGATCTGAGCCAAAACTTCGGGTGTCAGCTGCGGCTGACTACTACCTCCCTGTGATGGTTGTGGGTTTTCAGTCGGTGGTGGAACCATTGCTGTGTCTTTCTGTTGACAAGCGTATTCCACAGTACTACTTCCTTCCTTGCTGGTTGAAAACACTGGCTCCTGTGTTTGTAGGACAGGTGTTTTCGGGTCAGAACTTTGGCTTAAAGTTCGACCACTTCTCAACGTTCTAACTGCAAGTTCTTCTTTGTTTATAGCAGTTCCCAGTCGTGCTAATTCTGGGTGTTGAGGGCCTTTTTCTATATTTGCTAAATTCAATGAGTGTCGAGTCCTAGTCGGGGGAGTTGGGGGATGAGTCCAACCTTCTTCCTCCAGGTCTACTGTCTGGTTTCTCCTTGTTTGTATATTTTAAGGAGAGGGGTATAAATTCCCACTTCAGCAGATTTTTACTTCGACGACCAAAAGGTGTCTTAGTCTAGGTAAAAAAATTATTTTTTAATTTGCCGAGCAAGCGAGAATCTCGCCAGCGCTACTGCGCCAGGTTGTAATAGCGCCGAAGCGCCTAAGACTCCTCACGACGTGGCCGAAATCACGTCGGGGTCACCACTGTGGAATACCTTGTCGTGAGAGATATTCTCACCAGAAGGAAATTCTACAGAATTTAAGCGTGTTCAGCCACTTCATACGAATGTATGGGCAAGCCAAAACCAAACCGAACACTGGCAATTTTAGAGCCGGTTCTGTGAGTTTTTATACAGGTTTTGGCGCGTGCACACAAACACACGTACGTAGTAAAATACGTACGTTGTTTAAGTACGGCCAGGTCGCATCATCCCCTACTATCGTAGGTGGCGGCTGGCCGGTTCGTGTACGAATCGTGACATTGATTGATGGATGACGTCACGATTCGTACTCGTACATTACCTGCAAGTATTCACAGGTAATTACGATCGAACGTAATTTTGTGTGTTCGTTTAACGTCGCAAGGACGATAAGTTGCCTGTCCTATGGGGTGGCGACTGTCGTCGAGGGGTCCGAGCCCCTATACCTCATACCGATGAGTCCCCACAACCAGTATTTTTCATCTCCTGTTATTCTGTGTCTGAATAATGAAGCCAAACACTGTGAAGGTAAATTAATACTGTGATTTTTACACATAACCAGTACCTACTGATGCTTTCCCAAAACCTGTACTAGTAAAAGCAAATACAAATTCACCGCCGTTAAATTAATCAGGATTTAGTAACAAATCGAAGAGAAGAGAGAATTCATCTACCTACGAATTCTCTTCGATTCGTCGCTGTTAAATTAATTATGATTCAGCGACATATTATTTGAAATAAGAAAGATAGGTATAATTAGCATGTAACAATAAGGTGCAGTGGAACAAAGCAGTCATAAATCTGTTTTCTGTCCCATTGATAAAGGTATAGTTTTTAATTCAGTTCTCATACATAGAAACTCACCACAAATACACATTACGGCTAAAAAAATAATATTCAAGCACCACCATGAGAATGAGAATATAAAATTACCATTGTAGAACCAACATGCAATTAAATGCACAAAGTGAACAGTACTTGAAAAATCCAAACATAACTTGGTTCTTTACATGATAAACCACATCACCCAGCCTCTGTACAAAAATAAGAATATTAGACAAATGGAAATCAATGGGGGACTAATTTATTTATTATTTTGATAACTCACGATTTGTCGCTGAATCATAATTAATTTAACGGCGACGAATCGAAGAAATTCGTAGATAAATTACCTTCGATTTGTCACTGAATCATAATTAATTTAACGCCGACGAATCAAAGAGAATTTGTAGGTAGATAAATTTTCTTCAATTCGTCGCTGAATCATAATTAATTTAATGGTGACAAATTGAACCAAATTTGTAGATTAATTCTCTCTTCTCTCCAATTCGTTACTTAATCCTGATTAATTTAACAGTGGTGAATTTGGCTTTGCTTTTATTAGTACAGGCTTTGGGAAAGCTTCAGTAGGTATTGGTAATGAGTAAAAATCACAGTATTAATTTATCTTCACAGTCTTTGGCTTCATTATTCAGACACCAGATAACAGGAGATGAAAAATACTGGTAAAATTTGAAAATACAAGTAGCCACTAAAATAGCAAGACAGTATTTCATTAATCAAACACCACCTAAACCTGATAAAAATAAATAAATTTTTTCCCAGGAAATATCAATTCGGAAATAAAAATGTGACACTTTTTAGCTTGTTTACACTGTGTTATATTATCAGTAAGGCAGGTCCATTATATATAATGTCTATGCACTACTGTGATTTTAAAATATACCAATACTGCAGCCAACCGTCCACAACGAAATAATATTTATTTCGTATGAAGGTAAAGCCAAAAAAAAAAAAGCTTATCTTTCAAAAATTCGTTTTTAACATAAACTTTTAACATATTCTTTGATTATGAATTTATGAATTACAAAAGTTCAACTGGAAATTCATTTCATTTCAAAAACAAAAAATCTTAGGAAATTCAATATTAATAAAATAATTTTATTTATGTGAATAATTATAATTATATCCAGTAAGATTTCAGGTACAGTGGGAATTTTTTGATGTAATACTCATAAAAATTCGTCAAACAATTTTCTAGTTAGTCATATCGACTAATAAACCTAAATATCGCACGTGAACCACATAACTTCTCTTTTTTATAGTTTAGTAAAAATAAATTTTGAGGAAAGCGATTGGTTTATAAGCTCTGTTTTTTTGTTGTTGTTGGGATTTAAAATCAAAATGGCTGACATCAATGCCCAAATGCAAGTACGATACTTACGTAAGTCTTTCATTTTTTCTATGAATAAGGATATTTATCGCTAAGATAAACATACAAAAGTTCAAATATTTAGTCGAAATTATTTGAACAAAATTTGTATTTTTGTTAGTGTGCGTATGTATTTGATACACACCCTGACAAAAATTTATTAGTGATACTTTATTTATGCCGTCAAAAGTCCTGGGCCGGCACAAGCCGAAGCACCATTTTTGTCAGTGTGCGTATCAAATACACACGCACACTAACAAAAATACAAATTTTGTTTAAATGCTTTCAATCGAATATTAGAGTGTTGTATATTATTGCAGTGATATTATACCTTCGTATTAATAATTTATTCTTAAGTCATGCTGATACTTAAGTATCATTCTTCCATTTGGGACCTTATGAAAATTTGTTGAATCAGCGAATGGGTGATCATGTACAAAATTGCATTCGATCCAATGGAAATTCAAAGCTGAAATTAAGATACTTGCAGTACAATGATGGCTATGATTTTTAGGTTTATCTAGATGTCATTTGTCTTCAAATCCATAAAAAAAATTCAAATATGTTCCGTGTTTAATAATTTAGCCTGAAATCAAATTAAGATACCCATTATGATCTTTTCAACCAATGATTGAGATACTACCTTTTTATAAACTTTTATTCTACTCACTACTGACTTACTGAGTACAGCGATTTTAAAATATACCAATACTGCAACCAACCTTCCGCAAAAAAATAATGTTTATTTCGCATAAAACTAAAGTCAAAAAAAAAAAAATAAAAGCTTATTTATTAAAAATTCGTTTTTAGACTGAACTTATTTCATTTTGTTTCTGTTAGTTGTGTTCTTGAAATTTAGGTCAATGTTATTTATTTTTGTACTCTTTTATTCTACTCACTCAATTTGTTGAAGTACACTGGATGACCAACTTCAGCGTTGCTTTCACGTGATGCGACACACTCACATATTCACTTATATCCTTATCAGTTGTTTTTTGAATTTTTGTCTGTTTCTGTCTCGGAAAAAAAATTGTAAATTTTATTTTTTCTTTTGCCTTTATTTCTTCTTCAAATTATAAAAGCGTATTTTTTAAAAACTCGTTTTTAACCTAACTTATTTGTTTCTGTTTCCATTATTTTTATTTTCATTTCAGGTTTCATTTCCCTTTCCATTTTTTGCTAAAAATTTTTCAAATCTTGTTCGAATATTGATGGGTATATTCATATTTTTTCAATATTTTCCCAGGAACATTGATACCCATTTATTCAATATTTCCCCAAAAATATCGATATCGATATTTTTTCTCCCATATCAAAAATTATTCAAGTAAAAAATGGAAACAGAAATGATTCTTTATTCTTTTTCCATTATGTTTATATTATTGGTCTTGAAAGTAATTGGTTAATTATTTTCAGTTTTGTTTCAATTTCAGAATTTTGGTGTTTTCATTTAATTTAATATCCAGTACAAAAACAATATGGTTTCCATTTCCAAAAAATTTGGTTTCTATCAATAGGGGATGTGGCTCTTGTCTCTATGATACCGTAACCTATTGATATTAAATTTTCTGCAGGTTTTCCGGGCCATCTTGTTTTATCTTAAGTCCCCTTTTTTTTAAATTTTATTTCGAAGAGTAAAAATGTTTCTTTAATTTTTTCCCTCAAATGCCTTGATGAAGTGTTTGACTTGAACCATTTTTGATAATATAGTAGCTTTGTTCGACATATGAAATTCTGTACAGTTTCTGAAAAATTGAGGAGATTTTGTTATAAAATTCAGATTAATAAATGGAGTTAATGCTATAAAGATTATTTATTTGTAAAATAGTTCTCTAATTTTACAGAATCTGTGCAAAATTCATCAGCTCGAACATACCTATTATATTTTGTTATGGTGCTGTCAGATGATAATTTTTTATCAATTAATAATCGATAAACAAGCACCTTAGAAGGTATTGATAAACTCCCCCCACTTAGTGATATTTTTAAATTTGCAAAATTTACTCGTTTTTCAGACAAACTTTTTCAAAAAAAAAAAAATCTGGTTGCAAATTTGAAAAATTTGATAACTTTTTACCAATACTTATGTACATTGTCCATATTTAATTAGTTTGATCCATCAGGAGAAAATTCCAAGAAAATACTTATCAATTTCTATTAACAAGGAATTTTTTCAATTTTCATATTTTGTTACAACTTACATTTTCGTGCTATATTCTTCTCAGTTGGTAGAGCCCTACAGATACAAGTATGACAACATCCCATTTGGTGTGTAGTTTGAATCAAAAGATTTTCATAATTTCAGCTGTCTCGAGTAGGGGACTATAAAATACAAGCATAACAAACTGGTAATTTTATTTCTTATAGTCAATGTGAGGAAAAATTGGTCCAAGGCGTGTAAATTTGGCACAAAATAACCATATTTTCTTTAATGGTCTGAATAGTTTCTATAAATGTTAAAATTTTGATTTTGTCACCATTTATTGATGAAGTATTGATAAAAAAGGCAACCTGATGTTCCATTGTCCTTCCTATGAAGAATGACATATTTTCATCTGAAAATACAATTAAAAACTGAAAAATTTACGTTTTTTTACCGAACTGGTAATTATTTGTTTAACTAACCCTTTAGCAATCAGAAATTATACTCTTGAAACAAGGGGATCCATTAACCATAAAAACAGAAAAGGAACAGAATGGTGGGTTTAGTATGCCCATAATTTATAGTTGTCTTATCTGGAGTACCAATGGTACAATTTAAGCGAAATTTTCACAGAATCTTTACAAAACATATGTAAATGTTTCAGCAAAATTTCAGCTTTCTACAAAGAATGGTTCTCTTTTAATTGCATTCTATGTTGTTAACATAATATTATGTGCAGTAAGAGATTTGCCCTTTTGCCCTTCAATCCAGGCCATAACAGATTTCAAGTGAAACAATGAAAAAGCTCCATAAAATTAATGAAAGCATCTGAAACTGTTATAATTTCTCAAATTTTACATAAATATCGATAAATTCACTTATGAACTGTAGGATAAAAAATGGCGTATTGCCGGACTCGTTAGCAGTACGACCAGGAATGATATTGAGACTTCAATTTCTGCTGCTCCTTCGTTATTACCTTCCCCGCCCCCATTGTACCTCTTCTTAAATCTGCCGGCAAATCCATCACAAAGAAACAGTGTATGAATGCGCTACTCGCATCTGCCTGCAGTATCAATCGATCGCTCGCATAGCTGCACCTACCACCTTCGTCCGTATTTGTCTGTCATTCGCTTTGGCACTGCTAGCAGTTCCAGCGCCCATTCCTCCGTTCACCATTTCCATTTTCCAGTTCGTGGTGACTGGTGACCGGTGAGCGGTGACGGCGGTGACTGCGGGTGCGCGCTCTCTGTGCAACATTCACCGTTCCCTTCGCGGAGAGACTTCGGAGTTCGTTTCTCTTTTTCCCTCTTGCCCCCTCCAACGCTCACGTTTCCTCTGCCGCTGTAGGCTTCGATTCCCACTCGTGACGCTTGTGCGCATTTCGCTTCCTCCTCTTCGCACTTGATCGCCGTGTACTTACGATGGAATTACGAACATGGCGGCCGAAAGGGAAAGAAGTGTTGTCCTACATTCTTTTTTTCCCACAATGTTGTGTGTTCGAATCGCTCTCTGTGTAACAAAATTCCCTCTCTTCGCCACCGTCACCTCTCGCCCCGTCTCCCCGTTCGTATATTTTGTGTAACAGTTTTTACCCCCCGGGAGGTGCTGTATACAAGACTTGCCTTCTCTCTTTCCACGTACAATCCACAGTCCACAGTGGCACAGTCTCCTGGGTTTTGAACTACAGAGTTTATCGAGAGTTTAGTTCAGCTTTAGTTATGAAATAACGTTGGTGGATACTCTCGTACATGCAAACGTTCTGGTTATTTTTTTCTCCTCTCCTTTCCTCTTCTGCCACCTCCCTTTCTTGTATATTTTTTCTCCTTCATTTACTTCTTCTTTTTTTTCCCTTTTCTTCTTGGCGTGTCCGCTCTTTCACTTTTTCTTTTTCGTTCTCTATCTCGCTCCGACTCCCCAGTCCGCATTCACCGAGTGTGGCTCGCTGTTTAAAGTGAAACGAGAAGACGATTCTCTCTTTTCGAAAATATCTTTGTAATATATATTTTTCCAATAACACCGTTGCTGCTGTTTGATGATGATGCTGCTGTATTCTTGCTGGACCACCTTAATATCTTGAGAATATTTTTTAATTTTTATTTTTCATTTAGTAAATTCTGCGAAGGCCCGTTTTTAAAACCAAAAAAAAAAGATTAATCCCGCTTTAATAATTATTATGTGAACGGTTTTTCAGCCAATTACGAATTTTAATTTTTTTTTCTTTACTATCCACTCTTACCCTTGGTAACACAATTATTTTTCAGTATTTGGATATCCTTCGTGCAAAATAGATCAATGCATATACTCGCAACGCCAGTTCGGTATAAGTATTATTATTAACCAAATAATATTTTTAAGTTTTCTTTTACGTTATTTTCCAAACTTTTTTTTTCCATATACTTTTAGTCGTTGAAACGTACGTACAGTAATTTAAATTCTAACCTTTATCTCACACACTTTCTCTCTCTCTCTCTATATATATATATATATATATATATATATAGGTATATGTATCTCTTTCTTCGCTGCAATACAAGCCATAATTTTGAGGAAATTCTGCCATTTTCTTTATGCCGTTTGTGAAGAGAATTTTAATAACCATTGATCCGTATGACGTATTGGAGATGTTTTCTCGTAATGTTGTAAAGTAACCAGTGCTGCATAAAGTGTGAAAAAAATTTCTCTCACAGTAAAAATAATATTGGTCTGGTTTCTCGTCGATAATTTTTTCTTTAAATGTTTTTTTATGTGCAATCCGATATGTTGATGGTTATTTTTATCCGTGTATTATGGCGGTATTTTTTTTTCTTTCGTTTTTCTATGACGTTTGTATACGTGCGTTGCAAAAAGAATAACTTCATCACCGACGTGTGTGGGTGTGTGTGTGTATGTTAATTGATGAATGGATAGGTACTGAATATGATTGCGATATGTCAGTTTTTTTTTCTCACTTTTATCTGCGTGAATGAAGACGTGATACGAAAATGGTGGTACAATTTTGCCTTTTGTGAAAAGGAGGTTGATGTGCTCAACCTCTTCCGAACCACTTCATCATCGGATTCTTTTCTCGGGAACGTTAATCGATAATTTGAAGAAATTTATCTTGTCTTTGTGGGTTGGGGGGTGGAATGAGACCCGTCGCTCTGGTATTTTTGCGCAAAAATTCTCTGCATCCGTGAAAAAAAAAAGTTAATTCTTTGGGTGGTGGGGAAAAGGATTAGAATCAAGATTTTAGCGTCCATTTTTGAAAATTTCCTAGAAAATTTGAAGGTCTTTTTCGGAGTGGTTTTCTTAAGAATTTTTGCGAGTTGGAATGCTTCATTATTGCCTATCGTAGTATCGTTTACCGCGTAATATATCTGTGAAAAGTGATTAAATATTCTTAACGTCTCCACCCCTTCCTTCCCCATGTTCACGTATTTATGAGCCCATACGCTACTGCACACAGAGAAAGAAAGTTCTCGATTTGCGTGATATAACATTTTGGTCGTCATGTGAAATCGTTTCTCACTATCAGTTGTGAAATACTGCACCCATGAATATTAGTCACTTATACTCAGAATCTCGCTCGAGTCATTAGTAACAATATTGTTCGGTTTCCTTCTAAACGTATCATTGCATACTTTTTTTTTTTTTTTTTCGTTCGCCAAATGGTGTTCATGTGTTAGTAAGGCTACCAGAGTGTTCACAGAGTCCAGACTTGGTCAATCAATTCTATTGTTTCACTCGTGTGCCTACCTACGCTTACCCCGTCCGTGCTGTGGCGGTCAGCAAACGTAATGTTCACGAGTGAACCGAACCTGTGAGTCACGGTGAAGGAATTTTTTTTTACCAAATTTTCTTTAATTTCTGCTCGAAGTCGCGATTTTAATTAAATCGTGACATACTTCTTGTGTGACTACGTTCACCTTTTCATACATTCGTCGAGGAGAGACGTTCAGTTCCCCCCAACACACGCCCGCCGTTCGTTCCTTCACTTCAATTCGTTGTTCGAAAGACGAATGAGAAAAATAAACCTTCGACCACCACGCTCCATATTTGGCGGTCGTTTCTCTTTGGCGCGTAATTATTTCATTACCTTCTCCCCCTTCTCCTTCGGCCATCTACCGCTCGTCTGTAGGTACGCTACTACCTTGGTCTGCTACCAGGTGGTCTTTCGTGATTTCCTTGTCGCTTGTCGACAAAATATGGAATATTTTTTTATTATCGATTTTGAAGAAACTATGGTGGTGGTGAATGTATTGCGACATTTTGTTCGACTTAATTTTCCGTGCAAAAAGTTCTCGACTTGGTGGCGGTGCCGACACGGCAGGGAGGAAGAAATTTATTGCTTTATTGAACTTACGACATTCTCACTCATCGATCGTTTTCACTCTTTTGCGGGAACTTTACATCGTTGGCAGATTCCATTTTTGACGTGTGCATACGTTCGTCGTGATGAGTCGGTGCATGGCTGACCCACGACCGGTAATTTTCGCCAGAATTGTGCTTTTTCAACGATGGTCCACATTACAAAGTGATCTGACACCAAAGTGATCGTTTTAACTTGTTTGGATGCTGCTTAGAATAAGTCGATATTCTTGTACAGGGCATATAATATTTCACCAGAGGTAAATGCTACAGCAATTTTTTTATCGTTTATATGGAGAATAACTTCGTTTACGAAAGTCAACCATGACAAATCTTCCACAACCTACTGCAAAATAAATAATTTCATTTTTTATGCCGAAATGCCCATCGCTGTAACTGTACACAATCATGATTCCAACCTTTCCAAATATTTTTTTACAATTATATTACGTGTTAGAAGAAAATGATTAAGGTAAACATTATTTATCTACATAGTAGTGATGCTAATTTTCACCTACAACGAACCTATGCTCCTCCTTGAAGTGGTTAGTTTTATGTCCATCGCCATGGCAGTTTTTTAGCATCCCAGAAAACCTTGTTCTATACTTAACTTTTTTTTTTCAATTAGTAATACTAATGTATTTCGTTAATACAGATGAAAATTAGGTTTTTGTCAAAATTGACCTCTTTCTGTCACATTTTCAGTGAAAAATGACTCCCGTAATTTTTTTTGTCCATTGTCGTGGATGCTGATTCTCTGTTTCTCATCATTTCAGTGTAATGTAAAATTTTGCATTGGAAAATGGCAGTTTAAATTGTTGAAATGCCATATTTGAATTTCATGTAAAACGCCGTCTTTAATGACAGGATTTAGTTTTATACCCATTATGAATATTTTTGTCTTTCGTCGTGGCATTGTGAAAATTCAACTAAAGAATTTATCTCTACTTTTCATTTCTCAGCCAATGCCTAAAAAGTTGAGTGTTCTCAAGGGGAAGCTATGAATAGTACCGTTTTTTTACTGTTTTTTGTTTGAATTTGTCAGTCTATAATAACATCGTAATTTTACTTTGTTCTTTATTGTGGACGTGAAAATTTTCAAAGGAATGTAGTTCACCCTGCTGAATTTTTTAGGGTGTAAATTTCTGTGTTTTGGTAGGGAAACTACCAAATAATCAAGTCTTAATTATTTGTGTAAATTTATCATCATAATATGCCTTTCACAGAGAACAATTTGTCCTTTGTCATAGTCATGAAAAATTTTCAAGAAGCTATAGCTCATCTCTAGGAGAGCCTGTAGGTGTAAAATGTTGCTTATTTTGTGTGATACGTATAAATCAATAATTTCACCGAAAAAGTTTTCAAAATTTCCTCAAGAATTTTTCAAAGAAAATTACACCAAAAAAGTACTTATTCTGAGAATTACCTATTTAACTACGAAAAAGATTGAAAATCTTGATACTTTGGTCTATTCAGAATCTAAGCTAAGGGAGGCAGGAGTAGTGAAGCCCCAAAAATCTAGTGCAGTCACTCCCTGCTGTAAAATCGAAAATATAATAATACTACTTATTTTCATTTGGAAAAAAAATGATTGGACCTTAAGAGATCATTCCTCAACTTTTAGAATTTTTATCTTAGCTTCGCTTCTAAGTCAATTAATAACATTATGAAGTATCATGGTCAGTTCTCTGATTGGCGTAGTCTGTTTTTGAAAAATTTAACCTTATAAGTAAGAGACCCATCGACTGAATTTTCAGTTGAATAATATTATACTCCATCTTCTGTAGGAAAAATTCGTGAAAACTTGTCACCAACTAATTGTTCAAATAGAGTCAATAAAAAATGTAAGAATAAAATATCGAAAGTGATAGGATTAGGCCTACAATGCTCAAAAATGTTCAGAATCGAAAATTTCAGCGAATATTTATTCGTTGAATTATATTTGGAACCACTGAAGCAAATTTTTTGAGGATGGAAATGAATAATACGCTGGAAATGCTTCGAGAACTTTACAGTTCCGTAGTCTGGTGGTGATTGTGAATGAAGTTACAGAAGTTTGAGGATTCAAGTTATATAATTTAAACAAACTTCTTAAAAGGCTAATTTAGAATTCGGATGGTCTGTGTGTGACTGAAGAGAGGCAAACGTGTTGATATGAGAATTTTTTTATTTTTTTCAAAGTCATTTTTATTGTAGCTCTCTTAATGTTGGTAGTAAATTTCTATCAGTCAAATTTAGTGAGGTTCTTCTAGAAATTTGGAATTTGAATACCTAGCGGTCAGAATGTTATCGATGAAATTTCTTCGCTACATTTTAATAGGTGTAGCTATGCTATGAAAAGTTCATGATCAACTTATTGCCTATCTTCAGGCTGCGTTATTTTTTCGAGTTTGAAATTATTCAGTTGTCTAAAAGTTTTGCATCAACTGCGAAGATATAATTTTTGTTTTCTAAACTTATCCATTTCACTTTTTTCCATTTTGAAGATGGAAAAAAATGAATTTTTACTTATGAAACTTTATAATATTACAGCTTCTATACTTTCATTTTTATGGAAATTTTTTGTTTGACTATACTTGTATTTCATTTTTTTCGATTGCATCAATAAAGAACATTCTTACCAAACTTCTATACCCTTTTGAACGATTGAAATTGAGAAATAAGATTTTTGATAATTTCTCTCTATTTATTCTTTGCCAAAGTTCATATTCTTGGCTTATTAATGTTCGGTTGAAGATTTCTTTTAAGACTTTTTACTTGTTACCCACTAGATGATTGAATTATCAGTTCCATAGGCACCTATCAATTCATTGGGTTGCAAAAGAAGTTGAAAAAGTTTATTTAAAATGATTCAAGTTGTGTTGTCCTTCACGTTGATCGAATGACTAACCTTTTTTCTTTGTTTGCCTAATAACTCTTTCATTTTGTCTATAGTTGCTCTGATATATGTTGTATTGAAGTTCATTTCAACGTTATTTAACATTTTGATTTCTAAAATTACATTTTTGTCTTTATGATGATGTTAATCTTCTAGACTTTCACAGCAGAAACCAGTTTTTATCGAATTGAATTAAGTCATAATCATTGGTATTGGCTCGAAAAGTATCCTATTTTATTCTAAAATTTATGTTTTCTACGTAATTGTAATGGTAATATACCTAGCAGATAAATTTTCGGGCTAGAATTCATTGATTTTCAGGAATTCGATTTTGTTCAGAGCTATTTTTCCAGCTGTATTAGAATGGGTGTTCTTCATTTTTTAATTTTTCAATTTCGTTATGCTAAGATATTATTTCAACTTTATGCTTTGGTTATAAATTTTAAAATTCATCATAGAAATGGTTGTCTGATTCATATACTTCAACTTTTTGGAATTAAAACTGAGGGAATAGAGTTTATGATACGACCTAAAATTTCCATTATTAAGAGTCTTAATTGAAAATTTTCCGAATAAAAAAATTTTTTGTTTTCATTTTTACTTCGTGAGTTGGTATTTTGCGTCATAACGAATAGCTTAGAGGTGAATTCTGCGAGGAAAAAAAATTGTTGATCAGATTTGATATCGTTTTTTTCTCTGTTTTTAAGAAAACAAAATTATACTTTCATTAATTACCTTTATTCATCAGCCAATAACCGTTTTGCTCGTTTCAAGAAATAGAAATGAACTGGAAAACTGAAAAATTGAAGGAAGGACGTTTTGTAAGGAATGTTTTAAAAATCGTATGTATGTATCTTATTTGAAGCTAATTTTCTTGAAATGAAAAACTAAAAAGTTGAAATTCGCATCAGAACTGTGGCTGCAACTATGGTATTATTTGTTGGTCCGTACCAGTGCTTGAGCACTAAAAAGTTGAGTTAATAATTATGATAGTTTCCAAATTTTATTATATTTAAAATTTTATCAGCCAAGTTAAGGTCATTTAAATTTAAATGTGCTCTGCAAGTACGAGCCGAAAAGAAAGTGATTTCGTTTATTCTGACCGTTGAATGTTTTTTGTGCCTTTTTTAGATCCTCAATTTGTTACTCCTATCTGTTGAAAAAAAAATTTTTTTTTTTCGTATGTGTGAGGTTTCTTGGATTGCGTCGCATATATTCATGACAGAAATTATTTTCTGTTATCAGTATCCCAATAATGTCATTCGTGTTTGCGCTTACATCTTGATATTAGCTTTCAAACTTTTACTTTCCCAAGTTTTTGATGCTTATTTGTACCTTCGTTTACAATGCATTGAGGTGATATAACTAAAGTGACTTACACTTAGTTTCCTCACGTATAGTAAGATTTAAAATTTTTCTTCGTCCTAATCGCAAATCACAATACCTTTCAAAAGTATTATAGAGGGTATATTTTTTCAACCTGATTCTGCTTTATATAGAGGATTGTTGTCTGTTTAACTATTCTGATAAAGTTCATTAGACAAGTCACTTCTCATCATAATAGAAGGATATATGAATAAATTTTCAGTGTTCGGCATAACAGATATAATTATAGAAATGTGATCAGAGTGTAACTCTAACTTCGACAAATAATTTCGGTTTTCTATTTACCTATGGTCAGTTTTTCATTATTTTATTCTTGTACCTCTCCGTTTTTCTTTCTGGCTAATCCTGCTCAAAAGTTACTTTACTGTTGGTGATACTCACGGGTGTAGAAAAGCACACCGATTTCATATATTCTATTTGTTTTTCTGTTATCGTTGTTGTGATTTAAAATTTATGGAAATTTATAAGTTAGCGCTTGCCAACTGTTTGTTGAGCATCGTTTAAATAAGCTCAAAGTGTTCGACACAGTTGATTCTATGTGTTCAATTGGCAAACAATTTTTTTTTTTCGCTCAGTTTTGTTTTTCTCGAAGAAGTTTAATTTTTTTTTCGTTGTCCCATCGGTTGCATATTTTTCAGTCGTTTTATACGAGAGATTAATTTTATTGAATCTGAATTTACGAGTATGATTTGTAGGATCACAGTTGTTTCCCGTATGATGAAGACCCTTTTTGTTTCGTATCAAATTAAAAATTTCTGAACCTCCTGTTTCGAAATGTTGAATCTTATATATGGAGGGTTCTCGGCTGTATACAAATCGAAATTTTTAATCAATAAATTGTGATTATAACTGCACAGAGTTTTTTGGAATAGTGTTGGGGAAAACATATTTTTAATTCTTTCAATCGAAAACGTTTCCTTAATTCGATAGCCAACAATATGCAAGAACTTTGTGGTTAAAACTCCCAGTATATCCTTGCCTCTCTGTAGCTGAAAGAATATCTGATGTCTGAACTCTGGACTACAGTTTTTTAGTTCTCTGGCTGGTAACAGATAACACAGTTCGAAATAGATTTTTACCTATCGAACAAGATAAGATTTGATAATTGAACACATTTTTCGATCATATTTCGACGAAAAAACGTTTTGTTAAGGTCTGACAAATTATTTATGAATGCTAAACATCCTAAAAAGGCGTGATAAAATAAATTTTGTCGTCTCAAATATAAATATTTCCGAAAATGGAAGGGAGAAATTTCTCAGGTTATGTTTCTCCGTAAAAAAAACTTTTTCGTGGTAGTCGTAGAGCTATCATTACATTTTGTTGTTAGAAAACTTTTTTTATGGTGACAGAGACCGCGGGAAGAGATGTTGTTAGGAGAGTTGTCACCGGTTAATTTTTACAACACACCTAAAAAAATTTCAATTTTTACCGGAAAAATCTAAAAAAATTTCAATCGGTCAGTTGGAAGAGAAAAAAAAAAGTTAATACCACTTTCAATTTTTACAACATCCGATCAATTTTTTTAATGGCTTGGCCCGGGGTTGTCCCCCCACTTCCTCCTCTCGACAGCCCCTTCGTAGGATATAAAACAAAACTATATTTACTTTGCAATTTCTTCTTTGGGGTTCAAGACTCCTCTTATGAATACTTAAGTCTTCCAACTTTATGTGCAAGGTATTCCTCTCCAGAAATTATTGAATCTGACGAGACTTAGACCATCGTAACAAGAGTTCAATGAGAACTCGAAGAGCTTTTTCTTTTCTTATTCGTAGAAATAACAACAATTATTGAAAATTTGAAAGTTTTTATTTTGTAACGATTTTACCTAAATTTCTAGTTACTCATGTTTGAGTACCAGTTGCCTATTCAATATTTAAGACAGGCAAATACGAATGTTTTGAAGTTAAGCTTGAATTTTTGGTCAACCACTCTTTACCACCTGTTAAAGCCATATTATATCAGATATTGGAATTTTTTAATAAAAATTTATACCCGGAATTACTGTTTGGGTAATTTTTTCTCATTACCTACTCTTGTTTGTCGCTAAAAGTTTTTTTATCAAGGTAGCTATTATTTTCAAAAGTTCAATTTCTTAAATTTTCGCATTAATTATTCATCTTGACACTTTTGATATTCGAGTATTTCTTTTTACACTGGGGCTTTCATTATCATATTCTCCTTATAATATTAGATTCATAATCAAGTCGACGAATTTTATTGAATAATTTCTAATTTTCGATTTTTGTTTTCAGTATTTCTTTCCGTTTTTGCTACTGTAGCTATATGCTGACCGTTTTGCTTGCACGTAAAATTTGTCAAACTACAGTTGAATGGCGCTCTTTTGATGCAGATTATCCGAGTAGATTCGAAGCTTGAAGTATTCTTTTTGAGTCATTAATTTTATTCATTTCAAGTCTCTGTACCTATTGTACATAATTATCTCTGAATTTATTTCTGGAAAAGTTGTGTCTTCATTCAAAAAGGGTAGAAAAAGGTGAAAACTAGACCTTTTCGTGGATACATTAATTTTGAACTTGCTGTGCACACTCGAAAAATCATTCTCGTGTCTGGCATGTAACCGATTACTGAAAAATAATAACAAACCACATCTAATGTACTTAGTGACTTCAGTATTGAAGTAGATTGTTTCAAATCTCAAATTTTTTTTCATCGTTTTGATAGCTACTGGGTATTCGTAATGCTTATTTCATCACTTGTGATTATTCAAGGTGGATTGATAATGGCTTCAGAAATGGTCTCGGTATGATTGTGTCAGCATTTTTCATTCAAAGTGGTAACTTTATCGATTATGGTTAAAATGAATTTGGGAAAGTGAGAGAGAGAAAGTAAAAGGGCCTCTGGAGGAAAGCGAATGCAGGGTCGTATGAATTCTATTCAAATGATTCTTGTTGTGTGAGTTTACCTAAATATTGTTTTTTGTGGCGTACGTACTTTAACGAGTCCCACCATCTTTGAAAATAATGTTTAATTGTCACTTGTAATTTTAATAACGATGAATCGTTTTTTTCTCTTTGTTACAGCGAAGAAATGGAGAACAATGATATCGAAGATGGTGAAATTTTGGAGGATGAGAGTAACTCTAGTGAACAAACATTCCAGAACAAAGATGAAACGCAGCAGGACGAACTGAAAGATACCAAACTCGAAGTTAAGAATAATTTCGAAAAATATTTTCGCAAAGAACATCATAAAAACCATCATCACGGTGTGCATAAAGGGTCAAGGCGCGAGCGATTTCCAGATCTGCATAAAAAACGCAAAAGAATTGACGGCGACGATAAATATTATACCAAAGTAATTTTTTTTTGCCCTTTTTACGTTAACATTACATTTTTTCCGCTTCAGTCTTTCATTTCATTTACATATGAAGGCAAAAAATCTGATTACACGAATTATGGGAGTTTGGGGGAGTGGTCAAAACCATTTGCCAACTTTTATTTGAAAATAAAGTGTCAATATTGCTGTTGGGGAAAGGAATTGTAGGGATCATCAGTTTTGCGTACGAAATATTTGCCGAGATGGCGAGGGGTGGATTTGGAAGTACACATTCTCGCAATTATTTGATTTACTTGCGTAGACATATGGTTGCAGAGGTGTTGACTAAAAAGGAAAATGAGACTCGTTGTTATACCTCCTTCGTACGAAGATTTGTTAAATCTTTCTTTTCATCGTAAATTGTTTTATTATGCTCGAATTTTTCAATTTATTTAAAAAAAAGTTTTGCTTGCCTAAAATCGCTTTTACTTTCCATCAATTTCGCTCTCTTGGTTGAAATATTTTTAGCTGCCCTACTATCGATTGATTATAAAATTTTTTTTTTGCTTACTGACTCAAACTGATACTTGAATTTTTTGTCAAAAAATAGAGTAAGTGGGTACTCTAAAAAAAAGTATAGGTATCTGTGAATCCTGTATCCAGTGTGCAAGAAACTAGGTTTTATTGAATTTTCTGTATCAAATATCGTTTTTACCCTTTGATCGCCACGAAATTTTTTAGTATCAGTTATCCAAATTGAACGGGTTCTCTTATTGATTTTGTCTTAGTCTTTCGGAGGTTTATGATAGTACTATAATGATTAATTTTTCAATTTCTCTTTTTTTTGTAGTTGAGAATATTGATATCTGACTCGATGACTGTATCACTCGGAGGTACCTGGTGTGGTCAGAAAATTTTTTCACCGTTCATTTCTTCAATTATTAATGCGTACCTATGAATCAGAAAGTGATTCATTCTAAAATGGTGAAAAAAATAATGTATTTTGTGCGTTATTTTTTTTAATAGCGGATCCAGAGCGTCACTCCCGGTGGTAGGGTGATATGCCAATAATTTTGTGGTGTTTTTTTTGTTCTTCAACAAATTTAGACGATTTCTGTCATTTTTGTCATTTTAATTTTTGTATTTACCTATTTTATTTTGACTGTTTTGGGGGAGAGAACTTTGGTCGGTTTTTATCTGAGTTTTGTTTCTTGCTTCCATTTTTTCCCTTCATTTTCGTACTTTTTACGGTTTTTTTGGGCGTTTTAAGGGAATTTTCTCCTTTTCCCCGATGGATCCGCATCTGTCTCTACCCATGAACTCTGTACTTTTTCGTTTCGATTGTCTTCTCTCGTTGATATAATTGAGGAATTATTACTCAGACAAGAAACTTGCAAATGTTTAACAATGTGTGAACGGATTTTTAATATAATACCTACGTCAAGTTTATCTCATAACCTTTCGCGGGCTAAAACCTGGTCTCAGTCCAAATTTTTTGTGCGAGAAAATTTTCTCAAATATTTTCGTAATATTTTTTGCTGAGTATTAAATTAATAAGGAATAAAATTAGGTGAACTTGGTTATTATATTTTCTGCAAAATTACTCAAAACAATATTATTTCGATTCTTCTATAGTTTAAAAATCAGGTTTGTTTGGTACCTCTCTGTAGATGCTCATTTTTCGGTGGTCCCATGGAAAAATTCTGGAAAACAGTTTACGAATCAATTAATTTTTTCATTTTTATTGATGTGCGTATGTATATGTCACTGTTTCAGAAATCTAAGTGCGAAGATGAAGAAGATGAAACGGACGAGGATATGATATTTGTGTTAGGTGGATCGTTGAAAGATACGGAAAGAAGTAATAAACATTCGAAGAAACCTATCTTACCTGATCCGCCCGACGATTTGCTGGATCCTATGATATTTAATGAAGGTTAGTGTTTCTAATGTGAAGTATCGTTTGTTGGTGAGGTGTATTAGGAACAATAAATTGGTTAAAGTGAGAATCGAGGAAATAAAAAGAGGATGAATTTGAGAAATACGCAGAGTCATAGGCGAACCCAAGATTTTTTGAGCCAAGAGGAATATCTCGGAAATGCTATTTGAAATAAGAATTGAAACGGATTGGACATAATTCTATGAACTTATTTGGCGCTATTATGAAATTCAGGAGGACTGTGCAAGTTATCGCCTCATTTCAAAGCACTTTTCTGCATCTTTGTCCTCTTATTAGTTCTAAATTTTTTCATACCTATTAAAAAGTCGTATTATTTCCCTATTTTCTTCCTATCGTTTTTTGACAATTTTTTTTTTTTTTCGATTGTTTCGATGCAATTAATGAAGAAGAACTGAAACGAAACGTATTTTAAAAGATTTTTGGTAGAATTTTCTCGAATTTTTCTGTTTGGCATATCTTGCGGAAGTCAAAAAATTACTTTTTTTTTTCACTTTGTGTGATTACTATACTCATACACGAAGTGGATAGTGGTAGCGATTTTAGTGAGCAGTTGACGCGCGCTTCTTTCTACCAATATACAGAAAATTTTTTGTTAATGGTGGTGCAATTCTCTTGGCCTCAGGATTTCGGAAATCATGTGCTCTTGCTTCTCCCTACCCTTTTAACACTTGGTTCCCGCCAGTGAAATTATGAGCTAAATTTTGTCGCGAAAAAATCAATTTTGACTGGCAAATAATTAGTCAACCTGGATGGGTAACGTTTTGATACTTTTGCCGAGGCTCTCGCCAACAAGCTACGTTCAGTTAAAGCAAAAACTAGTTTGTTTCTGTTAAATGTAATACAAAAGTTATCTTTGCCACTTTCGTGAAAGACAAGTTTTTCTCATTCCCTCGCGGTTTATCCTATTCTATCATGGTATTTTTTTGTTGGCACTTATGTCAAGGTCATCGAGTTCCGCGAAGTCTTGCGGAATTTTGATACTACTTTCGATAAAAACTGAATGCTCAAAATGATATATCCGTTGAATTTGCTAGGGTCCTAGAAAAGGAAGTGAACTCTTCCATCATCTAAATATTCATCATATAAAATTTTTTACGCAAAAAATTTAAAGATTTTTCTGCAGTTTGTTAGTTTATTAAATCCATGTCATAGTTTTATATAAATTATTTTCATTATGTTGATGTGCAGTTGTTATGCAGTCATTTCTATGGTCGCCATGTGACGTTTTCGCCCGTAAAATTTAGTTTTGAATATTTTTTTTTGCTAAAAAAAAAAAAATCAACAGAGTTCGTTTCCACTCATTTTTTGTCTTTTAATTTTTCTCATTTACATGCATTCGTATTCATTTTTTGAACCGGATTCATTACATAATTCGTCAATTAACCAAATTATACTTCTTATCGTAGATGGGGTACCTAATGAAGATGACGTTAATTAAAAAAATAGAAATAAAAATCAAGAATAAAATAATGCTGCATTGTTTTTTTTTTTTAAATTAATATTGTCTTCAGTTATGGGTACATTTTATTTACCTATTGAGGTAGCTGTATTTAATGATATTATTAACGCGTATTTTAAAGATCGAAAATAAAATTAATTTTTGCTTGCAGGGGAAAATGAAGATCCTAGGCCATACAGTAAACGATCTCCATCGGCACGACGAGATAATTTGAAAGAACGTAGTTCAAGCCGTGGTGGGAATGCACCTTTACTGAGGAGACGTGGTGGTCGTGGTGGAGCGATGCTACGTAAAAATAGGATTCGAGATGGACCGGATTCATTTTTCTCGCAAGGAAAAAGTCAGAGGGTGTGTGTAATTTTAGTTAATTCAATGCGCTATTTATGGGGATAGTTATTATGTGTGTACCCTTTGGAACGCCAAGCAGTCCTATATATTTAGGTACCTCCAAAACAAGTATATTTCGTTATAAATTGTGGGAAATAAACTATTTTATTTCGTTGTAAATAGTTGAAATTTGCTGTCCTAATATGTAAACTTCTCAACAGACTATTATTGCGCACCATAATGCGCACGGTGAGTTGGAAATGTTGTGTTAACGGTTTTAATTCAAAAAAATACTTTGACCATCGCTAAAAATAGAGGAACTGATTTGTATGGTCATTAGTTGAGGAACGTTACTTATTTTCGTTTATTTTATGGCAGTTGCTTCGGCATCAACGATTGCCAGTCTCCTTGTATAAATTTTTTGCTATTAATAATATCTGTGTAATTACTTCATTCGTCTTGTCCTTGAATTAAACTTTACTGCATGTTTTTCGAAGAGGTCTGTCTTGATCTTCTAGTGACTAGCTGGCGTTACAAAAATGAGGAAATCATTGGAGGGTGAATGTCTAAGAGGGTTTTAGTGCTAAATTTTTTAAGTTTCGTTAGTTATTGTTTTATTTCAGAATAATGACTGCAATTCGTTCCCTCATTCGTTTAATCATCCTCGAAAACTTGAAATATGCAAATTCTATCTGAAAGACACTTGCAATAAACGTGAAAAATGTATTTACATGCACGAAGATTTCCCATGTCAACATTTCCACGCTCCGAACTCTACATGTTACGCTGGAAAAAATTGCAAATATTATCATGGTAAACTGGACGAGGTGCAGCGGGCTGTGGTAAAAAAGGTAAACACGATAATAAAATAAATTTCTACTCTAACCTTTTTGGGAAATTGATCGTTGAGTTTAGGATCTTGGAAAGGAAAAGTATTTACGTGTAAATTGGAGACGCTTCAAAATCTTCTCAATAAAATCAAAACATATTTGAACGTTCTTGTCGTCTGTTTTTGAATGGAAGAATAACACCGTCTAAACAACCTGACTGAATATTTTTTTAGGCTTCGTTAGCTTTGTTGGTATATAGGATAGAAATCAGGCGACGGTATAAGAGGAAAAAGCTTGAATATTATTATTCTTGGCCTTTTTTTGTGTGTAACTTTTTTTACGTTGATTAAATAATCTGAACTTTTAGTTTAGTATTAACGTATTGTGGTCAGCAGTATATACCGTTATTTCATTTGATTATTTACGATAAGAGTTTAAAAGAAGGCAGAACAAAATAAATATTTTCAGGAGAGCAAGAAACGAGAAAATCAATATTGCATTCAAATGAATTAAGATGTAGAATTTTTTATTAACAGAATTTAATATTTTCTACTTATCGAAAAACAAATTAATATTTCCATGCCAGAGGAAGTTTATGAGCCTCTTTATTAAGTCCCCATCAAGGATTGACGCTGAAATGTTCGCCATAACCATTTCTTTCACGGAGAAATCTGAACAAGGTGATGTCTCGCCTGTTATTTCTTTCAGCTCCAAATGAAGAAAGGCAGTTTGCTAGAATATAACTCCTCAGTAGAATGAAATTTCAGAATTTTAACAACCGAGTGCAAATTTATAGACAATGTAACGAAACGATTTGCCTACTTTTTTTCTCATGAGTAAAGATTTTTAATAGGCCTATTCGATACCATCGGACTAAAATAAAAATAATTATAAACGGCTGGTTGGGCAAAAAATCAAAATAAATGTTGGAAAATAATTGGTTACCCATTTCTTATTGGATTGATGAATATTATATTTATATTTTAGTCTAGAATAATGATTGTAATTTCGTAGCCTATAGATATTGGAGTAATTTTAGTAGCTTCTTGATCTTAGGAACATTTTTAATAGTTTTTTTGAAATTTACCAAATTTCTGTTCAAAATTATGTGATAGTGATCAGAAATCAGCAAAAATCTCAGAAAATTTCTTTATCATTGCTTGAAGGTGAGAAGATTTCCAAAAATCAATCGATGTTAAGGCCTAGCGATGCTAAAAATGTCAGTTCTTATTGATATTGAATGTATAGTATTGCATACCGATATATTTCATGTATTCCGGTTCGAAATGCATAATTAATTAATTATTATCTATATCTACGAATATGCTTAACGATTAGGTTTGCTTATGGTGGGATACTATTTGTATGTACGTCTCAGTTATTTTTTGTTAGGTACAGTTGACCTGTTTGAATTCGTATTATTTGAGAAAAAATAGTTATCAATTTGAAAACATTATTTCGTAAGAAAAACGGTACCCACCGTCCACCTTTCTAACGAAAATATTTTCTTCCTTTGTCATTGTTATCAAAATCAAAAATTTCGATTGTTTCGTCTTCAGATTTTCGTTCAGTTCATTATGAGGTGCGCCAACATTTATTGCTATAAAAAGTTTTGTTCAAGACATTTCGTGAAAAAATTTTTAATTTGTTGCTCGTATGATTATTATTCGTCCGAATCTTGGTGTTGGGGTCTACGTGGCATTGTGGTTCGGTGTTTGGTCTTGCAATCGAAAGGTTGTAGGTCCGAAATTAGCCGGCACTCTATTGTAATCTCAAAATCGCGGTGTGTATGGTCTGGTTTGATTGACGCTCCCACATGTGATTGAAAAATTCATGTCATGTTGCTATTTCGGCGACCGAATCTGGATCATCCCCTCATCACTTCAACATCAAAAAATTCTATCTAATAAAAAAATTTTTTTTACTTTTGTACCTTCGAAATCAAAAAATTCTCTCTAATAAAAAAATTTTTTTACTTTTGTGCACATTTTTTTTCGCCATTCATTATAACGATGGTATAATGTTTTGTGCGTGCTTTATCTTGATGATTGTTCTTGCTGCAGAATGTAACATGTTCATTCTCGTTTTGTTCCCAGTATGCCGATATTCCTTTAAAAGAGGCTGATGAATTACAAGAAAGGTATTACCACGAGAGCGGTGATAATACTTACACTCCGCGTGTTAAAAAGGAAAAAGTGAAAGAATTAAATTCTCGAATTCCGTCGTTGTTCGATATCAAAGTAGCCGTCCCTCCTGAATTTCGCGGTACCGAAGGAATTCGTAAGTTTTTTTTTATAACTTTAGTACCGCTTTCTAATACGTGTTTCAAACATATAGTTAATCAACATCGTTTCACATTAATTTGTACCTACCTAATTTTTTTTCGTTTGTCTAGTGAGTGAAAACGAAAATCCTGCTGAAGCCGAAGGTCAAACGCCTATTCCCTCACCCCAATCGATGATGTATGACGCTATTGATCTGTAAGCAAAATGTGTTTAGAATAAGATTAACTTAGGTACTCTATAACTCTCGTTGTACATCCTCGATATTCAGGAGATTAAATTAGACAATGAATGTGTGAATTAAGCTTTTGAAGTTGCTGGAATTGTTACTTTGAACAATCTTACAGACTTCCCATAATACTCCCAAGTATATATTCTAGAATTAATGTATCATAAAAGTGGAAGCAAAATTTTTAAATGTGACCTCAAATTTGCCACTTTCATTAGATGATGTAACATCGATCATCAGATGTTATATCTGCAAATACTCAAATGCAGATCTAAAATGTAGCTTTTTGAGAAATCAGGTCAAAATTATATAAATTTGAGCAATAGGATGCCTTTATGATGAGGTTGCAAAAGAATTGAAGTTCAGAAAATTTTTTCTCCTGAAGACGATATTAATTTTACCAAAATCTTGAGAATCATATACACCTTCAATTAAGTGAAATAAATAATAATGAAAGACTACCTGTAGGGTTAAACGGAAAGGCGTAGCTTAAATGGAGCTTTTATAGTTACAGCAAAAGCTAAAAGCTCGTTTTTTATGCGTTGTCTGGAAAAAGTAGTTCTTAAGAGAAAGATTTATCTCCAGTTCAGCGATTTCTTGATCCATGGTAATTTGAGTTTCACTGGTGTTGAAAAAAGTATTTGTACTGTTATGAAAATTTGTTCTTTCGTTTACCAGGGGGGATATGGTGAGACGCGGACTTGTTTTTGAGAAGTATCTTCTAGATTACTTAGAAAAATTCAACTTTTAAGGCGGATGTAAATCCTTGCTGACCTGAAAATTAGTTTCCATTTTGGGTGAGGGGTATCGAAGAATTAATATTTATTTTGTATTCGGGTGTTTCTTTTATTGAAACCGCTTATCATGTGTGAAGCAGTTGAAAAAAAATTATGCTTGCAGAAACATAACTATAAGATTATTTTAGTGATACTAAAAATTTCATTGGCAGTAAAAAATGTTAATCCAATTATTCTTTGCTTTTACCTAAATGAGAAAGTTTAACATTTTCTAGAGACGATAGTTTGAATGTTTGATATGATACATTGAGATAATGTCAGAAAAATCCCATTGTTTAACTTTCTAACTTAACATGTCATATAGACATTTTTGTTCGGTGCCCAGATGGTTGTTAGATGTACAACTGATTTCCTGTTGGTTATTTCTCTGACTAATAATAGCCAAACGAATGTTTTGGCTGTTTTATTTACAGAGAAGAAGATATTTATCCCCATACAAAAAATCATGAACATAAAATTCTTTCCGAGCATAATGATCATCGCAGGCAAGATTCTCCCAATGAACGTGTTGTGTTTGAAGAAGAGGTACACCGTAGCTCACATAAAAAGAGAAGCAAAAAGTCTGATGATCATCATAGCGACAATGAGAAGCCTAAAAAACATTCAGAAAAACGTAAAAAACGTTCAAAAGAGGAAAGGAAATCCGATAAGGAAAAGAAAAAGAAGAGAGAACACAAACGAAGTAAAGTAGAACACATTGATCTCTCACCAGAGCCCGAAGACTTATTTCCTCAAGTTGATCTCCCTTTGATAGAAGATACTGTTCTTGAAGGTAAGTGTTTGATTATAAATTTATGATAGCGATGATGATGATGATAATTGTGATTTATTTTTTTTAAATCGTTTTTTATTGTACTATATGTACCATTTTCCAGTGATGAATTTAGCCATATGTAAATTCCGGCCCTTTACTCTATCCTCATATTTTAACCACATTCGTTAATATTATTAATATTATTATTGATCCATCGAATAAATTGTTTAATGTTTATCTTCAGCTACAGTTGCTCCAGAAGAGTACAGTCAGACCAAAGTCGAACAAAAAGAACCCGCAGATGCATTATCTCGTTTACCCAAAAAACAACAAGAGTTATTCCTAAGGATACAGCAACACCAAAAAGAAGCTGAAACTAGTCAAGTACGATTTTTTTGCCAATTCTGCGATTGTTATTTTTGTATTGCTTCATTTTGTTTGTATAATCCTTGAATTTCTACGTTTTATTTTTTTTCTCAACAGAGTTCGAACGTTGAAGAGGACATGCATGTAGAAGACGTCAAACCAGACGAAAACTGGTATTCTAGTGACGAAGAGCAGGAACCTAGTCCTGAAACTACTTCTCCGCTTGCCACCCTGCTACGAACGATAAAAACGAGCACCAGCAATGTTTCCCAAGTCGAGAATCAAACTCCTTGCATTTCGACGCATGTCGAATCGTCTATCACCCCCACTCCTGCTTCGAGGACGCCGCCTCAAGAAAACGATTCTATTTCGGTTTGTATATTGATCATCTCTTGGTCTAGAATATGCCTAAACGAAGAGTTTTTTGGTGCCTTAGGAGCTCCTTAATACCACTAAGCGAATAATTTTTCGAATTATGGAAGGAATCTGTTTTACGTTTTTTGTTTTTTTTGAAAATGAGCTCGTTTAAGTTGGATACGTTTTAATTTTTGCGGGAAAAATTGTTACGATTTCTCTCTTAATTTCTGATCATTTATAAAAGATGTATCATATCCGAGAGCGAAAGCTCCGAAACAAAATGAAATTAACGCGAATTAATTCTCAAGTATTTGCGCTGATTTGTGAACATTTTTTCGAATGGGGTGATATTGAAGATTTATTCGATTGATGTTCTAATATCAGCATAGTATTTAGTCAAATTAAATTACCAATTTTTGAAGTGATACTTTTATAGGGACATGTGTACATGGGTAGTAAAAGTGTTTCGTTGCATATTAGGCGACGAAAACAGCGTTACGCGAATGAAGAGAAGGAGAAGCAAAAAAAAAAAAAGAAAAAAAAATAACGTATAGGGTATGAAGGAATGAAATTCTTCGTCCTACAGAATTCGGAGAAGAGAGATATGGTTCCTTTTTCTTTTTCTTTATTATCATCGCGGTTTCAGTTTGTGAATTACGTGTACTTGAAAAGTTTCACCTCAACCGTGTGTCCCAGCACACACTCACTTTTTTTTTCTCATGTATCTGAGAATTTTTTGCGCGATGAATGAACTCGGCTGGTTTAAAAAATAATTCCTTGCACTCATCCTATATTTTATACCTTACTCTTGTTCTTATCATTATAAACCACTGATCTTGTATTATTTTTTCGTTTAGATGGTTGATCCGTCCCAGTTAGCTAGCATAAATTTGAGCGATGATCTTACCAAAATACTAACATCCATTGTGCTTCCCGAAACGTCGAGTAGCAGTAGTGTACCATCAGTCACTGATACTTTAACTGCCAATCCTGACAAAGAAAACAGTTCCTTGAAGTAAGTTCTTTGAATTCATTCGTTAGTGACTCGTGAGTACCGAACGATTCTTTAGAGAATTATAAAACAATCGCTATTTGAGAGGAGGAAGTTATAATCGTTATTGACTATTGAAAACGTTCAATGTACGTCTGTACTCATACCCTTTATTCTTTAATGTTAACGTTAGTCCGAATTATTCTTGTTTTATATTATTATTATTTTTTTTTTTTTTTTAAGGGGACCGTTTAGTGAAGCACCGCGAATAGATCTCATTACGAACAGTAATAAAAAAGTTGCCGAAGATGTAGATTTACGATTTCCGCCCCCTAATTTAATAAACAATTCACTATTCAGTACAATCAGCAGTAGTCCTAAGGATATAGATTTAAGGCAATTACCGTTTAAACCAATTCCGGTGCACGATGCAGCAAATGAAATTAATGCGTCGATAACGTCGCATCCGCCTATCGAATATAAACTGAAACCGTTACCATTTATCCCGAAAGTTAATTATGCTGCATTACCAGAAGTAGCAAAGGTAAGCATTTTAAGTTACTGTTATGAAGTTTTGATATTGTGTGTTAAAAATGTAGAGTATGTAGGATGCAAAAAATTCCGAAAATTGCTAAATTCATGAAAAACTTTTTCATTACGAATAACATTGCTTGATGGAACTTTGGTATGGTTTTTATTGAACAGTTTTGACCAACTGTAGTTCTCGTGAGCCTTTTTGTGGGAACTTCGTTGTTGTGCGTGATGAATTTTTTCGTGAAGACTGTCTTCATTATTATTACTTGCTAATGCAATATTAAATGTTTAATGGAATAACATGTACATGATGTTATTCGGAGAAACTTTGCAACATTACATTTACTGTTTAGGGGATACTAATGCTTTCAAGTCATTTTTATCTTCAAGCCCAGTAAGACATTGTTTCTGCTTCGAATGTTATGAATATAAATTTGTCAACTTATGGAATTTGATTTTCATTATTATTTTGAAAATAATTTTTTCAATTAGCTGCGATTAAACTGATAAATTACGAGATAAGATGTTTTTGATTAATAAAATATTCAGTTAATGAAAGAGGGAAACACTAATTCATATTTCTCCCCGTTCAAGAAGTACTATACTATCTAAATAATGATTTCCATCAAAAACACTAACAATAATTTATTATATTTCCTTCTGTTGCAATGTTAAACAAATAATGTGAATATTATGTTATTTGGAAAGGCATTGCTACATTAAATTTGCTGTTTAGGGGATATTAATGCTTTCAAATCATTTTCATCTTCAAGCCCAGTAAGACATTGTTTCTACATCAGATGTGAACGTTAATTTATATCAACTTATGAAATTGGTATAATTGGGTTGGAATAAAAAATGTTTATTTTATTGAAAATTTGATATTTATTTCGTTAAAAAAGTCTGCTATTATTCATACTATGGAAATTTTTATCAATATTAAAAAAAAATTTAAGGTTGATTTTTCAGTTTAATTAATAAAATAGTCAAAAAAGTTCATTTTAGTGGAAAATCGTTGGCCAAAATGAGAGATAGAAGAGGAACTGAAATGAATTCTTAACTATCATAAGTCGGCAACATGAAGGGGCGGAATTCCATCCTGTTAATAATTACAAAAAAATATGATCTTAATTGTTACTTTCTAATTTAGTTACTGGTTATAGCCATTAACATATCTTTCATTATTATATTGCTCTCTATTGAGATGTTAAACAGATAACATCATTATTATGTTATTTGGAGGGGCGGTTCTAACCGAATTTTATGTTTTGGGAATATTAATGCTTTCAAGTAATTTCTATCTTCAAGCCCTGTCAGATATTTTTTCCACTTCACTTAGTGCTGGTTGTACCAAATAGTTAAACCGTCGATGAGTAGGGTTTACCTTTATTTTTTCATGTATCTTATCAGTTAAACTTAGTTTATCTTAAAAATAAAAGTTGGTACAACAGGCCTTACTGTTGATTTGGTTGAATTGCGTTAGAAAAAATGAACTACCTGATTTATATTTCTTTTACATAATACAAATATAAAAATTTTATTGTATCATCTTGAAATTTCTAACCAAAGTTTAGGGTTGGTATTATATTTTGGTGGACAAAATCATAAAAAAAAGTCCATTTTAATCAAAGGGGAAGTAGCTGAATTCTCATCAAACCATTGGCTTAAGACACTGTTGATATGTAATTATCATTCCTACATTTGGGCCTTAGTGTTTTTGTGAAGTTATATGAACATTTTGACTATGATGACATGGTTTTAGTTAGACTGAAGATCGAATTAAACACCATCATAACACCAGGTAACTTTTAAGACTTGAAAATAGTAACGCACAACTATTTAAAATTCAAGTGTATTAAAAACATTGTTAACAACATGACACTGTAAGACTGACTAAGATCAAATGTGGTTAAACAAAATATCATAGAAAAGTATGAGAACTAAATATCAACAAACATGATTTGACTTTTTGTCACAGTTCTGTATTTATCCCCCATTCTCACAGGAAACAATTGACAAAAAATCTTTCAAGCTTGTTATCTGGGGAAAAATGTGATGTGAAATTATCTTTTATGACCTAGTAATGTAGTGTTGAACAGATATCATCTTTTTGTTTGTGGTGTTATTTGGAGACGGAGATGCATTCCTACATTAAATTCACTGTTTGGGGGATACCAATGCTTTCAAGTCATTTCTATCTTTAAGTTCAGTAACACATTTTTGCAACTTCGAGTGGTATGAATTTGTATTATACTCTCAAATTGTGAGGAAAAAATAAACTTTTTAGGTAAAAATTTTATTTTAGTTATTAATTTTGAATGAAGTTTAAGTTTGACATTTTCATATGCTAACTAAGATGAATTGTCCTTAATTAATTAGGAATACTTTTTTTTCTTTTTTAGATTATTAAATTAACAGAATTCACCTAAATTTTGAAATCAAATTCTTAGTAGCAACATTGAAAATTATTAGGTATTTTCAAGACCTTTGTATAACTTCTAGCATAAAAGTATGTAATTCAAAATTTTGAGAAATCAAATATTATAAAGAAGGAATAATATTTTATTCGAGACTTTATTTTCACAAAATTGATATCAAAAAATTTTTACATTTTTAAAATGTGCCTCAATATCGTAAAGATAAACGTTTTCAATGTCAAAAATTTAGTTTGGGTTATTTATTTAAAAGCAAAATTTGTTGTTGATTGGTAGTTTAATTGATGAAATCGCCAAAAAAACACATTTAAAAAAATATGTCGTCGGTAGGAGAAGGACAGAGCTAAATTTTCATCAGTCTTCTTCTTAGTCAGCTACTGTTGTTGATTAAAATGTATTATAGTGATTTCGAAGAAAGTTATGAAAATTATCGTCGTATAACTTAATAATACAATGTGAAAAAGATAACATGTTTTTTATTGTGTTATTTGGAGAGGTGTTGCTACATTGCGCTCACTGTTTAGGGTATATTCATGATTTCAAATAATTTTTATATTTAAGCCCAGTTTCGAAATTTTTTTCTTTTCAGTTGGTATAAATTTAAATTTACTGTTGAACTATTACAATTATTGTGTTACGATATGTTTACTTATTAAAATTAATTTTTTGAGATTTGAATGTTTTCATCAATTTTAAAACAAGTTGATATCATAGTTTAACTGATGAAAGTGCTAATAAAAGAAAGAGATGACAAATTGTCTTTTTGACTTAGGGCCAAATATAAGGACTATAATTCAGTAACAACCATTTCTTAAGAATTACTTACCCATGTAGAGATAGATATATATATTTTAATGGATAATATTTTACAGGTGTTAGTAACTGGTAAGGCATTGCAACATTAAATTTAATGTTTAAGTGACATTAATATTCTCAAGTCATTTTTATCTTTAAGGATAGTAAGATATTTTTGATTCATCAGATAAATGAACCTGTATTTATTGTAGAATTGTAGGATTAAAAAGCCATCTAGCCATTCAAGTTGGGAATTGTTTAAGAAAATTATTGCCAAAAAGGCATAAAATGACTTAGTGATTTCAAAAAAGTGATAAAATTTCTTTTATTGTATTTTCTTAAGCAGTGTTAAACAAATAACATGTTATTCATAGTGTTATTTGAAGACGCGTTAATACATTAAAGTTACTGTTTAGGAGATATTAATATTTTCAAGTAATTTTTATCTTCCAGTTCAGTAAGATATTGTACCCCCTTAATGTATAATGAACTTGAAGTTAGTGTTGAATTGATACATTTATGTGTAAAAATTTATTCTAAAATTTAATTTTTATCATAAAATGATGGAAAATTTATGATAAATGTTATAGTTTAACAGATATGATTGTAAAAAGAGCACATTTTAATTGAACAAGTTTTTTCAATGAAACTGGGATATAGCTAAATACTTACCCTGCCCTATTCTTAAGTTGGCTATTGTTGCTGAAAATAATTGACATGGCCTAAAGTCCCTTTTAATAATTTGAAAAAAAATTATCATTGTTACTTATGCAGTGTTAAACAGGTAACATTTTATTAATGATGTTATCTGGAGAGGTGTTGCAACATTAAATTCACTGTTCAGGAGATACTAATGTTTTCAAGTTATTTTTATCTTCAAGCCCAGTCATATATTTTTGCCTCTTCAGATGGCATGTAATTATATTTACTATTGAATTGTGAGAAAATAAGACCAGCTTGTTTTTCAAGTTGCGAATTGCTAATGGAAATCTTTAATATAAAGTCCTGGAATGCCTGTTGGTAATTCCAAGAATAATTCAAAAGATAATTAATTATGTTACTTACTTATGCAGTGTTAAACAGGTAACAATGTTTTCATGATGTTATCTGGAGAGGCTCTGCAACATTATATTCACTGTTCAGGGGATACTAATGTTTTCAAGTCATTTTTATCTTCAAGCCCAGTTATACATTTTTGCCTCTTTAAATTGGAACGAAATTTTTTGGTTTCTACTGTTGAATTGTGATATAAGAAGATGAGCTAGTTTTTCAGGTTGCAAATCCTTAATGGAAATAATTAACATAGAGAAATTAAATGTTTGTTAGTAATTCCAAGAATCATAAAAAAAAAATGTTCCTTACTTATGCAGTGTTCAACAGGTAACATTTTATTCATGATGTTATCTGGAGAGGCGTTGCAACATTAAAATCACTGTTCAGGGGATATTAATGTTTCCAAGTCATTTTTATCTTCAAGCCCAGTTAGATATTTTTGTCTTTTCATATGGCATGTATTTGTTTACTATTAAATGGTGGAAAAAGAAGACCAGTTGGTTTTTAAAGTTGGGAATTGCTAATGGAAATCTTTAATATAAAGTCCTGGAATGCCTGTTGGTAATTCCAAGAATCATTCAAAAGATAATTAATTATGTTACTTACTTATGCAGTGTTAAACAGGTAACAATGTTTTCATAATGTTATCTGGAGAGGCTCTGCAACATTAAATTCACAGTTGAGGGGATACTAATGTTTTCAAGTCATTTTTATCTTCAAGCCCAGTCATACATTTTTGCCTCTTCAGATGGCATGTAATTATATTTACTATTGAATTGTGAGAAAATAAGACCAGCTTGTTTTTCAAGTTGCGAATTGCTAATGGAAATCTTTAATATAAAGTCCTGGAATGCCTGTTGGTAATTCCAAGAATAATTCAAAAGATAATTAATTATGTTACTTACTTATGCAGTGTTAAACAGGTAACAATGTTTTCATGATGTTATCTGGAGAGGCTCTGCAACATTATATTCACTGTTCAGGGGATACTAATGTTTTCAAGTCATTTTTATCTTCAAGCCCAGTTATACATTTTTGTTTTTTCATATGGCATGTATTTGTTTACTATTAAATGGTGGAAAAAGAAGGCCAGTTGGTTTTTAAAGTTGGGAATTGCTAATGGAAATCTTTAATATAAAGTCCTGGAATGCCTGTTGGTAATTCCAAGAATCATTCAAAAGATAATTAATTATGTTACTTACTTATGCAGTGTTAAACAGGTAACAATGTTTTCATGATGTTATCTGGAGAGGCTCTGCAACATTAAATTCACTGTTCAGGGGATACTAATGTTTTCAAGTTATTTTTATCTTCAAGCCCAGTCATATATTTTTGCCTCTTCAGATGGCATGTAATTATATTTACTATTGAATTGTAAGAAAATAAGACCAGCTTGTTTTTCAAGTTGCGAATTGCTAATGGAAATCTTTAATATAAAGTCCTGGAATGCCTGTTGGTAATTCCAAGAATCATTCAAAAGATAATTAATTATGTTACTTACTTATGCAGTGTTAAACAGGTAACAATGTTTTCATGATGTTATCTGGAGAGGCTCTGCAACATTATATTCACTGTTCAGGGGATACTAATGTTTTCAAGTCATTTTTATCTTCAAGCCCAGTCATACATTTTTGCTTCTTCAGATTGCAATAAGCTTTTTTGTTTCTACTGTTTAATTGTAGGAAAAGAAGATGGGGGTTTTTTGAATTGCAAATTGCTAATGGAAGTCGTCAACATGAAGGTGTAAAATGCTTGATTGTTATTTTAAGAGTCATAAAAAAATAATTATGTAACTTACTTATGCAGCGTTTGACAGGTAACAATGTTTTCATGATGTTATCTGGAGAGGCGTTGCAACATTCAAATCACTGTTCAGGGGATATTAATGTTTTCAAGTCATTTTTATCTTCAAGCCCAGTTAGATATTTTTGTCTTTTCATAAGGCATGTATTTGTTTACCATTAAATGGTAGAAAAGAAGACCAGTTGGTTTTTAAAGTTGGGAATTGCTAATGGAAATCTTTAATATAAAGTCCTGGAATGCCTGTTGGTAATTCCAAGAATCATTCAAAAGATAATTAATTATGTTACTTACTTATGCAGTGTTAAACAGGTAACAATGTTTTCATGATGTTATCTGGAGAGGCTCTGCAACATTAAATTCACTGTTCAGGGGATACTAATGTTTTCAAGTCATTTTTATCTTCAAGCCCAGTCATACATTTTTGCTTCTTCAGATTGCAATAAGCTTTTTTGTTTCTACTGTTTAATTGTAGGAAAAGAAGATGGGGGTTTTTTGAATTGCAAATTGCTAATGGAAGTCGTCAACATGAAGGTGTAAAATGCTTGATTGTTATTTTAAGAGTCATAAAAAAATAATTATGTAACTTACTTATGCAGCGTTTGACAGGTAACAATGTTTTCATGATGTTATCTGGAGAGGCGTTGCAACATTCAAATCACTGTTCAGGGGATATTAATGTTTTCAAGTCATTTTTATCTTCAAGCCTAGTAAGATATTTTTATCTTTTCATATGGCATGTATTTTCTATTACTATTGAATATTGAAAAAAGATGACCACCTTTTTTTCAAGTTGGGAATTGCTAATTCAAATCTTTAATATAAATTCCTGGTATGCCTGTTTGTAATTGCATTAGTCATGAAAAAAACAATTAATTATGTTATTATAAGCTTTTATTCTACTCACTCAATTTGTTAAAAACTCGTCTTCACAAATTACTCATGCGGTTTTTTCAAAGTGCCATAATTTGGTGCCCCCTTATGTAACACTGTGTGTTGGTGTTGTTTACAATAGAAAATACTTGACTCGGACCCTGTGAATGGTTATCCCTTTGATCTGGTGGTTCAAAATGTGACTTATTTTTCACCTTGCTATTGATTGGCTGTTCGGGGTTTTATCTTACAACTTTTTATGTGAAATATGTTGAAAGGTGATGTGTCACCTCGACACTACGTTAATGTCTGTGAAATATAATGCCATTTCGTTTTTAAAATTTGATTCTTATGCTAATAAAAAACGTGATATTTTGTAATAAATTCTTTGTTATACGTGCCGCTATTAATTTTTTTTTTTTTTTTCAGTCATGTCCGAGCGATCCGCGTTTCAAAAAGAAAGCAGCGGCATCCACCACCGCTACCGCCACTGGAGCAACTGCAGCTTCAACCCCTTCCACCCCTGAGTCTGTGGATCCGGCCCAATTATTGTCCGCCTTCAATCCGAGCGATCCTCGCCACCTGCTGGCGCTGAAGACGATGAACGAGACGGCGCGCATGGATCCGCGTCTGCTCGATCCGCGGCCGCGTACGGATCCGCGATTACTGGACGCGAAGGTCGGTGGCGCTGGAGCCGGAGGCGCCGTACCGCCGCAAGTTTCTGCAATGAAATGTGATATGCGGCTGACGACAGATCCGCGCTTCGATGCGGCTTCTGCTACCGCCGTAGGCGGTAGCGCCGGAAAACTTCCAGATTTTCGCGATCCTCGCCTGTCGTCGCGCCCCAAGTTCCCCGAGGTGGTGAACCCGTACCTCATCGGCTTGCCTCCCAATTTGGCGCTTCCGGTGGTCAAAGACCCTCCGATGCCACCGCGCAAAGAAGATCCGCGACTACGTTTTAGGGCTACGCAAAATTCGTAATATCGTGCGCTTATGCGACCGTAGCCGTGCAGATTTTTATATTTTACCTACTTTTACGTACAGTATACCTATGGATGTACGGTTTCATCATTAACTTTTGGCTTTCGTTCGTGTTTGTATCTTATTCTAATTGCTATAACGTGTTTTTGTTTTTGATGGCAGAAATGAATTAATTCGTAAATGTGATTTCTGTTGATCTGAAATGCGTCGTTAAGTATTCAAGAAGTATTATTCTGTAGGTGTGTGCGTACTTTTGTATGCGCTTACGTTCATCCTTTTTATTTCGCATCTAAACATACTCTTTAAAATAGGTATTGATTATTATTGTGTGAGAAAAGCCATGCTAAAGGACGATCATAATTTTTAAGTTCGACAGAAAATATGATTTGTTGACAGATACACACAAAGAGAGAAAATATTACTATATCGTGTTTACAAACCTCGCTTCTGAAACGTGTTAAGTATCAACGTAGTGGCTAAACTTGTTCTGTAATGAAGTGTTCGCTCAGCGTTATGCTCCGCCTACATAGCCAACAACAAACAGCATGAATGAATATTTTGTTTGTGCTGTTTGATGTTGACAGCAAATTGACGCTAGTTTAAAGTTGCTGTTGTTTCTTGCTGTTTACTATGTAGGCGTAGCCTTACAAACGCTCTATACAAAACAAGACTGACTTTCCACAGAAAAAAAAGAAAAAAAGATTGAAGTGTTTAAAAACCAAATTTATGAACAAAATTCGAAATTATGTACCTGCACGTTTTTCGGATTAATAAAATGCGATATAATGTTACTGTTCCTACGTTAGGTATAGATGCGAGAATGTGTAATATTTCCTTTTTGTATAATTTTAAATAGTAAATTTATATTACCAACCAATTTATGTGCGTTTCAAAAGTACGAATCTTGAATTATTTTTGAAAAATAAAAAAATAAAATAAAACGATTGAGTAGTGCATAAATTTTGGTTTCTATTTCTATGTTTTTCTTTGTCGTTTTTTTTTCTCCCTTGCTGAAAACCGGTATCATGCTCTTGCTCTTGTTATTATTGTTATGTATTTACATTGTTGTTTTTTTCGTTTGAAATATTTAATTTTGTTTGAACAAGTGTAAATTAATTGTAATTGGAAATGCTCATTAACTTTAGTAGAATACATATGTATTTTGTTTTTGTATTTTTTTTTTTTTTTTGCAAGATGTTTATATTTTTACGCTGTAGATTACTGTTATATTTCCCTGATGTTTTCCCCTTATATATTTTTTGTAACTATTGAAAAATAATTTTTAATGCTGTTAAGTTAATAATTTTTTTTCGCGCCTATTGGAACGTTATGTATTTATTTCCGTCAATAAAAAATAAGTTAAATTTCGTAATTTGTATTTTATATTTTGAAAAATCTAATACACAATTATATTCATTTCAGTCTGTTCCTATTTTCGATTTTAAATTTGATTGTGAGGCAGAAGAGATCATTTTACAGGATAAAACATTAATTGAACCGGAAGGATGAATTTACATTATAGGGATTTCAGAGTTTCTTTGATAAAATCGACGGAAAATTTTCTCTTTCTCTGTTACTCTGTTAAGTACTGTAGTTGTCGTATTGAAAATTGATTATATGTTCTAAAAGCGATTTTTCAAGTAAAAAATGTTTATGAATTAAAAATCAATAATTGTTTAATCTCGAGCAAATCGGTAAAATGTTTTTTTTTTTTTTTTTTTTTTTTTTTTTTTTTTTTTTTTTTTACTGGAAGTTGGTAAAAAAATTATTTGCCAAGTTCTCTAAATTCAAATCCCTAAAAGGTTCTTTTAGTTCATCGAAAATTGAGCGTTTCCTCCACTAGGGCCGGATTTCGGATTCCTGGGTCCGGGGGTCAAAGCCTGGTTAAGGCCCCATATAGTACTTGTAAAATTTTTCTCAGCTAGCTCGCATACCACCTCCCCCCAAAAAAAATTAAAGAAAATAAAATTTCTAGCCTAACGTGTTAAAAATAAAAAGTTCATGATAGGTTCTACTCGTGTCTTGGGCAGAGAATCCATCATCTGCATTTTTGTATCAGATAAATCAGAATTCATACGAATACAAGTTACACATCTGGTAATACAATGTTGGATAGTTGAGTTTTGTCTTAAAATCCAATATATACGTCTCAAAATTGAACGCATTACCTGTTTAGATGAATGGAAATGTCGTTCATGTTCATATTTTACAAGTAACTTAGTAAAGGTATGATCGCCAGGTATTGCAATTGGAAATTTCTGTTCAAAAGATAAGTGTGAATTCTGTATACGCCCTCCTACTCTGATAATGTCCTGTGCATCTAGAAAAGGATTTAAAGAAGCCAGAGAGCTTATTTTATCAACGTTATATCCTTCTTTCATTTTTCTGATTTCATTGCGAAATCGTTCTCTTTGTACTAATTTTATTAATATGTTATTCGCTTGTTGAAGTTCAAAATACTGGAGAGGTCCACATAAATGAGGACCAAGCAAATGAAGGTTCCAAATGTATCTTGAAATCCAAGCTACGATTCTGATTAATCTTACATAATTGGAAAATCTAGCTATGTAAGAACTTTTAAGTGAAAGAGAATAAGATGGATATTTTCTAGATTGACGCACTTTAGGTGGTTGAATTTTGGAGGGTTAAAAAGAAATTTTAGTCGAGAATGGTAATGAATTTTCAGATAAGAATTTAGGTCCATGCCACCATAATTCACTATTTTCCAATTGTTTTGGATTCTGATTTCTGGATAAAAGATTGGCTGGATTATTTACTGCGCTAATATAGTCCCAAATTGAGTTACCTTGTTTTTCTTGGATTTTTTTGACTCGATTTGTCACAAAAGGAAGCCAACGTGAATATGGGGAATTAATCCAGCACAATGTAATTTGGCTATCACACCATAATCGAACAAAATTTACCTTCCAATGTAAAGAAATACTAATTTGAACAATTTGTAATAAATCTGTACAGAGAAGAGCACCACATAATTCTAGTTTGGCAACAGATATTTTCTTTAAAGGAGCTACTCTCGTCTTTGTACACAATAAGTGATTGCATACTTTATTTTCTGATATTGATCTAATATAGATTACACCTCCATATGCTCTTTCAGAAGCATCGGAGAAACCATCAATTTCAAAATAAGAAACATGTTATCCACTTGTTATGTGTCTTGGAATTGATATGGTCTCTAAAATAGAAGTTGTTGAGAAAATTCAGAACATATCTTAATAATTTCTTTTGACAGGATTTCATCCCATTTCACCTTTTGTTGCCATAAAGATTGCATAAGTAATTTTTCCACTATAATAACAGATGCTAGAATTTCAAATGGATCAAAAATTGATGAAGTAATGGATAAAAATATTATTCTGGTAACTTGTTTTGGTTCATTAATGTGCACTTAAACCTTAAAAACATCTTTGGATGGATCCCAAATAAGTCCTAAAGTTTTGATCACATGTTCATTTCCAAAATATAAAAGGGAATTTTTTCTCTACATGTTCAGATGGGATTCCATCTAACAAGAGAGCCTTATTGGCATACCATTTTCTAAATAAAAATCCACCACATTCTAAAAGAAGGGAAATTTGCTTATGAATTTTTAATGCATCATCAAAAGAATCTGCACCAGTAAATACATTATCCAGATAGCAATCATTCAATAAAGCAATTTTTCCTTCTGGATAAAGTTCTCCTTCAATTTTGGCAAGCATTTTCAAACATCTTGTAGCTAGATAAGGTGATGAAGCAAAACCAAAAGGAGTTCTTGTTAATTCATAAGTTTTTACATTTTCATTGGAATTATTTCTCCACAAAATTCTCAATAAGGTGGTATCTTCTTGATGAACTTTGGCCTGTCTGTACATTTTACTTATATCAGCAGAAAATATGTATTTGTAAATTCGTGAGTGAATCAGTATTGTGAATAAGTCAGACTGTACAACTGGGCCAACCATTAAACAATTATTTAAAGATAGTCCTGTTGTGATTACTGCACTAGCATCAAAGACAATTTACGGTGTTTAGTCGTAGTTGACTCTTCTTTCACAACTACGTGGTAAGGAATGTAATAGGAAGTTGAAAAGGAAGGGTCCTCCTCAACTAATTTCATATAGCCTTGTGAGATATAATCTGTAATACCTTTGGTATATGTAATCTTTAATTCAGTATTTCTGTCCAAAGTTCTTTCCAAGGAGAAAAACCGCTTGAGTGCTTGTGGTCTTGATTCACCTAGTTGTTCTCTAGGAATTTTTAAAGGTAGACGAACAATAAATCGTTTGTCCACTTCATCTCTCTAATAATTTTTGAGAAAATGTTCTTCATATTCAAGCTCTTCAAGAGTAAGATTATCAGAGGTGTCACTATCTAAGAGCCACAAGCGTTCAATCGTTTTACTAATATCATTTTCCTGTATTAAAAATGTGTGTGATGAGTGTAGTTTTTTTACTGACTTGCCAGCCACTAACCAACGAAACTGAGATGCAAAGATTTGTGAACCATATTTTTAATTTTGATTGTTTGAGGTTTCAAAATCTTCCAAAATACACTTGCTTCTAATAATGAATCCACAGGTTGTGGAATATTGAATGATGGATCTGCTAATGTTATATTATGTGGAAAGTCACAATCATCAATTGAAAAATATTCGCCAGGTATTGCATCTGCTATTTCGTCAACAACAAGACACTTCACATTTAACTTGAATACAGAGTTTCGTGATTTAATTTGTGCACAAGTAATTTGTTTAGATGAGGTATGCATGTTATCAATGCTAAATATATTATGATTAGTGGTGGCACATATCAAGTTTAGTTTAGAAATCATTTTAGAGGTAATGAGATTAAATTAAAATGACTGCCAGGATCAAGAAGGGTGCGTATTTCAAAGTTCCTTTCTCCACTAGAATTAAAAATTAAAACAGATCCAGTGGCTAATAGAGAACATGGGGTTTTAGAATTTAAATTTTAAGTCTAGCCATTCGCTGCTTTAATAAAATGCTCGTTCTCTATTAAATTTGTAAATAACTTACTCGCTTGTTGTTTGGTTTCTGTGGAAGAAGTTGCATTAGGAGTCACTGATAGATGCAACGATACACTTGATGATGCAGGTCAATCCAAATGTAACAATGTATTGTGATGACCCTTGCACTTTTCACAGCAGAAGCGGCAATTCCTGTCCCATTTGCCTCTGAAACACTTGACGCTTGCAGACTGCCTGATTTCTGTCTTCGTTGGACATTTTCAGAAATTTTGGACACTGATGTGTACGATGATCAGACTCGTTACAATAATAACACCGATTTTGGAATGTTGATTTATTGAGCGATAGAGTGTGTCCTTTGACTGGGGATGGCACAGCTTCTGAACCAACAGCAACAGCTAGTTTGTAGGCATTACAACGTCCTTCCATAAATTTAATGAATAAATTTCTGCCTCTTTTCCATTTCTCATTCCCAGTCAAGCCTTGTACCTTTGTCTGCTTTCAACAAGAAGATATAAATTGAAAACTGACTCAATACGTCAATGTCAGTATTTTCTTGGAAGGTTACTTTCAATGCGGTGGCTTGAGCTTTGAAATGTGTGATTAAACTGCGTAATTGGTAACCTTTAGCTGGTTGGAATTTGAAAAGAGCATCCATATGCCGAGATATCTTCTTCAGAGGATCATTGTAGTGATGTAATAGGACCTCCCACGCTTTCTGGTAGTATGAATCATCTAAGGGCAAAGTGCCAACAAAGGTGGATGGCTCAAATTTCAATTTCGAACGTAGAAACTGATGTTTTTCCATGTCAGACAATTCTGAGCTTTTGTGAATATAGGTGGAAAATAATTTTTTAAATGCATTCCACCCTTCTTTTTTGCCATCAAATGCCTCAAAGTCAATTTTGGCAAATTTCAATTTATTATTACTGGACTCACCCTTAATTTGGGAACTCGTACCTGCCACTGGAATGAGTTTATTGGCACGTATTTTAGTTGATTTGGCCAGGGTAATGAATTTCTTTCTATAATTCATCCATTCATCTTGAGGTACATCTTCTTTTTTACCATAATGCATAAGTACTTCATAAGCCTTGAAATATTGCTCTTCTAATCACTGAATGTCTTCAAATTCCACCTTGGCTGCATTTTCATCTTGATTATTTCAAGCATCTTAAAGAAATTCAGTAGACATTTCTAGTTCTGAAAGTAACAGTGTGCACTTTGTAACTAGTTGTGTAATTACTTCACCCACTTCACTGTCTTCAGATTTTTCACTTTCCTTACTATTATCCATGATTACAAAATTAGTTAGGAAATAAATATGCACGAATCATTCACAAAATGTGGAATCAAGAATATGAAAAAAAAAATTAAAGAATATCACACAAAAATTATAACCATAAATCACTGGTTTGTATCCGGCCCAAAGGACCATGTTCAGAATCAAAGTGAGATGAAAGAATGGCAAAGAACAACTAACTTTATTTTTGTTTCTATAAATCTAATTCTACGTTTAGAAATTGTATTTAGCGAGCTGGAAAAAGGAGAGATGCGATAAGAACTAAACAAAGTAAAGAAAAAAGGAATTTGCTGAATATCAAAGAATACCAGCTATGGAAAAAATTATCGGGTATTGGGTTGACGTAACACCTTTGAAGAGTCCCAAGGTAATTATTTTTAACTGTAACATTGTATAAAGAAGAAATATTTTTTTTTGATCTTACAATACTTCTTTTCTTTTCCAAATTTGTACGTAGTAAAACATCCTTTTTTATTTTTCATCACTTTTTCAATATGCTTCTATTTACATAAAACTTTTTTCTTGGTAATTTGTTAATAATTTACTGAGTTTTTATGACTTTCACCAAATAGGAACGAACATCCTAAAATCTTATGAATACTGAAAAAGATGGAACAAACACCTCATGTTTTTTTGGACTCATTGTCATCAGTGTCACCACTCATCACTCATTATCATCATCAGTTAGTTGCTTAATTTTAATTTGTAACTTGTAACTGTCGACTGAATTTGTAACTAAAGTTGTACTTGACTTGCAATCATTTGCAAAATTGAAGTGAGTTCTTTCATATTTTTTCATAAATTTTATAATTTTACAAAACAAAAAATTTCCAAATAATGTAAATGATGAAAATTCTCTAGACATATAGGATTCAATGACATCTGAAAAAATGTAGCTAATGATTTTATAAAAGGTTAATGCAAGTGAATCAATAATACTGCAAAATAAGTTTTTAAAAACCGTAAAAACGGTAAGATTCAATAAACATGTCAACAATCTGACATATATGATGCACTGAAAGTATAAATTAGTCCAATATAAACGTTTGTTTAATAGCTAAGCTTAAAAAAAAATCCAACACATTTATTTTACTCACGACTCTTCCCAAGCACATTTAAGACTTAACTACTGTCACAAGTCCTCCAGAAGCAGTCAACATCTGATATTGATAAGGCGAAGAGAGGCACTTCGCACCAATCTGAAGAAACTTTGAAAAATAAGTATCAACGCATTACTTTCTACAGAGACTAGGAGTGAGAGAATGAAATTTTAAAATCATCCAATATTATCCACAAAATCTGCTTCGGTGTACCGAAATACTGTAAGAATTTGTTAATCGAATTTCAAGAGGCCTAAAAATAACATATTTTGAGACAAAAAAAATTTATTCGAGAATTAGACACTTTCTTGGACAGGTGGCTCATAGCCCTCGGGTCGTTCTACTTGAACTCCAGCTTCATCAACAACAGTAGTTCCGGCTCCATCACTGTGTAATTCCAGTAATTTATTAATATCAAATCGTGGTTTCTTCAGAACTTTCACCTGAAAATTTACACATTCAATATGAAAAGAGATTAAAGCGCTAAACAAGGTATGAAGAATAAAGAAATTAATTTACCTTTCGAATGTAGACATCATGCAGGGGGTAAATACCTTGACATTTCTTTTCAATATCTTTGGCAATTGAATCAGGGAGCAATTTACTAACAACTTCTTTCAAATCATTTTTCACAACATCCTGAGTGATAGTATCGACCATTTTCTTTCTAATCGCTTTAATCTAGAACAAATAACACTTTCTCAGATGCAGGAAAAGTTTTTGTTCTTCCAATGGATGTATCTAACGAATATTACCTGCGTATGTTGAGCATAACAGGTTTTGCGAGAAGACAATTGGTCTTTGTTGGTAAAACCAATACAGAATACTCGCAGTAAGTAACCGTCTGTAGTTTTCACATCAACATTGGCTTCAATCAAACTCTAAGAATATAATAAAATGAAATGAAAAAGGAACAGAACACGTCTTTTACTCGGGATACACAAGTTTGGAGTTACATACTCATATTTTATCAATTAACTTACCTGCCACTTCTTAACCATACTACGAAGCTTGTCGGTAGTAAGATCCATTCCATGAAAATTTGTTAGCACATTGGTACCCTGAACATCTTCAGCAATTAAGCGGAATTTACGGAATGATCTTTCAGCATCAGCATCAGCCTGAAGATCCGCAAGAGAAACTTCGAAAACTCGTCCTTTCAAACCTTCAGAAGCAATTTCTACAGGAAAAATTGAAAATTAAGACGTTATTAAATCGGGAAACATAGGGCATACAAACACATAATTCAGACGTACTGGTTCCTTGGGTACGGTTAACCAAAGTTTTACCAATCTGACGCTTAGAAAAGTAGTTTGGTGCAGCTATATCGTACCAATCTTTGCGAGTGAACGGATCAACGCTGAAAAAAGAAAAATCATAAGCTTAATGATATACAGACAAGACAAATGAAACCAAGTTGTTCAAGAATTTGTGTGTTCCACATCACCGATTGACAAATGTTGAATACATCTTTAAAGAGCAACTGACATGTGGAAAGGCGAGGGCTAACTAACCACTTCAAAAAAAAATTGATAGTACGGGAGCGCAACTTACATCTTCTTCTTGGCTCCCTTTTTACCACTTTTTGCCAAACCCTTATTTTTACCCACGGCCATCTTGATTTGAAATATAAATTCTGCGTATTAAATTTAAAATTAAATTAACAAAACATGAACGAAGGAAATGGTTAATGTTCTTCTCTATCTCGCCGAATTAGACGAAACTAAAGAGAAAAAAACACTTTGTTGTAACTGACAGAGGTTTTCCTCACAACAAACGTGGTAAATACGCAAACATTGGTAAACGGGATATCTACGTGCAGCTCTTCGACAGTGTTGGCATATCAAAATTTTCAAAAATTCTCACTTTTTAAAATAAAAAATCCGCACAAATCTGCACAACCATTGGCTCATGTTCACAAATGTCACTTTAACCCAAAGGTACTCCGAGTAGATGTTAACGACAGTCGATCCCATTGTAAAATAGCAACATGTCGTCTCTATTATATATATAACTTCGAAGCAAAAACTTCAAAAACTTGTGTCTTGATAGCGTCCCTCCTCTACGTTTTAAGCGTTATGTTCGTTGTATTGTGAACATGGTTGAATGAATTAGTCCTTTCAAAATCCAGTGTATTGACGTGAGTTTTTTGTTTCATAGCCATCATGAATGATCAAAATCAGTTTGGAGATCCCGAGGAAATTATTTCCTGCCCGTACGAAATAGCCCACACCTGTCCGCGTAAACGATTGGCCTTTCACCTGATCAAATGTCGAAAACAACATCCGGAACTTGCAAGAGAATTGAGACAATGTATTCATAATTGTCAGCACAAAATCCCTCGTCCTGAATACGAGGTAAGTTTTTCACTTTTATTCTTGTGAGCGCCTTTAAATGAAAAAACTAACGAATCAACGATTGTTTGTAAGTATCATCTTGAAACGTGTCCTGACCGAGGAAACTACTATCAGTCACAATATCAAGTTGGTGAAGTAGAAAATGAAGCGCTTCCAGCTCTACTGAACAACTTGAAGATACCTATAAACATTGTTTCCGAAGAGAATTGGGACGATGTAAGCTATTTTTATTTATGAAATCATATTTGGTACTCGAACGTAGTTAAATAGGGTTATTGAAATCGTGGCGTTGCAGGTACCACCCGTCGACGTTTTGGCAAATATCCGAAGAGATGCGCAACATAAAAATGTGCTGGAAAACTTCTCGAATGAACCTAAGGCTGTGAGGAGAACTTTGCGGGAAGCTAATCGTCAGAAACATAGAGAGCTGCTGGTAAGATATTAAAGTGCTTCGATATAGCATGTGTCAAGTTAATTTAGTTCTGAAATCCGATCAGGTTGACTTGAGTTGCTGCGTTTGAGCGGTCTGAGTAGCCAAGTTTCTAATTTTTGTCATATCGAAGAGACTTATGTACTCCCAAGTTGTATGTAATTGTTGAATTTGTGAATTATTAGATTCCGATTATTTTGATGGAAATCTCGTTTGACAAAGTAAAACTGATTTTATACTTTGAAAATATTTTTGGATATGTTTTAATGAAAAGTCATTCGAAGAGTTACAATTTTTCACCCAATATTCTGCAATAATAGGCAGCTCGAAATTCTTTTAGCTAAGATTTTTGTAGTTCTGTTTTAGTGAGGCTCTTCTACTCTATAAGCTTGAAAAAGAATTTCGTGGTTCATAAATTTCTTAGTTCAAAAAATATTTTACGGTACGTATTTCTGTTCTAATCGTATCAGCAATTAGAAAATTTTTCGATATGAATATCGCTAAATTGTTCCATTTGGAATCAGCAAATGAGGAAGGAAAAAAGAATAGACACCGACATGCAGACAATTTCGGCCATAAGAATTATTGAACTTGAATCCTAATTTGCCTACAGTATTTACTGTTTCAAAATGACGAATATGATCGGTATCTCTACTTTTATGTCGTGACTTTTTCGATAAAAGACCTCAACCCTCATATCAAAGACATGTTCTTTGTTAAAATAACTGAATAAATCGAACTAATATTTTTTACGTAGAATGGTATTCATGAACAGTTCTTTTGGATATCAGTTCTTCAAGAAGTGACATTTATCGAACCGACCACCTCTAATCAATTAGCGGTGATAAATGCATTCATAGATTGTCATACAACTTGGTGAGATCAATAGTTCGTTGTCCCTTACTGGATCTGTGACATTGTTTCTCATAATATTGGTTTTCGTTTAACTTTCTAAAAATGTAAAACGTTGAACTTCAGTAGGTCCATACGTTTTGGCGTCAACAAAGAAGAATTTCCTTGAATTTATTTCAATCTTTATGTTGGCGTATTTGATTGTTAATTAGCTTTGAAGCGATGACGATTGTTTGAACATTTTTTTTTTCAAAATTCCGTCAGAATGTGGAATTAAATTAAAAATACCACATTCTTTCTATAAATTACAGTCGTGCGTTACATTCCTACTCTACTCCTGCTTTAACAATTTTCATTTGATGTAGAGTTAATTTTCGTGGTATAGAAATTTTTTTTTTCTTAATTTGCAGAATGAAGAGGAACGCAGAGAAAGAGAACGAAACCAGCTAAATCAGGCGAGCACTTCTCGATCGCACCGTTCGAGTAGGGATGGTGCCTCTTCTTCTAGCCCCAGATACTACGATGACGACAATTCATCTGGTGGTAGTCCTGTGTCTGCTCGGTCTGAAGTGTCCGCGTCTGGAACCGATGTATCGTACCAGACTGCACTGACCAGCAGTATGAGCAGAATGAACGAATTTAAAAAAGTCGAACGAAAGAAAAGGATCGGTCGTGGTAGTGGCCAAGTATCATCGTATACGTCGAATATTCAGCATGGAATTGGTCGTGGAAGAAAACGGGACTGTGCGTGAGAGTGTAGTATTCTACCTCATTACTCAAAATCTTGCTGATCCTATTACCGTGTACTTTTGACAGTTTAAATTTTAATTTTCCTATCCGTAGTGTTTTATTTTTGCAGAACTTACTTCGTCATTATGTGTATTTTTATTTCTGCTAACGTGGCGATGTTTGACGTTTTACGTTATTCGAACGCTTTTATTGGTTCAGTTTAATTTTAATCTATTTGTCGATACTAATTCGTCATGATTTTACTAGTTTTTATTGTGGGAACTATCGTTCCTTTACTCGGATCTATTTAGAATAATATGTTGTCGCGTAACTTCGTTTTAACCCACCAAATTGGCGATCCACGTGTGCACCCGCCGAGTTGGCCCAATCGTTTCAAATTCAGCTAGGTATTTGTGAAACTCGATACCGTATTCGTTGTTTTTCGAGCAAAAAATTCAAAAAATACTCCCTAATCAGTTTGGCTTATTCAAGCATGACTTACAAAATTTTCGTATTAAACAATAGTGTTGTTTAGAGAAACTCCGAATTTTATCATTGCTGTTTTCGGTTTACAGATGTCTTTATTTCTCGTATTTTTTGTTGAATTTGAGTCGAATGCAAGAATGATGCTTTACTAAGATTAAACAATTTAGAATCAATGTCTTCATGACGAAAATTAGTCTGGTGAGTCAATTGAGTGTCCATTGAAGTTTCTTTATTAGCCCATGAAAAAAATTCCGGTTTCTCGAATCGAATTGCATTAAACAAATCATCTAATCCTTTAATAAAGTGATCTGTCGCACCTGTATCGGCTATAAACCTAACTCTTCTACGTTGCTTAACCATTCCACTATGTTTAAATGTCGATAATATTGTCTTAATTTCTTTATACCGGACTTTTTAACTTGAAAATTTTTTGCTGTTTAAGTATCTAATCATTAATTACGACTTGAGAACGGGTTTGAACTTACAATTATGTAGGTAAATATTCTGAAGTCTTTGTTGTTGATACTTCAGTGTCGTTCTTGCATTCGGCCGCTCAAATTGTAAAAATTTCGAATTCGTTGAAAGAATGATTATTAGGATTTGTAACTAATTTGGAATTTTTAGTTCAGCTTTGTCCAATTTCTTAGCAATTTTGTTACTCGAGATATTGTAATTATTTTGAGAGTTGTTTCTCCTTACCTTATTGGTAACATTGTTTGAAATTTTTTCGATTAATAATTTTTATTATTGTTATTATGATTATTATTACGATAAAACCTCACAACCAGTACAATATGTAAATATTCGTCTGTGATCTCATGTTCAGAGGTTTTGTTATTTTCATAATGTTCAAATTTTCGATGAATTTTTGTTTCTTCAGTTTCTTTTTCTTGAAATTGTTCAAGTTTTTTTTTTTTAATTTTTACTCTTAGTCAGATTTTTTCTTTTGTTTTATATTGATCAGTAAATGAATTTTTTTTATCTGAAGTTTCATTGTATTACAAACAAAAGTTATTTACGAAAAAATTTTCGATCTTTTTTATTTTGCTTAAAATGAAATTTTATGGGATTTTTTTAACGAAATTTCAATTGCGATGTTTGCGTAGAATTAATGAGATATTATGTCAGTTTTTCGAATGAGTTTAATACAGAATTTAGAATCTGCCGACCACAGGGAGTAAAGGATTTTATACAAAACTCGTGTGATTATTTTTCCATGTTATACCTTATTTTTTAGTTAGTTCTTTTTTTTTTTTTTTTCAATATTCCAGTATTTGAATTTCCTTCGTAACTGTTGAAGAACGTATCAAAAAATTAGAATAGAAAAAGAAATTAGTAACTGCCAAAATTTCTGTAATGAGTAAGAAGGTTAAAAATTGTAACTCGAAAGTTGCATGAATGCTATTCAGGTCCTAAAAGATGATCTAAAACTTCTATTTGCTTCGAAGTTGTAAATAATGATGGTTTATACTTCAAAGTTAATGTAAACATTACTCTTGATTAGGTACACTGAGAAACCGAAAATTTCTAATTAAAAACTGATGAAAAAATTCAGGGTAATGCTCGACATGGATTCGTTAAGTCAAGTTTGTCTTCACTCGTCACATTTATATTCTGCCAATATTTAGTTCGTCGAAGGTTGAATTGGAACTTGTTTCAGTTTTATCGGATTTTTAGTTTGATTTTTTTTTCATTATTATTAACCTCTTGATGTAATGTTACGGAAATTCTGTTCTCTCTTCATGCGCTGTTAATAAAAACTAACTGAAGTTGGGGCTGTCTTATATTCAGTTAACGCTGAGAACCGATATAAGGATTTTATACGCATACTTTTTTCTTTGAAGAAAATAACCTGAAAATTCAATATTTTTGTTACTACAGTAAAAGTTGGAATGAATTAGCTGACATCCGCAACCAGTGATGAGGCTTTAATGAAATTGTGGAACGCAGTCAAATCAGCAATGTAATATACCTACAGGCAACGGTGGTAAAGCTATGGTCAATGCCGTGGCTGCTAAAAAAAATTAAATACTTTGTAGAACTTGAAGTCGAAATACCTGTTTTGAAAATAGATAATAAAAATTCAATACCTATGGGAACAATACACGATAGGTATGATAAAAATAGATCCAAAAACAGATCTGAGAGCAGAAAATAGAAAGATAGTGAAATTCTACAGATTTCAAAAATAATACAAATCAATCCAGAATCCTTGGTCAAACTCCACCAAGTAGATCGAAATTATAAAGCCTGAAATATAAAAATACAAACTAGCTGCTTTTATCTTAATACACATGGGGAAAGTACGTCAAGGCAATGCAATAAAAGATGCAGATGCATTGCTAAAAGAATGGTCCAAGACAAGCATAAGGGAGAGGAACCAGTCGAATATGACAAAATTATAGGAAAACAATCAGCAGCAAAGTCAAACTAGAGAGAGAGGATGTTGTGGCAATAGTCACCTCCTCAAAAAATCTTCCTAGCCCCCTATTCGCACTGGTCAGGATAAAAAGGAGGGAATTCCTTGCTGATTTCGGTGCAGATTTAAGTATTTTATATTCCATTGGCTTCTTAAGACCCCATTAGGAACGCTAATATCTGTCGACAAAAAAATAGGAGGGAAAATGTGTCTAAAAATCTTCACTAGACTAGTATAATATGAAACAAAAATTTTGAATTGACTTCATTTTCTGGGGACACATTTACGACAAGTGTATCTCGCCACATCGATTGGGAACATTGCTGACGACTATTTTTCGTACCGATCGTTTAATCCTTTTTATTACAGGTAGGTATATCTTCTCATTAAGGAATAGAACATCTGAATACTACAAACCAATTTCGTTTTGTTTCAGGTCCTATTGTTGCAACGATGAATAAGTATTGTAATAATTGAAATATTAGGTATGTTGAAATCCAACATTATATAATGGACGTGTACCTATGCACCTATTGAGTCTAAGTATGGTTTTTCAGATCTACTGGGTCAAAAAACAAAAAAATAAAATACAATAAATGTACTAACTGAATAAATGCTATATATACCTACTTAAACTGTCGGTAAACATTATATAAAAAATATAATTACAATATTAGCATCCAATAATGTTGGTATCCACCATACAGCAGACCACACTATGAACGTGGCCTAAGCATAACAAATAGATATGCGACACCCAGTTCTTAAGGTATATTTATTTTTGAAAAATAGTTTTCCCATACAACATTGAATGATATATGAGAAAATTTAAAAAGTAAACTCACGTAATTCAAAGCGTTCAAAAATATTTTGAACCTATATGTGGCTGATATATGTTGAGTGCCAAGAAAAACAAATTATTATTTTAATATATATATTTTTTTTTTTCTACCTATTTCGGTTAAACGTACGAAATATCTGAAGAAAATACACTACCGCAGTAGAAAAAGAAAAAAGAAAAACTTCATTTTTCATATAGGAAAGTTGTTGTCATTTTTACTGTTATTTATATTCGTTTCTCTCTCATTTTTTTTTTTTTTTTTTTTAGTTGAAATATGTTTTTGTTTATTTTACGGTTCGTAAATTGTATAAAAATAAAGATCGTATTTGTCACGTGTGCTCGGTCTTATATTTTTCACATGTTTAAAAGTAAAGCAGTAGGTATATAGGTATACTATCGACCCGAGCAGAATTATGCAGAAAATCTTCATACTCTTTCGATTTTTGTTTTCCTTTTGCGGCTGGAATGTGTTCGGGGCGATCTTTCATTGCAACCAACTGTCTGATCCGTTAAGCTGAATGAAAATTAAAACGAATGCGACAACGTTTCCTATTACCTGTAAATATAAATAAAATAAAATGCTATTGAACGTATTCATTATACAATGGCACAAATATTCGAATTCGAATATCTAAAGCATAAGCGCAAATGGGGACGCTTGGGGGCTAAGCCCCCCAGATTTTTGAAAAGAAAAAGAAAGTAAAAACGGCATATGTACTACAAGCAGTCACACTTTTAAGCATATTAAAATTCATCTTATGAAAAGACCTAAGGCAGGGGCTTAGTACTTTTTTCATACCATGACCTAACCGTACTTTTGGCGCCAAAAGTTCATTATTAATTATGCATATATGCGTGTATGTATTGTGTATGTATAATTCGAGTTAACACTGTACATAGTTGTATTCAGTGTGACAAAATTTGGGACAGATCATTATTTATGGTCTATTCTGACGTGTTACCAATTTTGGTTATAACTGGTAATATGATTCATGCTTTGGAACTGTTTTATTTCAGATTTAAAGGTTTCGTTGCTCTAAAATAAGTAATTAATTTTCGATCAAGAGTTCCTAACTAATTTTTCGTTGTAATTGGTATTACTATTATGGTTTATCCCTTAAGGCTAACTATATTATTTATAGCTTGGAGGTTTAATGGTTTTAATACGGGTATTATTCTTTCGAAGCCTCTAAAATTCAAATGAATTTTGTTGATTTTGATTTTGATTGATTAAATTGTTCTCCAGTTATCTGCTATTTAGTGTGATTTTTTGTTACCACTACTTTTGTTTTCTTGAGATAATATTATTTGTTCTTCGTGTTGTTAAGAGTCAATTTCTTAAGGTTGTTATAAAAAAAACTCTTGTTTCATCCTAAAAAAAAACTTAATGACTTCTGTGGGGACTCACTGGTATGAGGTAAAGGGGCTCGGACCCCTCGACGACAGTCGCCGCCCCAAAGGGCAGGCAAATAATCATCTTTGTGACGTTACACACAAAACTCGTTCGATCGTAATTACCTGTAAGTACTTGCAGGTAATGTACAAGTACCGAATTGTGACACAATAAGATGATGTCACAATTTGTACACGAACTGGCCAGCCATCTCTTATCTCGATAGGGGATGATGCGACTTGGCCGTTCTCACCAACGTACGTATTATCTTACGTACGTGTGTTTGTGTGCGTGTAAATAAGCCGTATATAAACCACCAGAATTGGCTCTAAAATCGCCAGTGTTTGGTCTGGTTCTGGCTTACCCGTACTTATGTACGAAGTGGCTGAACACGCTTAAATTCTGTTGAATTTCCTTCTGGTGAGAATATCTCTCACGACAAGGTATTCCACAACTTCAAAAAGTCAATTTTTATTCTTTCCCCTTTTTCCACTGTAAAATTGAACAGGGATCTCTTTTCTTACTTGCATACAAGCTACATGCTTAAACCGATACCTAGCAACATATTTTTTTCGATGTAATAAAGATATTTTGGTTTTTCTACTGTATTTTTCTTTTCTTTTTTTAAATATACGTGAAAAATAAAGAAGTCTAACGTATAAACTTTATTGTCAGAATTTCTTTTTCTGCTTCCTTTCTATTTGTTCATTTTTTAAGCGGGTTTTTTGATGTCTGAACATCTTAGCACTCAGTCTAGTACTCTAGTAGGGGCTAAAATGAGAATTACAATTGTAACTCGTATGTTTTACAATTTTGTAACTGTTAGCATGTAGGTGTGTGATTGTGTGCATGCGCAATGCGCACGTTCACAACCACACTATTATGTTTACACATCAATCCTTCATAAGTTCATACTGGAACTTGCACTTTTCTTTTTCATGAAAATGTACCTACCTACTTATTGATTTTTATTTCATGAACAGACTTAGAGTTGGTATTCAATACACACTACTCAGTACCTATGGTTTATGTTATTCGTTAAATGCCTTACAGAAAACAGATGTTATTTCCAATTTTAAAGGTTTTAGAGCTTTAAAATTTGGAATTTTCGATAGGTAGATGTAGGAAGAGATATTTACTATGATCTATTCTAACACGCAATCAATTTTGTTGTTAATCTGTCCGATTGTTTATTTGGAATCCACAATTTTAATCTGGTTCAGTACTCCAAAGAGTGTAATTTGTAATCAACATAATTACAAAATTTTGTGGGCTACTAAATTCATCAATTCACCATCTATACGAACTTATTACCAATTTTGGTCTTAATTAGCTGGTTTTTGAAAAATTCCCTTTTTCTGGCGGAGTTGTTGTTTGGTTAATCACTTTTTTCTTTTGCAGTAGTGTGAGTGAAGTTTTTTTTGGTAAAAAACGTTTCAATTTTGGCATTGTTAAAAATAAACATTAAAGGCTATTGAATTCTATATTTAGTAAAAGCTGGGGAATACCTTTTTAGGAACTTTGTTGTAAGCTGCTACGGATTAGTACGAGTTTGTCATTGAGGAGGGATTAAGCCCCCTAGATTCTGAATCCTATTTGCGCCTATAATCCGCAGAGAAGCACTGAATGAATTTTGGAAATTAAAATCAATTTTATTTCCAATTGATTTCTCTTTCTTTCGTAATTCTTTTTCGTATTTCTGATGATATTTTTTGTTAATTTGATTTCCCAAATGTGAAATATGTTTACTTCTTCATGTTTATTTCTCTTTGGCAGTTGGAAGACAATAGGAATTATGGGAACCTTGGTTTTTTTTATAGGAAAATACACGTGGCCAGGAACTGCTGTTTTTGGAATATCTGTGGTAAGACTCTTTACTAGTAGGTATGTGCATGAGGATGATAAGAGATGAACCGCTATTTTGTGTTAACATACCTACATATAGTAATAGTAAAATATATAAAATTCATGAAAAACTATCAGTTCCTCAGAAAAACTGAATAACACAAAAAACATTTTTGGGTTTATTGTTTGCTGGGGACCAATAAAAATCTATATTGGTTTCTGGTTACTGGATATTAGTTAAAAGTGTAATTATTTGGTTACTGGTTATTGGTTAAGACAAAATTTGGGGTAAAATAGAAAAAAAAATTTTCTCCAGATCAAATTATCTATAATTAATAATTTTCCTGAAAACAATTAGTAATTTTTGAAAATAATAATCAATAATATTGATATTTCATGAAAATAAATAAAAACTGATTCTTTCTGGTTATTATTCTGGTTAATGGTTTCAGTATTTTATGAGAATTGGTTCCCAAATCAATGTTGTCAGTTTGTTTCAGTTTTTAGTGGTTATTGTTCTAGTTATGGTTGTGGTTATAAGCCCTTGCACATACCTGCTAATAAAGAGCTTTATTTGTAGGTACCTACCAGCAATGGTGGTATGTTGATGAATTACTTATAATCCATGTACATTTTAGGCACCTTGATATTAAAACTTATTTGTTACAAGTGGAGTCCAAATTTACATACCTAATCAAAGATATAGAAAAATATCAGTGCTAGTTCAAATTACAAACTATTCTCAGCTACAGACTCACCCTTAAACCCTGATATCAGCATAATTATTGTAGGCTATATCTACTTTACACTTTCAAGTACTCTGTACATAGGCTACTAATACTCTAACACCAATATTCTAAAATAATATTTAAGTACGGATTCACTATTTAAGTAATATTTAGTCTGTGACTCCCAAGTATAAGTATAGGATAAACCTGGTTAAACGAGTACTTAAATCTTATTTAATATTAATAAACATTCTAGAATACGGGTGTTAGGGTAATATTATTTAGTCAGAGCAGTAATTTAAACTAGGGTTTACAAAATAAAAAGTCTCTTGATTGAAAAATCTTAAAAATAAGTTAAGGAATTGAGAAAATGTTTTAAACATTTACTGTACGAAAAAAAAAGTAGACTTACATTGAAAGCAAATTCCATATTCAAATGAAAAAATCCGCACAGTGCCAAGCAGTTTTGAGGTTGATTCAATAAGAAAATATATTTTTCAACCTGACATTCATATAAAGATAATATGTATTTTGAGAATTATTTAATGGAATTTAGCATTTAGGTAGTTATATATTTTACTATAAAATAATTTATAATAAGGTTAGTTGTGTTTACCTGAGAGAATAAATTTGGTGGTAATCCTGCGACGTCATGGTTCAAAATGATTTTCTCGGTGTTCTTTACCTGTTTTTGTTTTTATGAATATTTTATTAGTTAAGGTTACACATTAGAAGAAGTTTAAAAGAAAAAAATACAAATAAAAAGAGGAACAATAGATTCTTGTGTGAATTTGAGAGGATGGGTGAACATCTCATGTCAAACTGCTGATTTGACAGCATCTTATGTCTGAAATACTTCTCAAGATTTTTCATGAATAGCAATCTTATAAAGTAATTTATTCTTAAATGACCAAGTAAACGGTCTTTTTTTTATTTTTATTTATTGTAAATTTTATTTCTCTTGAATAAAATTTCTCATTTTGAGATGTGGGGATTAGACTACACGTATGAGGTTAGAGGTTTGGCATCTCAATGACAGTTGTTACTGAAATGTGAATAATTTTGTGTGCTGCATATTAAACACATTGTATGTTTTTTTGTACTTACTTACAAATTCATACAAAGATGTTGTAACATCCAGACCATAATGAATCAATAGTTCACATCTCAGATGACATTACAATCTGACTTATCATTGCATGTGCCATATCTTATCCATTGCTGTGGCAATGATGAAATATGTCGCAATTAATCATCACATATATGTACATATTGTTTATATATGTGTATTTGTGTGCGTGTAAGGAGCCAGTATATAGGCTCACAAACCTGGCTATGAAATCGCCGGTGTTTGCCAAGGTATTGGCTCCTCAATACCTTGTGTATGATTTGTGGTGAGCGCGCAATAGCTGCAGAACACCTTCTGGTTTTGGAATATCTTCCACAAGATATTCTACATCAGATAATTAAAAATTTTACATTTTTAATTATCGTTGAAATTGTTCTTGGCTGACATACTTCCATCAAAGGCACAAACCATTCTATCATCCCATAGCAAGTACTTATGTTTTTTTGATATTAATTTTTTTATTTTTCTTTGAGATAATAATATGTTAAAAGGTCTATTTTTCAAAAGAAATCAAGAAAATCTCTTATCAAACATTCAATTTTTTCTTACCCTCTCATCCCTGCCATTTACTAATTCGATTGAGAGACTTTATTTACATATTTTTTTACAATCTTAATCTTCAATCATCTAAGCGTTAGTTTCATTTGAGGTATAGGTAGGTACCTATAAGAAAATTTTTGGGTTTTAGTATCACTTCTATTATTTACCAATTTTCTTACTATCCTATAAAGTTGGGACGAAAGCAAAACTTAAAGTTGGATCAGAAGCTAATCATTAAGGTTGGTGAAGAAGATATATTTTGAAAAATTTTGAATAATCAGTTTATTACCTTATGCTTCAATTATTTCAAAGCATACATCTGAAAACTTACTTTTTGAAGCAAAGTGTAGCTACACTAGGAGTTCTTTCCGCTCTTTTGTGGAAAATTTTGCCACTCTTGACCCAAGCCTGTAGTAGGCCTATCTCTGAAATCGGTGTTGTAAAGCCTGTCTAAAATTCATCAAAAGAATACTTGTACAGGTTCTACACATATGTCGTGAGCGATTTGGAAAATCCGACTTACTTCACTTTAGAAAGAGCCGGCAATTCAGAAAATGAAAAATGTTTGTTTCAATTAGCCTGACAATTTTAGGCATTTTATAATGAGCCCAGATCGTTTTAGGCTAATTGGAATATCAAACATTTTTGGCTTCATTAGCCTAGCACTAACAAGGGTTAATGTAATGAGCCCAAACCTATTTAGACTATTTAAAAATCATTCTAATTAGCCTGAAATGATCAGGCTAATTGAACAACTAGAATTTTTTATATAATGCCATCATTTTATAATCAGCCTAATACTTTAAAAAACGAATTAAAATTTTATTTTTTTATAATACTAAAGAAAAAAAAAATGCTGCATGTCATTGGAAATTGAATATAATAAGTAAACTTATAAGCAAAGGTTAGCTCTATTTTTATACGATTTTATTGCAGTTACTAACGCAATGAAATATGACATATCTAATTTGATACCAGACCACTGGGATCGCTTTTATCGATTTTGTTGTTATCAGCTACGATTCAGTGCTATTCTGTAAATACTGGGGCAGTTAAAGAGTGTTACGTTTTCATATTTACAGAATTGCACCGCGAAATTCGTTCTAAACAAACAAAGCTAATTTCAAATTATATAAGAAAAGTGTATTTTGAAAAAATTGTTTTTAACCCAACTTATTATTTATTTTTTCTAGGTTTATAAGAAAAAATACCTATTAATTCATTTTTTACATAGACTGGATTGTATTAGACTATAAAAAAATTAATTGTTCAATTAGTCTGTTTTTATGATAATTGGAACAATTTATAATTACCGTATTTAGGTTTGGGCTCTTTCCATTAAGCCTGGTTAGTGCTAGACTAATTGAGCCAAAAATGTTTAATTTTTCAATTAGCCTAAAACGGTTTGTGCTCATTGTAGAATGCCTAAAATTGTCAGGCTAATTGAAATTAATGTTTTTCATTTTTTATCGACTACGTCAGAAAGAGGTATTGTGTTTGACCCGTTTTCTAGCAATCTAATGAAATTTTGTGACACTCTGAAGTATTCAATATTCACCTTAAAAATACGAATGATGGTTCAAAAAATTGGTATTTTTACGGTGAGTAACACTTGGCCAAAGAAATCCGAAAAATTCCGCACAGATGACCTAAAAATTAGATTCAAAATTTGGGAATGTTTTTCATTAAAAAAGCAAGATGACCAATCACAAGTCTTGATTCCAAATAAAATGGGATAACGCATCCTGATTGGATCACCCAAAAGTGTCTAGGATATGGTATTTCTTGTGGTTAGGTATATATGAATATTTTAGATAACACCATTCTCTCAGTATTATATTAACCTTCCTTAGTTATGCACATATAAACATTCCTCCAGCAAAATATTGAGTTTTGACATTTTACTACGTGATACATCACTAATTATATTTTTGGAGGCGGTGAGTCTGAATTTGGTGTTCATTTTTCCATTTGACCCATTCTTCAGCCCTCAATAGGCCTCAAAATGAGGTTAATTTTGAGTTTTCACATTTTAATGTGTGATACATCACCAAATATGTTTTTTGAGGTGCTGAGTCCGAATTTGGCATTCATTATTCCATTTGACCCGTTCCTCAACCCTTAGTGGGCCCCAAAAAGAGGTCAATTTTGAGTTTCCACATGTTATTGTGTGATACATCACCAAATGTGTTTTTTGAGGTGCTGAGTCTGAATTTGGTGATCACTTTTCATTTGACAATTTTTCAACCCCCAGTGGGCCCTAAAAGGGAGTCAATTTTGAATTTTTACATTTTATAGTGTAATACATCACCACATCTGTTTTTTGAGGTGCTGAGTCCGATTTTGGTGTTTATTTCTCCATTTGACCCATTCTTCAGCCCCAAATGGGCCCCAAAAGGGGGTCAATATTGAGTTTTTATATTTTAATGTGTGATACATCATCAAAAATGCTTTTTGAGGTGCTGTGTGCGAATTTGGTGTTCATTATTCCATTTGACCCGTTCCTCAACCCTTAGTGGGCCCCAAAAAGAGGTCAATTTTGAGTTTCCACATGTTATTGTGTGATACATCACCAAATATGTTTTTTGAGGTGCTGAGTCTGAATTTGGTGATCACTTTTCATTTGACAATTTTTCAACCCCCAGTGGGCCCTAAAAGGGAGTCAATTTTGAGTTTTTACATTTTATAGTGTAATACATCACCACATCTGTTTTTTGAGGTGCTGAGTCCGATTTTGGTGTTTATTTCTCCATTTGACCCATTCTTCAGCCCCAAATGGGCCCCAAAAGGGGGTCAATATTGAGTTTTTATATTTTAATGTGTGATACATCATCAAAAATGCTTTTTGAGGTGCTGTGTGCGAATTTGGTGTTCATTTTTGCATTCAACCCATACTTCAACTGTCAGTGGTCCCTAAAAAGGGCTCAATTTTGAGTTTCCACCTTTTATTGTGTGATACATCATAGCATATGTTTTTTGATATGTCTTTTTGTTCAATCATTATTACTATTACTATTAATATAGTTCAATATAGTAGATCTAACAGTATTTAAAATCAATTTTAAACTTTGAATTTGTTTTCCTTGCGTCTGATTAGAATTTGGTTGTTGACCAATGAATTAATTTGAATTGCTGTAATTGAGAAAAAAACAATAGGCTGAAAATCAAATTCAGTTTTGTCTAAATATTAAAATATTAAAAATTATGTGGAATACCTTGTTGTGAGAGATATTCTCACCAGAAGGAAATTCTACAGAATTTAAGCGTGTTTAGCCACTTTGTACATAAGTACGGGTAAGCCAGAACCAGACCGAACACTGGTGATTTTAGAGCCAATTCAGGTGGTTTATATACGGCTTATTTGCACGCACACAAACACATGTATGTAAGATAATACGTACGTTGGTGAGGACGGCCAGGTCACATCATCCCCTATCGAGATAAGAGATGGCTGGCTGGTTCGTGTACAAATCGTGACATCATCTTATTGTGTCACGATTCGGTACTCGTACATTACCTGCAAGTACGTACAGGTAATTACAATCGAACGTATTTTGTGTGTTTAATGTCACAAGGACGATTGTTTGCCTGACCTTTGGGGCAGCAACTGTCGTTGAGGGGTCCGAGCCTCTATACCTCATACGGGAGAGTCCCCACAAATTATCTGTAATTTCTAGAGTAAATTCTTCTTATTATGAAAAAATGCTACAGACTTTCATTTTGCACTTCATAAAAAATTATTCAAATAATTAAATTTTTGAAAAAAAAGAAACCGACTGCATATGTAGGGACATAAAACATAAAAGAACTAAAATGATGCATGTTAAACCCTACAATATTCTTCTACTATTATTGTTACAGCCGAGGAACTTTGGTAAAATTACCTACACTGGATGGTGGCCAAGGAATTACCACCACCCAACCCAGAATAGCCTGCCAGGTGTCCGTGGACTCAAATTTCAACATTTTCCAAAACGACTATGACATATATACAGATTTTCGCCAGATTTTACACCACACCATACTACAGTAGTGTGAAATACCGATATTTCTTCGTATCGATACGCAAAATATCGATATTTAATCAAAAATATCGTCATTCATCGGGTATAGATTGAGGGCATTACTATAATTCAGTCAAATATCGATATTTTTCGCACCTCCACATCTTACCTCAACTGCAAGCTTTTCGGATTGCAGACATAGCCAGTAGAGGCGTGCGAACACCACCACCAAGCTACCCACGTTCAGTGCTAATTTATGGCCGGACAACAAATTCCAGAGGCCGTTTTTATTTCGCACCAACAGCAAAATATCGTTACACAGGTAAATGGCCAGCAGCATTAACGTATTCGACGATAAAAATAATTCGAATCCGTATTCACGATTTACGGCCTTCAACGTCCGCATCAAATTGGTGCGGTGTCGTCGATTTTCGATCAGACTCCGTTCCACGATTGGCACTTTTCGCAGAATACTTTCGAGATTTTCGTTCAATGCGGTCAGATTGCATCGCAAAATGACGCACTGATTGGCGAACTGCCATTCGATGGTCGGAGGACCCATAACCGAGATGCAAAGACAGGAGGTGAACAGTGCTATGCGAACCATGCGGTAAGCACTGAGGTATTCGATTTCAACGCTGACCAAAAACATGGACAAGCAGATGAGGGATAGATCTTGGACCGCCATGATCGTAAGTATGGCGAAAAATTTCATTTTTTCACGCCCATACAGAGCTGTACGCTGTTGGTCGTTGAACTGCAGCAGCTGCGAGTACAGTTTTTGGATGTGCTTTCGACGACACAGTCGACGAACGATGGCTGTGACGATGTTCACGTACATGATGCTGAGGACAAACGTTTGCGGATTCAAGCCTGCCTTGGTCTCCACCACTCTTAGGAACAAATCGATAACCAGCCATATATTGACCACTGCGAAATGAACACACATAGGTACGGTGGGTACAATCAACAACAGCGATTATATTAAGTCAGACATAAGCCTTTCAAGATTTAAGCCATAGAAGCCGAAGATTTTTGATCAATTTAAGTCGGCCATAGGTTTAAGCTAAACGTACCATAAGCTATAAGCCATAAGCGGAGGTTTCGAGAGAATATATTAGGAGGGCCCTGGATGACTGGATCGCCTTAGCCAAGAAAAAAAGACCTCTGTTCGATAGAACCACACCAACTTACACCAACCTACACCAGGGAGGCTATTCCACAAATATGCGGATAAAATTTGGTACAGTGTCACATAACATTCTTACATTTATAGAATAGAGCCCTATGGGTGTAGGTTGGTGTAAGTTAGTGTAGTTCTATCAAACAAAGCTAAGGTTTGACCTCTAAAAATTGTGTAATTTTATCAATTTTGGTAATTTTTTTGTAGCGGGGTCGAAAGGGACCACTGAGAATGCGTGGACCTCCCCCTTTAAGATGGAGCTATATACGCCCCTGGCTTATATTTTTTGGCTGACGTATTGAATTTTAACATTTTCTACTTTTTTTTCATTTTTTAAAAATCTGCATTCTGGAAATTTCTATATTTCTGTTTTGCAGATTGAAAAATTTTAATTTACAATGACACAAACATAAATCACAGATGACAGAATACATTCTGTAAAATGTAAACATTTAAAAACAAAGAAATTTAAGGTTAACCAAGGTTGTTATGAAAATTTCACAAATAAAAATTCTCAAGCAATAAGTTTAAGCTCAACTGAATAGTTTATTATCCTTGTTTATTGGCTAATATTATCGAATCAATAGTATTAGCCAATAAGAACGCCAAATGAATGATTTACTGAATAATTGAAGGAAAAATTGGAATAATTCATGATAGGTAGAGTTATCCGTCGTACATTTATTTTGGTGAGAAAATTCCTTGTTTATCAGCTAATTTTTTTCTACTAATCTTGTATAGGTAAGTACCTACCATAAAAACAGAAATGTTTCAATAAGAAGGCACTTTAAAATTCTCACTGTTTATGTTTCAAATTTTAAAGTAATCTTACGCACATGGAGTCCAAAAATCTTTTCTCCAATCAACGGGGTTCAGTATAACTTGTCGAAAGAAGCAAAAAAGTTCTTATTATTATGAGTTTGGAAATTGGTTCTTTTAAAAATACAGATTTTCAAAGTTTTAAATTTTTCACAGCTAAATCAAATGAAGAATTTAAAAATTTTTTAAAATTTTATTTTTGGTGATGGTATATATTGTTGTAGTCTTCGAGTAGGTACATTAAAAAATGTCCTTTTGATCACGTCTCTATTTTCAATACTTACAAAGTTAAATATATTTGAAATTCGCAGAAATTTTTTATAATTTTTTGCATAACAAGCTCAATTTAAAACAATCCTGAAACGAAAATTGTTATGCTGCCTGGATTCGAACCCGTGATCTTCAGTATTAAGTGTACAGAATCTACCCACCCATGATAAAAACTTTTTTAGGTTTTGCCTTCAAAGGAAAGAATATGTAGCCAAAGAGGAAAACACAAAAAACACTGGAAGACTGGAATAGTGCCCAGTATCTCTAATTGGTATCTTTCATTTATTAATAATATTAATATGCACCTACACTAAGGTTAGATATTCAGTTGTCGTTTTGGAAGTAAACTATTGTAAGTTAGGAATGTGATAATTCACTAGAAAAAGGTTTTTCAAAAATTTTATTTATAAAATTTCAAAAAAATGTAATGACTGAAAAGTTAAAAACACTGTAAATGAATATAATCTCTAGAGATTTGGTGTATGGCAGCTGGCATATAATTGTCAGGATATGAACATATACTGACGCACACCTACTCCATGCTACTGGCATTGGTGTAGTCATGTGGTTAGTGTCATTGCTTTTTCACTCGTAGGTCACCCATTCAATCACCCAAGCCAACAACCCACAGAACTGATACCTACTGATGTAGAAATGAGCACGCAATGGTGCTATTGTTCATGCACTCTCTTCTGCAGAGTAGCATGTGGGTATGTGAACATATACTGATGCACACCTATACCATGCTATCGGTTGCGGTGTATGTGTAGCTATGCGGTAAGCGTCATTGCTTTTTTACTTGTAGTTTGCCAGTTTGATCTCCCAAACTGACAATAACAATATCCAGGGTGTGGTCGTACACTCCAGAATTTAGTAGTATAGGTTTCATCAAAAACAATAACAGGAACATTGCTGATGACATTATAATATCCTCTTACTAATTTTTTCATCAAAAACAAAGAAAAACATGCTCATTAATCAGAAACAACAAATTCCAGAGAGGTCAATAAACTAACATGTTTCATTATCCAAGAGTCAAAATTATGACGATGAAGGGTGGGTTAGTCCTCAGTCTTCTAGGAGTGCCTAAATTACTAGTCCACAAAAAAAAACAATAAAATTGCCTCAGTTTGATGTGAATAGATGCCGAACAGTGTTTACCCCAAAACTATCCTAAACAGAAAGGAGAATACTTCCGAACCGGCCTAACTATGTTTTGCCCATTTTCGAGTTTGAACCACCATCTGGTAGCAGAAGGCGTGTACTAATAAACCTACTATACCGCAACTCGCTATCTACCAAAAAACGTGGATTCCTATTAGACAAAAGACGATGTCTGGCAAAAAATGTTTATGATCATTCTATCTAGTGATATTGCCATAGGTAAGTGTTGCCCAATAGGCCTACCACTGCTAAAAATGCGTAGTTGATGGCACGTAAAATTGAGTTTACAGCCTACATTTAAAGTTTATTGGATTTCGAATACCATTACCATGATATGTTTTTATATTTATTTTTTACTTTATTAAAGGATTTGTTTTTTTTTACGAGATTTTTGGCTATTATCAAGACTTTTACAAACCTATGTTTTGTTTTGGATTCGAAAAAGTGTTATAGTGAAATGACGCCTACGTCCTGCCATACCAAAAACTAAAATGCCACTAGCCCTCAGCCACGCACGTTCAAAAAACAAATATAAATTTATAAAATTTAGCTTACTTTGTAAGATATCCCGGGGCTTGTTATGCCAAAAAATCTTTAATCATTTCGGTTATCAGAAGAGATGAACGAAAAAGGCGAATGTTATAAGAGTTTTTTTTTCTTTCGTACATTTTTAAAAATACACGTGAAAGCCAGGCCACGCCAGAAGATGCGAAATGTAAAAAAAAAAAAAAAAAACGAAAGAAAATGCCAAACTTGTGTTTTTTTTTTGATAAACGTATGAAAATGAAACGCGTCGAAAACGTTTTAAATAATTCATAACATGGTATTGAAGAATCGGTATTATTTTCGACATATGTAATCGCTGGAAAGATCAAATAAGTATGAAACGAAAAAAGGCCAGTTTTTTATTCGCATGTGATGCGAGCAAATGAGTAAGTTTGGTACCTATGAATAAAACTTTGGCATCTCTATATTATTTGACATTTGATATGTTTCTATTCACATAGGTAAGTATACCTATGAGTAATTTGCAATGAAACTTAGCCTAAATGAAGAAGGCTGTCTGATTTTTTGGCATATTTGAAAGAAAGTAAAGAAAAACACTCGCGCAGCAAGCTTCGCACGAAAAAGTAGATTTTCTTTGTTTAAAAATCACCTCTATCACCTACACATTCTTTTAATAAAGTAATACATAAAATATTTATAGTTTTTGCAAAAAAATTACCAATATCACTCAAATACGATGCACGAGACAAAATATACTGATTCAGTATCGTGTTTTCAAAATATTTTATGAATGAATTTTTAATTATTACGTCAAAATTTATTCATTTTTTTTTTTAAATGAAAAATTATTCCAAGTTCTAACCAGCACGATTGTAGAAAATAATTCGATGGTTCTCCTGCAGTGACTAGATTTGTGGATTATATAAAAAAAAAAAATTATATGTGAAAAAAATTTTCCACATTGCAAAACGAAGTATAGTGCAGTTGTCTATGTGCTGATTACGAAAATATTGGGGGAGAATTTAGTGTCCGTGTTCAAATCCAGTGCGTCGGGGTCGGCGAAAATTAACTTTTTGTTAAAATCGGATTGTTTTAGGTTAAAACGAGTATTTTTCTGCCTAGGAAATGAATTTTTTTAAACAATTATAAGAAGGGTAAAAGAGGGAAAGTCACACTGAATAGCTAATAAGTTAGGAAAAAATTGATGAATGAAAACCGAAATCGGTAGGTCTGGTCCTTGTATGGGAGGTACTGTTTGTACTAAATTTTGTGACTATTAAAAGGGAATTGCAACCTTTATTAAGATAACATGAAAAATTAGCAGCTCCAACAGCTCCAGGGAATGAACCATACCCCATTGACAAATGTATCTAGAAAAATGACGGATTTAGTCCTGCAATGGTGATATATGTATATTGCTGCTATATAGATTTTTAGATTTCCATTTTTCTATATTGCCTATCTATAATGATTTTATATACCTAATATCTATATAGATATATATTGTAAATGTCAACGTAGATTCAATATTGACATGTCTATATAAGTATATATAGAATATATCAATAAAGGATTTATATGTATATATCTGCATAGATCTGTATCGCAATTTCCTACAAAGAATCTATATAGATACTTGAAATATAGGTTCATATTAGTAAAATCAATATTAGATGTATATGTCACAGTCAATTTTTATAGATAATCCTAGGAAATTCAATACATTTAAAAAATGCTATCTTATTAAAAATTATAACATTTTGTAATCTTTAACTAGCAATTTTTATATAATGTAAACATTGCAAGTTTTATAATTAATGACAAAACGGGAAATATTTACATTGTATTTGAAAAGTAACAGTTAAAGGATAATATAAAATTTTATAATTATTAATTAAGATAGTATTTTTTATATGTACCAAATTTTTTTGGGATTGTCTGACAATCAAAATTAACTGCAATACATTTTATCAACATTGCCTAGTCCAAAAGGTTAGTCATTGTTAAGAATATCAAGTTATTGTGAAAAAAACCTTCAGTACAAACATTAAATAAAAATAAACTGTTAATGGCTATAAAATTACAAAATTATCAACTTTATGGAATTTTTATCAATCCTAAATTTTTATCTAGTTATCAAAATTGACTATCGCATTATACAGTACAATAATATTCATCATTTCAATAACAAAAAATATATTTTAAAAAAATTGACAATATGAATTAAATTTTAACTTGAATTTTCGATCATGGTGTGATTCTTCAGATTATTTGTTCATTTGATTCTTCAGATTATTTTGTTCATTCGATTCTTTGGTTATTTGTTCATTCTGACATTTTTTCTTTTTTTTTAGGTTTTCTGATTTGTTAGTTAGCCACTTTTTAATTGACTTGATTATATTATCTTTTTTACCATTTTCAACAGCACCCTGTATATATTCTAAAATTATATATTCAAGGTTATAGAGTGCAAAATTAAAGTTAATCAAGAGAATTGAAATTGACAGTTTCTTTTACCTATTATCATTTCCATACTAGAAAATGCTTTCAACAAACTGTTTTTGCCCTTTTTTCCCATGAAGTTATAAATTAATCCAATTTCTGGGCTGAATGTGGCATTCATTATAGCATTGGTCATGGCAATTTCATTCGTAGGGGCGGTTAGTCCTTTAATATATTGCAGCTATAAGATAAAAGCATATTTTACCACACATAGGAAAACAAATATATTGAATAATAACTATGAAAATTTCTTCTTTTTTTTAACTTGTTATTCAACACCTTAGTTTAAATGCCAACTTCCTTTTTGCTCTTCTGAAAAATTTAGTAATATATTAGAAGAAAGACTTTTTTGCACCGAGCCATCAAATTATTTGCAAAAATATTGCACAAATTGTAAATCTTGAAAATTTGATATGGCCAATTCCAAAAGGGGTGAAATAGATATCAGAACTTATTTATAAATGTAGAACTAAATTATAAGGTGTCTCTGTGTAAAGCAAAATACTTTTTGAAACAAGGTTGTCCTTAAAAGATAAACAAACTAACAAATCAAAAAATATAATAATCTACTTACAAAAGCATTCTGAAATTCTTGATTTGTTTGCAATTTTATATCAAATTCTGTCAAAGTTGAGGAAGTTATAGGGAGCCCAAATTTATCGGACTGCTTCTTGAATGGCGTAATTGAATTATAGTCAGAAATTAACTGACTTTGTATTTGCCCAAGTGAAGTAGCGATATTGTTGAAGGTGTCTGAAAAAAACTGGAACATTTCTACATAATTTTTGTTAGCTGCTTCACAACATGGACCTAAAAAGGCATAAATCATATGTACATCTACATTACATCTACATCAGTCTTTGATAATGGGAACTTTTATTAGTATATAATTACATTTTAAAATGAAGAGCATAAGTAAATGTACTGGATTATTTAATTTAGAGGGTACCTACTAAATGATATTTTATAAACAAATATTTTGACATTAACTCATATATGTAGAATACTGACAACTGAATTTAGGATGTCATTATTATCAGTAAATAATTTGTTAAGGTATAATTGGTCAAGTGACATGTAATTCCCAGTACATTCTTTTTTCTGTGTAACTCCCAAAATTATTAAAGAAAATGTAAAAATTATAATTATATCGTACTCACACTGGGAAAGTATTATAGTTTGATGAGCATCATTTCCTTCCGCATTCTGGACACTTGTAGATGTTGACAATGGTTCATCTGTTTCACTTTGAATGAATTCATACACCTGGTTTAAACTTAATGCGTTTGAACTTATCGAAGAATTCAAAGGAGAAATCTCTGATGGTGGATTTATAGCATTAATTGATGTATTAACAGGTTCTGATAAAACTGAATTAATAAGTTTAGTACAAGATTGTTGTACTGTCGATATTTTCAATTTTGGTGTTGAACTTGACTTTGGATCAAGCATAGACTTGACTTTTTTTTCAAGTACCGGTAGCCTTATTCTTCCACTGCTTTGACCATCTACATATCAATATATAAAATTGAATTAATGACTGTTTATGCAAATTAAAAAGATTTTCACAAAAGACAAAAAATGTTCCAAAAAATTAATTATTATAGTATGATTGAGTGAATCAATGAATAAGAAAATTGAGTCTTTCAGATGGTGGACATTATAACTTGTTTTTAATGCTGTTTCATTGATCCACAAAAAAGTTGATTTTGTAGAATGTTAATTTTTTTAATTTATATTTATAAGTTTTATGTCACAATGACAATTTAATTTTTATACTGCATACTTATAGGTAGGTTCAGAGTTCTCCAAAAAAAAAAAAATTGTAAGCTCTAACATAATTGTTTAGGAAAAAGAACATTATTAGAAACTTCATTAATATTCCAGTTCAAAAAGTTATTTCATTTTTTCAGATAGGTATTGTATACTTACATTTCCTCTTTCGTGCATCACTGTTTTCTTCTGAGCTTCATCTTCCTCATTTCCTGAAGAGTTATCAGATGGCAATTCATAAACTGAAACATTTGTTTCCTCTTCTGCTCTTTTCATCAAAGTTTCAGCTTTTTTGTACCTAGCTGAAGGAAAAAGAAGTTGATTATATAGAATTAATACCTTAAATTGGTTCTTAATTGTACTTGATGAACCAAGTCTTTTTCTTTTAAATTTGATTATGTAATTACACCGATTTCATGGCTTACATATAAGTAATACTTTCACAAGAATATTTCTCAAAGATTACTTCTAGGAATGATTCAATAGAAAAGAGGGTTAGTTATATTATAAAAAAATACCTTGTTCGCAGAATTTTCATTCAAAAGTTTCATTAACAAATAAAACAATTATGTCTAAGAGGTAAAAATCATTATTTAGTGCTTATAAGCATGTCCAATAATTTCTTTGACATCACAAAGATTCCATGTCTGTTTATCATATTCTTTGCCACCTACACAGGCTGTCTTAATTTGACTGGAGAATTTATATTGAGTTGGAAAGTAAAATTTCTTGAAATTTTCCACCAACCAATTTTTATGAACAATTACCAAACCATGTTTTTCTTCATTCACAACCACAAATGGTTTAAGCCAGTCTGGATCAATTTTCTTTCGTATAGCAGGTTTTATAAGTCCCATATTTCTAAAATTGAATAAATTTAATTAAAATGTAGGCTATACTTATTATGCACACATTTATATATAAGCGTTAAAATTCCATGCCATATCTCATACAAATAATTAAATTATGCAAACATTGTTATCAATGTATTGAGAATACCAAATAATAATAATAATAATAATAATAATAATAATAATAATATAATGAAAATTATTTTGAATTGGAAAATTTAGATTCAACAATATAATAATATCTTAATAGGGCATGCTAATTAAGCCACAAGTTATTGAATAAAATTTGTAAGTGAAGCACATAAATTGCATGCAAAAGAAAAAATTTTTTAAGAGGCTCATGCTCCTTAGACCTCATCTTACTTCATTATTAAATAATTAATTTGTTAAGCATGCGTCTATTACAATATCTTACCTACGATCTAAAACAGAATTATGATAAAGTAAAAAATTGATTCATTAATACACATCCAAATTCATTGAGATTTATACTACTATTTTCCACATTATATATGTCTTGAGCCAGAAGAACAAAGTTAGATTCTATATTTTTGAGTTTTTGGTACAAATAACTTCCTTAAGACAACCTTTTTTAATTAAAAAAATATATATATATTATTATATGTATAATTATAGAATCCATCAGGACAATCAGACATTAATACTTCCACAGTTAAGAACAGCCATTACTATGCAAATCCAGTGCTTTAAAAACCAATAATGTCATGCCAATTTAGCCTACTGCAAGAAAAAAAAAAAAAAATCAGTTTTCCAGAAATAATAAAATTTTTCTTAAAACTGGAAATTTCAACATTGGTCAATTTTGTTCAAAGCCACAGTATTATTATATACATAGTTATATGAAAATGCAGTAAATTAAATTAGATGAAAAAAAATTAATCTTAACAAAGTACTTACCACTTAACACATATAAGTTGAAATTAGAAATTATGTCAAACATTCAGATTAAGATAAAAATAAAATGATCAAAAAATAATGTCTATATGTATGCTTTTGGATATACCTATTAAAAATATACATGGAAATTTGAATTATTGCAACAAAATTATACGTACATCTGATTTTTCTGAACTTTGAAATATGAAATCAAAGTTTTCCTAGTTGACCTTGACCATTTTGAAGTTTTACAAGATCTAGAAAGCTGAAAATGATACATTTAACAGCAATAACAAAAAAGAGCAAGAAAATAAAAGAAAAGTAGAAAAAATTATTTCTAGCATTTTACATTTCTATGCCAATATAAAATTAATTTTCATAATGAAACTAGGAAAAGTATAAATATTTTACAAACTAAAAATACTTAATTATAATTACTGTTGCGAGAGTAATTCAATACTTTTTAAATTACTTCAACAAATAAGATAAATACAAATATTTTATCTTTTATTAAATTTAAACTTCAAGTTATTATAAAACACATTTAAACTTTAACTTAATACTGATTCTTAATAATAGTGAGACCTGATGTCCATAACATCGAGTATGGACCTTAACGTTTCTGTTGGACTATTAGTTCAGGAATGACCATGTCTTCGAAATGAAGATATGACATTACTTTCGTTTTCTTTGTTTCAATCAAAAGATGGCTGACCAAAAAGGTGGCGTGACATGGAACATCCGCCAAATATGATGACACTTCATTGTCAGGTCTGTGGGAAGCTAGGTAAAATATAGACAGCTATTATTCCGAGAATTAGGAATAATAGTTGTCTATAATTTGTTCGACACGTTTTTGTAGACGAACTGAATCGTCTGCAAAAACGAGACGGAACAATTACGAAAATAACATTAACATCTTTCTTATTTAATATTAAAGAAGTGTCTGTTTGTTTTACTGAATTGATAATACATTTAGTAACTTGCGATTAAATACAGATCTAAACAAGGGCTTTAACTACTTAATACAATCTGTAATCAATTATTATGTTGGTAAAATAAATTAATCATTAAATTGAGGACTATTAGTATTCAAGTCAGCGTGTAATAGCTTTGCAACAACAAATGTATGTGAAGATGAATGATAAGGCATAGCAAAACATTTATGAGTAAGTGTACTGATACTGAAAATTTTGGCCACATTTTCTAGTTTACTTGCTAAAACTATTCCAATCTTTTTAGAGAAAATAGGATTATTTGAAACATGTTTCCAACAATGTATGTTTTACCTTCATTAATAACAAAAGCTTTTGCAAATATAATCTTACTATTAGATAAATAGCAAAATCTATCCTTTAATGAATTTGCCTTCAACTGAATACCCTTATAATTAATTAATTGAAAAGAAAAGTAAGTTCCACTTATGAAGTGATTACAAGAAAAATTTTTCAATGGTTTTGATAACTCTGGGACTTCTGATGATGGAAATTTTTTCTTAAAATCTTGAAACATTCCACAAGAAATCCTATTACAAATTTGTTGGAGTGGTTTATTACCACTTCTTACTTCCTGTTTTAGACGATATAAGAATGTTTCAAATTTAAAACAACTAAAATTGTCTAGAGGTCCAAATTTTAATACATCAGCAGGCAAATGAATCAGTCCATGTATGTTATGAGTGACAAATTGCAGACCATGTAGGGCAGCACATGATTTCACAAATTCTTTCAATAAGTCTTCAACATCTTTCAGACTTTCTTCATTTATATACTCGTAACAACACAAAATTCGAATGCATACGTGTAAGACTAAAAGTAGGTCATACTCATCAGAATTGATCAAGTTGTGATGTATTACAAGTCCATAATATAAAAGGAATGCTCTAAATTCAGTTTGCTAGGTTATTTAAGGTACGTGGAACTCTAGCAAAATTTGTAGGACAAAACTGTTTCAACTTATTTATTCTCTTATTAGTAAGATCTTCCACTTCTTTATCAATCACTTTATTACGTCCAGTGGTCCAATTAATTAATAATTTTTTCATTAACCCTAAGCAAACAAGATGCATGTAGTCGGGGGAAGTACAGAGTATAGGATTAAAATGTGGTATTGTACTGATTAGACTGCCTTCAGGGAAATTTTGCCTCAATAATGAGTCAGTATCTGGAAAGCACACTCTTCCTTTGAAATAAATCCCTTCTGTTGAACATTTTAAGCAACTATTATAGGCATTATGCTGAGGAAATGAAAGCAAAAATGATTTGGCCGGTGCATCTGCAGAAATATTTTTCAATTTAAATTCATAAGATTTTCCATTTAGCACAATATTATTGATTGTAAGATCAATTATTTCTTGAACACATTCTTGCAAGAAAGTATTACTATCATGAGGTTTGGTACAACCACAGTAAATCGCAATTATAAACACTTCTTCTAAGTTCTCAATACAACCAAGAATAGGCCAAAATCCATTTTTTGAACTTCTGAATAATGGTAATCCGTCAATATGCAATTTTAGGTTTATAGAATTCAATTTCATTTTGTTTATAATAACTGCATTTTTCAAAAGATAATCCTTTATGCCAAAATAAACAAAATGTCCAGATCCCATTTCAGTTATGTCAATTATTTCAGTATGATTAACTATACTCCGAATATCTTTTGGAAGATTATGGACTTTATCATAATTTAAGGATTTAATAAGACTAAGTAAATCATTTCCCATTTGTCTTGTAACTCTATGTTTGCTTAGGAATGTTTTAATTAGAGTAATATTTCTATCTTGGTCAGCATCAACCTAAAAATGAAAGAATAGTAATAAATAATTAAAAAAAAAAAAATGGAAAATTTTTAATTAAAAAGAGGAAAAATGAATAAAAAAAAAGATATATTGGCAGATTCGCCTCGTTTATAGCAGTTTTTTCACCCTTATATCATTCATGAAACTAATTTGTCTTCTATCCATCTCAAGAAATTGACACATTCAGAGAATTAATCTCAGTAACTTGGTGTGTCGATAGTTATTTCATTCAGACCTACCATTGAAATTCTACATAGCATTTTTTTTTCCAAATAAAATTGAAAAAAATCGTTATGAACATGGCTTTGTTTTACGCACGGGCAGATTTGAATTTGGCTTGCCCGGAAAATTTCAAAGTTAAAAAAAAAGAACATTTCTATAAATATTTTTGGCTGTTGATTGAGAAATTGCAGAGTTGAAGGGAGGTGTGTGGTTGAAAAGGATTTTCAAATAAATATGTTCTGCAACATTATCAACAAATTTATCAAAAAATGATTTGCACAATATGCTGAGAAAGTGTATGATCATTACTCCATCATCTTCGGGGGTCAGAGCATAACATTTCCAACTTGGTTTTAAAAACGTTGAATAAAATTACTAGCGCCCTAGGGTGTTAATGGGTTAATTTTATGCTTAGGTATCTAGTAATTTTTATATAAATGACTAAGGGCGTTAATGTTAACTTTTCCTAAAGTCAGAATGGAGCACTAAAATCAAACAAAAAATAATTAAAAGTTTTCAAACTAATTTTTTTGAAAGTTTCATTTTTGTGAGCATTGGTACAAAAAACAGCGTATGCTACTCAATCATAAAGTGAACGATAATACCTCGTGCTACTATTGGCAACTTAATATTAATCACTCACTTTATTCTCTCAAAGCGTAATATACTATGAATATTTGTTTCAAATTTTCTTAGATATTGGTAGAAAATTAGGGGAAAGGCCAGTAAGAGTACGCACTTAAGGTTTGACCTCATGAACTGAGTCAAACTTGAGGGATTTTGTCAAATTTGGTGTAGCTACGCTGTGAACCTTATTTACTTATTCCCTACCTTCAAAATTTTCAAGAGCCTCTCAATTGTTTAGGGGGGTAAAAGTATAAAAAAACCCAAATGCGTACTCTTACATGACATGGCATCTAAGAGTACGCATTTGAGTTTGTAAGAGTACGCAACTAATTTTTTTCATTGATTATGAGAATATTGAATATCTGAAATATATATTTATTTCATACAAACGTCAACACAAATCACAAACAATTTATTGATTCCCGAATAACTAGTGCAGGATTCATGCCACCAATGTTTACATTTGTCACACATAATCCAATCTTCTGCAGGCGGGTCAGAAAAAAGTTCTTCACAGGCTGGGCATGAAATTCCTCTTTTTTGGAGGTAAGTTTTTTAGCACTTGTCGTCTTTAGTTTACTTTATTCAATCCAGTTTCTTTTGTGAAGAATAGTTTTTGTTTTGTGGACCTTTTTTATAAGAAAAATAAATTGTATGAACAAATGCGTACTCTACGCACTTGGGTTTCACAAACATTTCTAACTGAAAAAAACATGTATAAAATATAAGGCCAAAAGTATGGTTTAATAATATGATTATTTACTAGTCATTTTTATAATAGTCACTGAACTTACGGCTTTGAAATATTAATCGAAACCAAAAATACAAAATTTAAAAAGTGGAAATATAATTTAAATTCATTTTTTTGCATGAAGGAGGAGAGTTTGAAGTGAACATAAAAGATGGAAGCAGTGTTCATCTTCAGTTCAGAAAAAAAAATGCGTACTCTTAAGATCGTATTTAGCCTTTTAAGTATTTTACAGCAAAAATAAAAACATTAATAGCAGTATCACCTATTCTGCAAAAAAATCAATAGGTCATATCTTTGGCATAAAGTACTATAATGTTCTTACCAACTTTCCTGACTATCGGACCAAAATTTCAACCGGTTCCATGGTAAAAAGAAATTGGTCTTTATAAGTAATATATAATGAATTCTACTTATTAGTGTCAAAATTTTCGTGAATCATGAAACGAAAAACATACCCACTCCCAACTCTGGGAGGCTAAAATCGAATAAAATTTAATAAAGTAGATTTTCATAGAAAAAATACGTGAAAAATGAAAACATACTTAAAACATTAATTGTATTTCTATCATCATGTAACTAAATGCATAGGTAGGCTATGTCTGATGCTTTATCATATTTGCATATAATTTGCAAACTGGCTCTTTACTAACTAGGTGCGTATGCATACAGGTACCTATCCCAATGAATCCATCGTGGAATTATGAATACGAATGTACTGCAACCAATATCGATACCTTGCAAATATTGGTTATGTCATCTCTGGCTAACACCATGGGTAACTATAGTAGGTACCAACAAAGTTTTTAAATTATTGACGCAAATTTTGGAACACAATTCAGGATATTTGCCTCGAGGATTATATATGTACCATATTATATTCTCGATATGAATGTAAGTTATTAGGAATATTCACAATTTGTCGACGAACTTGTTTGGTTTACCAATAAATCCGTCGACGAATTGTGAATATAATACGTTGATGGATTTGTTGATAAATCTCAAGAAATTCGCCGATGAACTCTTGAAATTTATTAACAAATCCGTCGACGAATTAAACCCAGTTCATCGACGAATTCTTTGAGATTTATCAACGAATCAATCGACGTAGTATATTCACAATTCGTCAACAAATTGAGAATATACCTATAATTATTAATATACATACATATATACATATCGGCGGATTTGTAAATAAATCTCAACAAATTCGTCGATGAATTAAACCCAGTTCGTCCACAAATTTGTTGAGATTTATTTACGAATCCGCTGATAAGTATGTATATATTACTTATATCTCGATATATGTGTACGTATATTAGTAATTAGGTATATTCTCAATTTGTCGACGAATTGTGAATATAGTTTACTACGTCGATTGATTCGTTGATAAATCTCAAAGAATTTGTCGCTGAACTGGATTTAATTCGTCGACGGATTTGTTAATAAATTTCAAGAGTTCATCGGTGAATTTCTGGAGATTTATCAACGAATCCATCAACATATTATATTCACGAATCGTTGACGAATTCATTGGTAAACCAAACGAGTTTGTCGACAAATTGTGAATATTCCTAATATATAGGTGCATATCGAGAACATAATATAGTAACTACCTACATATATAATCCTCAGGCAAATATCCTGAACTGTGTTCCAAAATTTGCGTCAATAATTTAAAAACTTTGTCGGTACCTACTAGTTATCTACCCATGGTGTTAGCCAGAGATAACCAATATTTGCAAGGTATCCATATTGGTTGCAATATATTCGTAAGTATTCACAATTCGCTGACGGATTTATTGGTAAACCCAAACGACTTCGTCGATGAATTCGTTAAGATTTATCAACGAATTTGTTGAAGAATGTCGCGATCAGTTTATCATAGTCAAAGTTGAAAACGATTCCACATTATAATTAATACTTGTGTATGTCTTTGAGCTTTACCTTCAGTAGTGGAAGTGTTAGTTGAGGATCAGTTTTATCTTCATCACGTGCTGAAATTACTTCAATTTCATCTTCAGGATCATGTGCCGAAGTTACTTGTAAAGGCAGCAATTCATTTTCTAGAACCGATGATGGTTGGTTAGGATTATCATCTTCATCATTAGTTGAGGTATTTTGTGTTTCAACTTGAAATTTTACTGAAATTTGCCTCAGTGGCAACGGAGTTGATGACTAGAAAACATTAATTTCCACATTTATAATGACCCATATAAAATGAATCGAAGTCTAGCTACTATGCATAATGAAGGATAGTACTTACCAGTTTCTGAACATGTTCAGATTTCCTTTTAATGGAAGCTCAATGGTATTTAGCACTTACAATTTTGCCAAATGTATTGAGTTTAACCTTTTTCATTTTTTAAAATTATATTCTTTTAAAATTACACACAAACATATAACATGTGGAAGTAAATATAGCATGCATCCCATATTAATATTTTTTCTCAAACATCACAATATACCCAATTTAATACATTTAAACACGGCACTCACATTTAAACATAACACTCAACATATAATAACTGCTACCTTAAAAATAAGCACAATTTCTGTAAATTATTAAATTATACCTTTTTATAACAGCAGAATGATATAATTATAACATACAATGTGGCTTTTTTCTTATTATGATCATACTGATATTTTAATAATATAAAAATAACGATATTATTTCTTTATCAGTAAGATAATATTACTTCAATATAGTTTACACCTTTATGGGTTAATATTGAGTTTGTAAATATTACAGTAAAAAAGTTCTATCGACTTACATTCAATATTTATAACATTGATATTGTTTCAATATAGTTTGTATCTATATAGATCAAAATTAGATTTCAAATATCATATCAATATAGATATATCAATATATTAACAATATTTTTAAAATCAATATTGACTTGATATTACTTTTACCTATATGTTTCAATATTAATTTTACTAATTTAGTATCAATGTAGTTATGACTATATTAATTGATATAGACAGTTACGATATTAATTCAGTGTAGGAATATTCCTAAATCATTGTAACATTATTGTATCGATATAGGAAGTAGCGATATGACAATTTACTATGTTTATAAGATATTTATACTGTATTGAAATATCTATATAGCAATTACTATATGGATTCCATGATTTTTTGAGATACATTTGTCAATAGGGTAATAACCTAAAACACGTAGGTCCTCTTGCTTCAGAGAGGTCTGGAAATTGTGATTGAAATCAAATAAACGAAGTACGATTCTATTAATAGAATTTTTTTAATATATTTGGATAGGGCCGATTGGTAGGTACTTGCGTATTTGCTACCGTAAACCACGTAATTCCTTTTTGTAACCGAGATGAACGAAACCATGTTGCCAAATTTCTCTTCACATATGAGTTCAGCCAAAAAATACACGTAAATTTGTAAATGAATATTACAAATTATAGTCTCCTACTAAAAATATCTGAAATGCTAGCAGTTGCAACCATAGCGCTGCAACTGAACGCTTGCTTAGCATCAGGAAGACGTAGGGTTCAAGTCCCAGATGGATAGCAGCTTTTTTTATGGAATTTTTTTCCGTTTTTCTTCCTAATTTTATTTCGTATCTTTTATTATTTATTTTATTTTGTTTTTGATAGTATCAGGTGGGTTACTTGGTTGTATAAAAACAAGTAAGAAAAAGTAAAAAAAAAAGGAAAAAGGGGGGTTTGAGGCGAAGCCCCCGTCAGTCTAATTTATAATCTAATGGTATTTATACATTAAACATAAAAATAGATGAAAAAAAATGAAAAAATTAACATTCAACCTGTTAGGGTTTACATATGAATGCATGGAGGTACGTCTGGCAACGTGGAAAAAATTTCACATCTCGGTTACAAAAAAGAAATACGTCAATAAACCCGTTGATCCCATTATCTGTGATGCTATTAAGCGGCGTCTATTGTATTTTTTTGGTCTTGGGGCGTTTAACCCCCATATCACACCAAAACTACGGTACTGGTGCGCACCATTCTCAATATCGACAAGCTATAATCCTAGGCACACTCATGACGGGACCTAACATTTTAGTCAGAACAAAATGGATTCTGACATCTACAGTTGGTACCTACCTATATTAAAATGTAAGTAGGTACGCGAAAAACTAATTTAGTATAGCACATTTTCCGTGTTAGTAAAGGTAGAAAGCCCTAAGAATATAAGGCTTTTAATTTGCTGTTTATTTTCGAGATTCATCTCCATCCATTCGGAGGCGTGGGTATACAGAGGGGGATACAGGGGATTAATATCCGTCAATTTTTTCTTTTTATATGGCGTAAATATTCGAAATTGGTAAGTTACGTTTGAATTGAACGCATATTGCAAAAATATTAACAAAATTCTCATCATCTCGCCTCCTTTCAAAAATCCTATCTACGCCACTGCATCATTTGTGGGAAGAATGCAAGTTACCGAATTTATTGCGCGCCAATTTTGTCGAATAATCGACCATTTTGTGCTTGCCACAGATACCTGCGAAACATTCGTTCGTCTCTACCTACATCTCTACCAATCTCTTACAATTTTTCGCATCAAAATTCAGCCAACATGGCGTCCGAACGATAAAAATTAATTACGAAAAACCGCGTACATAAAACAAAAACGCTACTCGCGGCGCCGAAGTGCGAAAAATGCAATTCATTCGTTTCGCCTTCGTATTTGTAAGGAAATGTTCCAAAAAGTAACGAGATTCTGGCTAAAGTTGCGAACATTATTAACGTAAACCAAACTAAGGAGATGAATTTCACACGCAGACACACGCAGACACACGGACACACACGCGTTCAATACTTGAAAACTAGTTATCCGCTTAAGGAGTGAGGAGGTTCGAAGAAAGAGTGAGAGAAAAAACTAGACATCAACTAAGTAAAAAAAGAAGTATGTGTGCATGAAAGGAAAGGGCTGTCGGGGTTGGGTGGAAGGGGGGTGAAAACCTTACCGCTACACGTTCGGAGGGTAAGCTCGCGGGAGAATAATTTCATTAAAAGCGATATTAAAGTGTTAAACGGTCTTACATTATTAATGAATGTGGAAGATTCTTTGCTGGTTATTATAAAAGCTTGTTTTTTATTAACGCTTGTTATTCGTCGACACCATGTATATGTGCTATTATAGTCTTCCACTCTTATACTGACACTGGTACATAATATTTACTCGTATAATGAGAAAAGTCTTCATTGTAAACCATTTTTTTTCCGCCTCTTTTCTTTCTTTGTTACGAAAAGATAAAATTGTCAAATAGTGCCCTTTACTTTTTTTTTTTTTTTTGTCATCGTTGAAGAACGAAAGAGGAATTTGCATTGTTCTGTTTTTTTGTTATTTTGTTTTTTGAAATTATGACGTTCATCCAGCTTATATACCTACTGTAAGAACGGTTGAAATTCAGTAATATCTATTTGTTCCTTAACATAGATTTTCTACTGGCGTGCGGAAGATGAGGTACTAAACGCATCAAATTATGATGTAGGGATCCTGGCAATACAGTGTTAGATAAGTGATTTTCATTTTTTACTGCCAATCCCAACAATAGAATAAAACGAGGCGCTGAGCATCATAAATGCTAGACCTTTGATAAATTGAAAATTTTACAAGTTGTGGCTTGTTTGATTCGGCTCTCAATTCTGTTATTCCATTCTAGTGCTTGTTCAGCTGCTTTGGCTAAATTTATTAAAGCTTCGTCACTGGTAGCATCTGTCAGATATAGAGCTCCAAGGGACTGCACAACTGATGTTGGTAGTTGTTGGTAGAATTGGTCAGCAATAACCAGTGGTGATATATGGTTATCCCCTTTTTTCATTAGCTTGGCTGTGAATATGGTAGGCCTGTTGTCTCCAATAGACATGCCTCTCATCAATTCTCAAATTTCTTCTCGAGCTGTAAGGCCAAATGCTGTTCTTATTTTTTCTTTGAACCAACTGTAAGAGTCTTCTACTTCATCAGGACATTCCATAATGTCTGAACAAGTTTTTATTATTTGTGCAGGCTTGTTTCCACATAATTGTCTGTATCTATGTTCTCGAGGGATTTCATAAAGTTGGAAACAGCTGGTCAGTTGTATGAACCAGGTTTCTACATCTTTTGGAAGACACTCTTACAGTTGGATTTGTTTTTTGTATGTATTTTTGGCATTTTCCTCAATTTTCTTTTAGTTGTATTCAGAGATTGCTTTTACAACAATTTCTTTCATATATTGGTCAAATAATTATTTTTTTATTTGTGATTCTTTGTTTCTTTTTAATATGATTTTTCTTATTATTTTGCTGTTTCTCAATTTTTGGAAATCCAGCTTTACCAAATTTTTCTAACAGAAGTGTTTTTCCGAATTTATTATTCCTATCAGAAGGTATTTTTCATGTTTGACCGAGATTGTTTGAAGTTTGTTGACCCTTCCATATATGGGGCAATGTTTATTTGGATCGGGGATAAACTTCCCACTTATATCTGACTGAAGATGTTCAAGCCGCAACAGCTATTTCTAGTCAATTTAAAAGTTGCATCCTAGCCACACTTATCAACAGAGCAATTTCTCACCTGTTGAGCATTTTCACACTTGCAAACCACTGTAGTTAATGTTGGGGTCACCACTGGGGCTTATTTGGTGTAGGTAGATGCTACCTACACTAGGTTCATGGAACCAAGTAAAGAGGTTTGCGTGTAGGGCAACTAAATCATTTCTCGGTACTGGTAGCCAGCCAGTTTAATGCTTAACTGTACACAAAACATACTCAATGCTTAGGGCTATTGTCCAAAAGCACTGAGGTACCATATACGGACTGCAACACACACTTTATCAGCGAGTATATACTAATTTACATACTCACCTTTTCCATTAGCTAATTGCAGGCAAATGTAGAGATGCATTGTCTGTATAAGTGTATATAGACAACACATTTGTTTAAAGTGCAATGCACTAATAATTTGGGTTACGGACTGTATAGAGGAGTTGAGGGAAATGTTCCCACACAAGTCCTTATCAGTTCTAGTTTTAGCAGTATGGGATGTAAATTTACATACTCAGAACACAGTATGAGCTATGAGTATAACATATTATTAATTATTATTGTTTTAAACATTAATTATTAATGAGAATGACTCTTTTTATTTATTAATTGAAAATTCATTTCTACTATCCTAATGTCAGACTCTCGGTGTTTTGTAAGTATCTTCTACATTCTCACTTTTTTATGTTTATGATGAATGATAATATTGGTACCTATATGTAAAATAAATAATCATCTTATGTTCTTGCATATTGCAAGAATACGATGTAGGTATGTGGAAAATCATTTGACAACCGAAAAAATGTTTTAAAATCCAATAAATATGTTTACCAAAATTCGTTTGTAAACTTTAATATTAGAATTATGTATTATAATATACAGCATAGGTTAGCTAGTTAACTATCTACTACTACAGAATAGGAATAGTAAAAAACAAAAGAGGAGCAAATATTTCCCTCCACTAAAAAAAATTTGCATTAGCGTCTCAGCAAGCCTGAATAATTTAATGTTTAAACGTTTCTATTTTTGCTAGCAGGTAACACTGTACAATTCGTTCTTTAAATTTGTTCTTTTATTAGTGAGCATGTGTTGAATGCAATCAAATAAACACCCCCGCGAACAAATCTTTCTATCTTCTCTCTTTCTGATCAAAAATTTACACATAAATTCGTACCAAAATTTTCCCCGAGATTCGTGCCCGCAGCTTTCACCTTTCAATTTTCCAAACTGTCATATTTTGTAGTGACTGGCATGCGAAAACCAGTTGACCGATTTGATTCAAATTGAAAATCAAACCAGTCTTTATAGTCTCAAACTGACATGAAAGTTTCAAACAAAAGTCTTCCAATTTACGGGAGTTATTGTGATGACAGCATGATGGGTTTGCAAAATTTTGAGAATCCCTACCTCCGAAACTATTGTATGAATTTCGAGAATTCTAAAACGAATATTTAGCCCATAAAAGTCTCTAACACTACTCCAAGTTTCATTGCCATAGGTCAAATAGTGGATGCTCCACAGGTCTCCAACAAATGCCAAAATGAGCAAATAGTGGAAATATATAAAAAATATATATATATAATATATATATACATATACATATATTTACATATTATATTGTGTACAGAAGAATTTGAGTGGCCTATATATTCGTGATCTACGATCACTCAAGATCGGCACTTTTCCTCAAGTCCCGCCCCCACGTGCTGCCACTACATTGAATGCAATGGTTGTGTTTTCTTTGGAAGATACACTAAAAAAAGGTTGTCAAATATTTGATTTCCCCCCCTTGAAGAAATCCTGACTCCTCGGTTTTAATTTGAATTAATTAAATGTTTTCAGTAAGTACTTGACTAAGTACCTATATGTTGCCTAATTATTCTGAGGTTTAATGTTTTTTTATAAAACCATCAAGTATAGAGATCTTCTGCACAGTCAGTATTTGTAGGTTAATTTTATTATCACAAAATTTCATTGTGAAAATGAATGAGAAGGGCAGGGCTAGATTTAGCGGGGGCCAAGGGGCCATGGACCCGGGCCTCCGCATTTGGGGGGCCTCTTCATTTTTGTTTAAAAAAAAATTATTAAACGTTTATAAGAAAGGGAGAAGAAGGAGAAACACAGAGATGAGAGATAGCAGGCATTATTGTGCAATTTTCATTACCTTTTGCATCATCCAACCAAAATTCACATCAAGCACTACTACATACACAATAATACACCAATATTTATTATTGTGTTTGTGTGGAAGGTCTAATTCCTATGGAACAATTTTTAACTTTCATACCAAACAGTGGTCATACTGGTCTTCTAATGGCTGAAGCCCTTATTAAGTTTTTGCAAGAGAAAAATATAGATCTACAAAACTGTCGGGGTTAATCTTATGATAATGCGCCAAATATGGATGGCAAACACGCAGGTATAAAAGCTCGTATTCTAAAAGAAAATTGTTTTGCAACATCTGTTCCATGCTTTGCACATTCTTTGAATTTGGTTGGTAAGGCAGCAGCCAATACTTGTCTTCATGCAGTTTCTTTTTTTGATTTTCTTCAAGAGCTTTTTGTATTTTTCATCACTTCACCTACTCGTTATGAGATTCTAAAAGAAAAACTGTCAAACATTGGTGCCACCAAAAATTATTATGTTTTAAAAAAGTTGAGTGATACATGGTGGTCTTGTCGCGCTGATGCAACAAAACCTCTCTCGCACAGATATACACACATTAGAGATGCTCTTGTCACTATTTCTGATAATGCTGAAGAAAAAGAACTTATATGTAACATTGCTCGAAGTCTTATTACAAAAATGTCTCGCCTAGAAACAGCCATTTATGCTCAGTTTTGGAACGATATACTTGAACGATTTGATTCCACCAGCCAAATGTTGCAAAGATCAACAATGGTTATCAATACAGCTTTTCAAGCACTTGTATCTTTGAAATTGTTTGTAGAATCAAAAAGAAATTCATTTCAAACATAAGAAGAAGCTGGTATAAGATTGTCTGGAATGGACGAGTATTAGTCTGTACAAAGTTGGTCCATCAGTACTCGTTTAAAACCACTTGGTTATGGAAATGCCCCTGCTATTGAACTTTCAGCTGGAGAAAAATTTCAAATTGAAGCGTTTGTACAAGTTATAGATAAACTTATCTCATCACTAAATGACCTTATTTTAAAATATAAGGATGTAAGCGATTGTTTCGGATTTTTCGATCATTTGGTGACAATGGAACTAGCTTCAAACTTAATAATGGAAAAGGCACAAAACCTGCTGAACTATTATTCCAATGACTTGGAAGTGTATCTGGGAAATGAACTAGTTTAATTGTCCTCATTCTTAAAACAATATAACAAGAAGGATGATTAATCAGTGGAAATGTTTTTATATCGCATTTTAATAGAAAATTAATTAAAAAATGTTTTCTCTAATGCAGAAGTTGCCTGACGAATTTACCTCTCATTAATGGTGGCAAACTACTCAGGAGAGTGATCATTTTCAAAATTAAAATTGATTAAAAACAGACTGCGTACAAATATATCACAAGGAAGGCTGAACAGCTTGACAATTTTAGCTCTGGAAAGTGATATTTTACGGAACCTATCCTTTGAAAAATTAATGAAAATATTTGCTGAAAAAAAAAATCGTCGTACTTCGATTTAAGCTTGTTAATAATTTTTTCTAAAATTATAAAATAAAATAATGTTTTTATGTTTTTTTTTTTGTTTTTTTTTTTGAGGAAGGGGGTGGCAGACAGGTTGGTGGTGAAAGGCTCCAAGTGTGAGAGGAGGAGGCCTCCGCATGGAATTGGCCCCTAGCACTCAGAAGTCTAAGTCCGGCCCTGGAGGGGCTAAAAAACGAATAATTATTATCTCAGCTTTTACGAATTGCGTTGTTGAGATTTACGCACGAATGACAAACGAGGCGCGGGACGAATTACTCGCATTAATGCTCGACGGCATCAAATTATTTTGGCCAAAACATAACAAAATCTCAGGACTTCGGCTGAGTGTACTTTACGTTGAGATTCTTAAAGGAAATATTGTGAAAGAAAAGAAAGCTGGTTAAAGTTTAACACGAGAAGATTATTCGACTACACCCATGCGAAGAAATTATATTTTTCGAACCGAAAATTTTGTGAACTATTTAATCCAATTTCGTCGTATCCTTCGGAAGGATAACGACAATATTCGGCTGGTTAAGACGACGAAAAATAAAAGCGGCGTGCGTATTAATTCGCCGAAAAGTTACCGAGATCACTTTTTAAGCTTTTACATTTTTTAGTTTCAAGTAATTGGAAACGCGGCTGTAAAGCTTGTTTTATTAACTTTTTTGGTATAGGTACACAAAAAGTGTACGTATACAACCTTCTCCCCCCTCCCATCGTACTATACCACGCTCTATACCTGTACACATACGTGAGTACTGTTGTTCTACCTGTGGGTAGGACTATACTTACCCTATAGTGCCAGAGGACTATGCCATAGGTACACAAACATCATATGTATACGATAATCCCTGAAATGAGAAAGTACGAGTATCATCCTTTTTCTCTTTCGTTTTTTATTTTCGTCAGCTTTTGTATTTTCCAGCTTTTTCAACGTTACTACAATAGGTACTGAACGCGGAATGCGCTACGTACTTCCTTTTGTTTTTGTTAACAAGCCTATTCTCTTTTCAACTCTTTATTTCTCTCTGTCTGTCTGTCTCTGTCTATGTCTCTGTCCCTGTCTGTCTCTCTTTCACTCTCTTTCTATCTTACTCTCACTTTCTCACTCACTCTCTCTATCTGTCTCTCTGTCTCTGTATTTGTCTCTGTCTCTCTCTCTGTTCCTGTCTGTCTCTCTCTCTCACTCTCTTTATCTCTCTTTCTCTCTCACTCTTACTTTTTCACTCACTCTCTCACTCTGTCTCTCTCTGTCCCTCTCTCTCTCTCTGTCGCTCTGTCTCTGCCTCTGTTTCTCTGTCTCTCTGTTTGTCTGTCTATTTTCTCTCTCTCCGTCTCTCTCTCCGCTGTTTCCTTTGGTTGCTGTTAATTTTTTTTTGGCTCACCTTTGCTATCGCTTATACTATACGCTTATACTATACGACAAATGGATAACTTTACCTATATATGTACCATAGTACGATACAGGATAAGGATCTGTAAGAGTGCGCAGACATTATATTTCAAAATTTGTAAGGTGTTTAGGTCAGCTGATTATGTGACAATGTTGCTCCTTCAATGTGATGATAATCGAGAAAAAAAATCACCATGAGAAGCGAATGAAGTTTTTTGATGTGGAAATTCTAATTATTTTTATTCTATTTACTGGATTGATTGACGGTAGTAGTTTTTCAGAATGGATTAAGTATTATATATCATTAGAAAGTGAATTTATAAACTTTTTAACGATACCTTAAACTTTTACATTACCTACTCCTATCTGATTGGCCAATACTGATGACAACAAAAAAAAATCACGATGGTCTGTAAGAGTGCGCACTGATTGTAACATGAAATTGGTGTAAAAATTAATTATCGCTGTTGTTTTATTTAGCAGAAATGTTGGTTGTAGGATTATCGAGCAAATCATGTTTTGGAAAGAAAAAGTACCTAGCCGTAAACTAACATTCGCAAAAGAACTGCTGGGTGATGCAGCCTCACGTATTATGAATGGAGAAAGTATTTGTTCAGTAGCAAATAAAATTGGTATTCCAGATTATTCTTTAAGAAAATGACTAAAATTTGTGAACATATGAACTTCCTGACTAAAAATATTAGATAAAAGCATTTATGCTCCTCTCTCATTGTGAAATGTTTTTATTTTAGGACAAGATAACGGAAACATTAGCTCAGTTTAATCAAAAATTTTCAATAATACAAGAGCAGAGGTCAACTTTGTTCCTAACTGAACTCCGTGAAATTTTTTATAGATTGAATTTGCTTGCGAAGTATGCGTTGAAAGATGATAATAAACAAACATTATTATTGTGAATAAAAAGTATATTTTTGTAACTTTTTGTGACATTTTTAAGGGTGTTTATTCTTAGGAACCAAGTACACACTCCGACAGCTCCATTATTTACACCTGAAATTCTGAAGGGTCTTGTAAAAACTGCTATGAATTTGGAACCAACAACAGTATTAAAATGAGACGCGAATATGTCACAGGCAAGGGTTCTAGGCATATAATATTTTAAAGTCATGCTAAAGGTGCTCATAAGAGCTGCGTCAGTGCCATTCATCTGATAGGTGCGAATTCTTACAAATCCTTACCCTAGTCGTATGGATTTTTGAAGTTTATATTATTTCACTTGTGGTTGTTAGGCGAATTATGGAGAAACCACAAAACAGAAAATCACATTAAAAATGGAAGTTGGTTATTGTAAGTATATTTTCATCTATTTTTAAATATGACGAACATATTTGTTCACACAATCTCAAATACCAATAATGCAGGTATTCATCAATAATCAAAACATTCTATAGCTCTTTGTAAACAGCCACTAAATTACCTGTATTTAATTTTATGAATATAGATATAATGTCTTCATATTCATGACCTCATTTTGCCTGTTCCTCGATTATATGGCGAGTCAGCACAACCCTTTAATAACAAGCCCCTACCTCACTTAGCCTATCCATCATGTACACTTACATACCCCAAACAGGTATATAAACCCTCTATTCAAAGGAATCGTTACACAGTGCTACCAGTTAGCTTTCTAATGGACAGTCTTTGTCTAAAGGGTTTAAATCCCAAATGTTCAACCTAGTTTATAGTGTTTGAAATATTATTTAATGTACTTGTGTCGTACAAATTATTATTTTATTTAAAGTGTTGAATCAATCTTGTGTTTGAAATATTATTAAAGTCTCTCAAATACATTAAGGTCCACAATAGACGTGGATGATAAATTAATTATTTAAATTATTATAGAGATATTAATGCTTGTCCAGGGTTAAGTATCTCGTGTATGGTGTAACACTGAAAGTGGTTCTAAGTAGGTACATTACCACATCTTTTGGCCGTTACAGTTATTATTTTTCTTCATAGAAGTTCATAATTAGAACGCTCTGACAGTTAAATTGCATCTTAAGAAAAATCCTGTAACTCCAAATTGAATACCTTAGTTATGGTTTAGGGAGGTGTAGAAGAGGATTTAGGTTTCAACAAATTTGGTAAGTGCACAGTGATCAATATTTACCTCTGTAAAGCAGAGATCTTAAATAAATTTTAATTTTTTTATTTATTTGGGCTTTTATTACATTTTGTGATAACATTTCTTCGAGGAAATGTTTGAAACTGAAACAATTGAATTATTATTGTCAAAATAAAGAACCAAATGACATAGCGTAATTTATCTTTCAAAGTTTCAAATTTGTCTCAATTTCCAACAAAATGAGAAATCAATTCAGTTGTGTTTTCTACAAAAAATTTAACAATCCTGGAAAAATTCACAGGTTTCACTTTTTGTAAGAATGAGAGGAGGGCATTGAAAATGAATAAAAAAATAAATAATTGAAAAGCTGTTCATTTTTCATTTTATTTAATTTTATTTGATTTTGTTTCATTTTTGTATTTGCTCCGTAAACAATGAAACAACGTTACCATCCCCACTTAATTTTTCATTAACATTTTCTCCTTCTACTTTTTTTTATATTTGTTAGCTACCCCTTCTCTTACTCTTCACGCATAAAACATAGGTAGAAATTCAGTGATGGACTCTTTTTCACAAATTGACTCGAGAAGCATTTTCAATGTTAAAAATAAGGAGAAAATTGATCACATTAAACAAAGGAAACATTCATAATGACTTACTTTTCTTCCTTTTTAATACCACTGTTACAGAAAAGAGTATATGTATTTGGTATGTTGTATGAGTCACTAATCAAATCTGTGACATCTCCAACACACCAACCAGTGTTGGATAGGCTATTTTTTTCCTACCGGGAAAATCTATAAAGGGCGCCAAATTTTTCTCCTTGCAAGGGCACCCAGTTTTGTTTTATTACAATGGCGACCCTTATGATCCCCTTTACCAGAACAATGTCTATACTGGTATAAGAAAAAAGTAGTCATAGTCCTCAATGACGAGCTTTTTTTTTTTTAATTGTACTCAAAGTATTGAAATTTTTTTTGTTTTAAAGGCAAAGGGTGCCAAAAACTTCTTGGGGAAAAGGCACACTGGGAAACTCCCGGTAGCCCGGTGGGCATATCCAACACTGACACCAACACAGACAAAAAACAATAAACACTACCACAAACACCTTTCCAATGCTAACACCAACAGAAACACATTATTACTTATATTTTATTGCTGTGTAATTTATCATTGGGTACAGTTTTTGAGGCGTAGAATTTGAATTTGATGTTGATTATTTCATTTGACCCATTCTTTAATTCCCAAGTGCTTTAAAAGGAGGCCAAAATTGGAATTTTCTTATTTAATGTGTGATGTATCAAAGGATATGTTTTTTGAGATGCTGTGTTCAAATTAGGCATTAATTTTTTCATTTGACGCCATTCCTTGACTCTATGGAGCTTCAAAAAGGGAGAAAATTTTGACTTTTCATAACTTAATGTGTGATATATCAAAGAATATGTTTTTTGAGGTTCTGAGTTTGAATTTGACATTCATTTTTTCATTTTAACCATTATTGGACACCAGGAACTTCAAAAAGAGTAAAATTTTGAATTTTCATATTTCATTGCGTATATCTTAGGGTCTATTTTTTAAGGCATGGAGTCCAAATTTGACATTAATTTTTTCATTTGACTCATTTCTTAACCCCCATGAGCTTCAAAAAGGGGACAAATTTTGACTTTTAGTATTTTATTATGATATACATCATAAATTTTGATTTTTAAGATGCTGAATGTAACACATATTTTCATATATTTTCTAAATATGACGAACATATTCGTTCACACGTTTTCAAATACCAAAAATGCAAGTATTCATCAATAATGAAAATGTCTTATAGTTCTTTATAAACAACCACTAAATTACCCGTATTTAATTTTACATATATAGACATAACGTCTGTATATTTATGACCTACTTGTGCCTGTCCCTCGAGTATATCGTGAGTCAGCACAACCCTATAATAACAATCCCCTACTTCACTTAGTCTATCCAATACGTACACTTACATACCCCGAACAAGTATATAAACCCTCGATTCGAAGGAATAAGACACAGTTCTTACTTAGTACCTAGAGCCTCTCTTACAGAGCTACTAGTGAATAGACAGTCTTGTCTAAAGGGTTGTAATCCCATATGTTAAATCTATTGTATAATAATTAATGTATTATTTGATGTACTGTTGTTGTACAATTTATTATTTTATTAAAAGTGTGTGTTTTAAATATTATTGAGTCTCTCAAATACGTTAATGTCCATGATAGTTGTGGATGATAAATTAAATATTTAAATTATTATAGAGATAATAGCTTGTCCAGTGTTAAATATCTGGTGTATGGTGTAACACTGAAAGTGGTTAATTAGGTACATCACCACCTCTTTTGGCCGTTACACTGAATTCGAATGCGATTTTCATTGTTTCATTTGACCCATTCCTTGACTTCCTGGAGCTTCAAAATGGGGCCAATTTTTGACTTTTTATATTTTATTGTGTGATACATCATAGAGTACAATTTAGTTCAGTTAATACGCTCTTATATTTAATTAAAAAATTTACATTGGCAGATCATTATGCCACTGCAAATATTAACCAGCTCCTTCTAACCATCACCAACATGAAAACGTCAAAGAACCTTCAGACGCTGTGCAATAATTCTCTAATAAAATTAAATATTTTCGCCTAAATGTTCACCTGTAGCTACAAGTTGATGAAAGTTTTTCATCGCATAAGTAAATTAATATTTTGAAGAAATAGATCCGAGCTGAAATATTTTCTACTGTACAACATATTATCGTGTTTCCATATCAGTTGGTTAGCAAGGTGCATACCTTCTTGGTAATACAAAATTTTTTAATTTCATAGAATCAGCTTCCTGTTGACTGATCATGGCGACATAGATAATTCCTAAGCATGAATGTGGGAGGATTTGAGTTCGTTGATCTTTTATTTTCTATGGACTTACTCGGCTGAAAATTTGAATTAATGTTTTTTGAAGTTTTTTGTAGATCGCAGAACGAAGCATCAATGAATCACCAAATCTATGCGGTATAGGTACCAACCATTATAATCAGGCTAGAGAATTCTAAAAAGACTTTGTTATTTCCTTTGATGCTGGTATTTGAATCCTGGGCAAATAAAAACACAAAGCCACCAAAAGATTTTCATATTTTTCTCTTTCAATAGAAAAAAAATTTAAATTTTGCTACTGGCCTAAATTCTAAACGATTTTACCTTGTAATATTTGTTCCTTCGAATTTACCCGAATTAGACCTATATAAATAATGATGAAGTTTTTCATTTCTGAAAATGTCTTCCTGGAATACTTATACTTACTTTTTTTTTTCATTTTTCCATACGGACCTCGTAATGGTCAGTTGAATCCGTAGCTTAATGGTATAAATGTATTTTGAAAATCTTAAACTTTACTCTACCCGCAATGAAACGCCATAAAAAAGATGAAAAATATAAAAATATAACGTGAATTCGATCGTAAAAATATTTTCGAGTCCGTTTTCTCGCGTACTGTTGGAAGCCTTTTAAAATATTAACATCGTTATTCTCACATTCCGACGATACGATTTTGGAAAATTTCGCCGACATTTTGGTGGAAAAATAAATGAAAAATCGAAAACTGACATGAAGAAAATATTTAGATATGAAGGTTATACAACATCTGGGATACGTCTACGTTTTGTTAGCCAAATTTCCATGTCGTATTTATAAAATCAGCTGTCCACTTTTGGGTACAATTATTGTTGAAAAGAACGTATAATAACTTAACTTCCATTATTTGTTGGAAGTGATAGGGTTTATGGGAATTTTTGTGAATTGAAGAATGTAGTAATTTATTATACCCCGAAGAAAATCATCACAGAGTGAAAAAATATCGCTCATCTTCCTAAATCTAAAGATAATTTCATGCTCAAGATGGTAATTTAGCCCGTTAAATAATTATATGAGATGCACTTTCGATGCAATCGTTATTTGTTGGAAATACTGGACGAAGAATTTATTGCTGCAAACTATGTACATATGGACGGGATTTTAACTGCATAGAAATGAAGAAATGTGAATACTAAAAAATATACATACATACATTACGTACATACGTACATACATTACATGTGTATGTACATACACACACACCTCCGTCACTTCAGAACTGCTCCATCAATCCAGCTGAAATTTAGAGAACTTATTTTCGTTGTTTCAAGAAAGGTTTTAAGCCAAATTTGAGGTCCCTTGCTCTCCCTGAGGAAAAATTGTGGATTTCGACTCCTGCACTCCTCGACACATGTTTTGAACAATTTTTTCATCCAAATATATCGTCCTTTATGATATTAGAACAAAATTAATTTAAATAATTAATAACATCTGAACAAATCAATCAATTAGATTCAATATTGGTAGGTTAGTTCCTTGTGTTAGAGGTAAAGTTTGTACACTGTTTCGTGACTATTGAACAAAAATTACGCTCTGTATTGTGTTAACAAGAATGGTATTCACATAGAGTACATACACCCTTACACTCACACACACACACACGTACACACATACGTGCATACATCCTTGAAACTACATAATGTGTATCTACATGTATAAAAGTTGATCTATATTATTTTTTAATATGAAGTTACAAGTTACTATAGTATAGCAGAGGATTTTAGATCTCTTAAACGAATAGAACTGTCTCCAATTAGTCAATTTGGGCAATGTTTCTACGATGTACGATTGAAATGTGATCATTTCAGTAGCGTCGAGTCGAGGGACACTGGGGACATGTGTCCTCCAATACTTTTTTAAATCTAAAAAAAACTGAATATTGGGTATAATTTTAAATTTAATATTCGCTTTCAAAATAACGAAAGGGGAATATTTTTTTAGTAATTTGTGTCTTCTCATGATTTTGTTTGGACAACCGGCTGGGACTAGTTTCTGTGCAGAAGGGATTTCATAAATTGTTTTAAATAATGAGTGGTTCCATTTGTAGGTAGATGCTACCTACACAGGGTTCATGGAACCTTTGAGGGAGACAGTGGTTTACGTGTGGGGCGACCGAATTATTTCTCTGTACCGGTAGCCAGCCGGTTTAAGTGCCTAACCGTACACAAAGTGTACTTCCAAACTGGGGCAATTGTCCAAAGGCGATGCGGTACCTTATACGGACCACAGCACGTATACTGTCAGTGAGTATGTAAGTATTACATACTCACTTGCCTCAGTTTACCGCCTCACAGTAAACACAGAAACGCATCGTCTTTATGAGTGTATACAGACGATGTAATTTGTTTTACGTGCAATGCACAATTAGTATGGGTCGCGGACTTTGGTCTGCGACCCGTCTGTCGACGCAGGGCCAAGCCCTGAGGGAGGCAAAGAGGGAAATGTCCCCACACCATTCAAATTAAAATTTATAATTTAATGTTGCCTCATATCTTTTGCAAATTTTTCGGACTCAGAACTTGATTGGAATGAGTATAAAAATTGAATAAATGCGAGTAACTACGTCCACTGTGATCATTTACTCAGGGCCTAAATTAATATAGGGCACCTGGGATAGTATCTCGAGGTCCCAGACCTCTGGAACCTCATTAAAGTTACTAAAACTGCAGGGTACAAATTGAAGTTGTGAGAAATTCGATGTTTGCTTCGGGATCTCGGTAGCTGTAGTTTAGGCTCTGTTCAACCAATTCGGTATAAATTGTTTTTACTTTGTGAATAACCCCCCCTCCATTTTTACCGCTAATGTATTTTACGAAAGAATACAGAAGCCCATGAGGATGAAATCTACGGTACCCACCAATATGATTTTCACATTTACAGGTGGATTAGAAATAAAACCCAAGTTTGTTACTCTGATTTGCACTTATCTACTATTGTAGAACAGGGCGTAATGGTCATTTTCAAAAATATGATAAGCCACAAAATTACTGTAATTTTCGAATAAACGTTGATATATAGGATGAGAGCGTTTTTTGAGCTAGCCAAAGCTGATAAATCAACTCTCAGTAGTTACTTTTCAATTCACATTATTAAAAACACGATTTATTATCAGATGTTGGTAAGTAGACGTAGGTACCAAGTTTTTTCATTTGACTTCCTAAAAAACTGAGGAAATGGTTTAACTTTTGGCATGTACGAAAAAAGGTGTTGATATTTTTTTGTGTGCAACCTAAACATGATAAGCAGACAAACCTACATATATCAAGTTTAGTATTTTTGCTCTCCCGATAAGCTGAGAAAAGTCACTTATCAGTTCTCAAAAAATAACCACAAAAATCATAGTTTACTGATTACTTTATTCATACATAGTTTCATTCCTTAGATTCCTTTTATTAATTCTCGTGCAGAAGTCATAGAACGACCATATGGTACAAACATGTTGATATGAATTTGTGCTTTCAGGGTAGCGATGGTTATTAGTTGGAAAATGTACCCTCCATACAATAATAAAAACTTTGCAAAACTCAGTTAAAAGTTTTTCGCCAATTCTGGTTTGTTAACCATTATTTCAAAAAAGTATCTAAATAGTAGGTTGGGTAAGGTTGCCAAAATTGTACCATTTCCTAAATCGTACCCCTACTGATATTTAAAAAATGGATAAGTCAATTACTGATCCATGTAGCAAATAATGAAACTACACAGCTAGCTATTGGGGAATCACAATTTTTCTCAGTGTACTCATTTTCCTCCTCTTTATAGGTAAGCTTCAGAAAAAAAGCATACCCAAGGACAAATAATTTGAGTATATTGTTTTAATAGGCTTATGCTGGAAAAAAATATTTCAGCTCTCAAAATTGTTAATTTAGTTGAATTTTAAAACATTATTATTTTTTTTAGAGAATTTTAATTACAGTCAGTCAGTGTTATAGAAGCTATGATTTAAAGATAGAAAATTTGTGTTTTATTCAAGGTAAACACTGTTCCCCAAATCATACCACTGATAAGGGTGATGAGTTTTCTAAATTGTACCACTTCTTGTTAAATGTTTGAAAACATTGTAAATTGTTTATTGCTATTTATTTACTAAAAAATCTTTAAAAATATGGTAAAAAAAAACAAAAAACTAAAACTAACACCAAAAACAATTAATTGAGCTATAAAAATGAAAAAAAAATCACGTGCGATCGAGGAGAACTGACTGGTACAATTTAGGAAACTTTCCTAAATCATACGATTTGTAGTTTTTTGAAAAAATCAGCTTTAATTTTGACAATATTTGAGTGAGGCTAGTGTGAATGAAAATATAATGACAGTAAGGATACAAAAATTAAGAAATATATTCTTGGAAATTTCAAAAATATTATTTTTTGTCATTATAGGCGTCTAAACAGAATTATGGTGATGAGGTATTTGAGCAATAATAAGTCTTAGCCTCTCAATGAGTGGTTGGGTCGCATATTGAAATGAGTAAATCATCAGATACATTCGCGTTATTCATTTAAAACATTCGAAAAAAAATCTTTAATGGTATGATACAAAAAAAAAAAAAAAAAAAAAACCGCACTTCCAATATATACCTAATGCTACGTTATTACACAAATTTCTCACAGTAAACGACTGTTTCAGCATCACCAATTTCAGACAACTACCCATAATAAAATGCGGTATAGTCCTCAAAATGAATATCGCTTCTCGATTAATTTAATGCTCGAATCTTTCTTACTGGTACATATGAATTTTTGATACTATGTGGTCTATGAGAACTGATAAGTTTCCAAAGAGAAGTCGGCACCAAGAATGTAGCACAAGTAAAAAAAAAAAAAAAAAGTAGAAAAAACTGCTGGGTAAAAAGAACGCGTGGAAAAGATAAGAAGAAAAAAAGGGTGAAAAAACGACACCAAAATACTGCGTTTTTGTAGTCATCGATTTAATAAAATATTAACCCCAAAGATAATAAGAACAGTGTCAGCACGCATTTATAAAAAATGAGATTGTACCTACATTATGAGAAGAAGAAGACGAAAAAAAAAAACTTTCTTCCTCGTATATATATATATATATTTTTACTCTTTTTAGCCTCTCTACTTCTTCATCTGTAGAAACATGTTAAACTTACTAACACTCGTATTAAAAGTTGTGTTTCACCGGTCTGCAGAATCGAATCGCTTTGGCGTATTAAAAATTCATTATTTTTAGGGGATTCTCCCTGAAGAAGATGATGAAGAGGAAGAAAAAAAAAAGGTAACCAGCTCTAGCATCAGTAGGTAATGTTCGAAAATGAGGCTTTCGTAAGAGATTGGTGTTTTGGGAGAGAAATTCTAAAGAAAGAAAAAAAAAAAAAAAGAAGAACGATGCCAACCTAACCGTTATGGAATCTGCTTTTATGATGAAATGATGGTTGGATATATTTTTGTTTTTAAGACGAGTTCAAGACATTTTGGTCCGACCAAAAGGGCACGAATTTTAGAGTTATAGCTAAGTAAAACTATTTTTGTTTAATTTATTTTAAAATTAGGTACTTAGATGATTAATTCTGTACCGCGATGTCCTATTTTTGATACATTGAAAAATTAAGATTCACCATCATTACCAGTAATGAGCGAAAGTAAAATGAAGATCAATGCCTACAGTGGAAGTCTTCGTCTTGGTCATCGAGTGACGTAACTAGAATTTTTTCTGATCCAGGTATTTGGATCAAGAGATGTGCTCACTCACAAGTGGAAGCACTTGTTTACATGTTGGATGATGTTACGCGCAGAGTATTGTGGCTTTATAATAAAGCTAAGCTATCGGATAAAACTATTGATATGAAAAATATAAAGCTAAGCTATCAGCCATTGACTTAGCTCTAAAAATAAAGCTAGCTATTGGCTAAGCTATCAGCTAACTGTTTTTTTATTATTAAAAAAAAGTTAAAAAACAAAAAAACAAAAATGAATTACCCATTATTATTACATGAAATTTGTGCATATGGATTTCTGAGGTCAGAATTCAATTATATGAAAGTTATGTAAAATTAGCTGTTTAACAGGACCACACCAATTTATACCAACCTACACTGGGAGAGTGATTCCACATAATATGTACAAATATTACATACTTCGCACCAAGTTTTATTTGAATATTTGTGGAATAGCCTTACTGGTGTAGATTTTTGTAATTTAGTGCAACCCTATCAGAGCTTGTACATATTTTAGAACCTGATTCACCATTGAAAAGTTTTGTAGCTACTACTGAGTTATTTGGGGTATTAATCTGTTCACTATTGAAGTCAGTTTTCTCTTTTTAGCCATTTAAGTTAACTTTATCTTGGCGGATAGTCTTCCAAGAATTTCATTAGAATCTCACATGACAATTTTCCAAGTTGGACTTGATTTTAAAAGGTTAAAACATCCAATAACTTTAGCTGTTCATATAATAGTACCCTAAATAACTGGCTAGTAGCAAGAAAACTAGCCAAGTGTGAATCAGACTTAAGTGGCGGTCACACGAGGCATGTTTACTAGCCTCCAGTTTGCTAGTTTCAACACATAGCACTGTGTGAACGTCTACTTGCCTCCTACTAGCTTCAGTTGATTATGTTAAACGTTCTTGCGTAGTAGTGGTAAGTTTAGTGTAAGTTAGTCAAAATGCCTTTTGTTACCTCCACTTTATGTTGAATTTTTTTTTTCATAGTAATAATTGGAATATGAAGTGAATATGTCTTCTATGATTGAACATCTATGGGTTTATTTTTTTTTTAGAATTTTTACTTTTTTGTTCTTCATTGGCAATTCAAAATTTCACTCTACAACTAACTAGTTAAAAAATATCAATAATTTCCAATTTAAAAACATTTCAAAAAATTACATGACTAAGGGCTGGTTTTTCAATCCCCAGTTAAGAAATTTAACTGTCGGATAGCGCTAAAATCATATTGAACTCTTAATGCAATCTGCCAGTTAAACTAACTTAGATCTTAACTGAGAATTGAAAAACTGCCCCCAAGAAAATAATATATAGGGACAGAGAATTTCAATAAAAAATGTATTTGCGCCAAAAAATGAAATCAGGTGTATATTATAAGTGTGGGGACTCACTGGTATGAGGAAAAGGGGCTTGGACCCCTCGATGACAGTTGCTGTCCCAAAGGGCAGGCAAATAATCGTCCGTGTGATTAAAATACACAAATTACATTCGATTGTAATTACCTGAAAATACATGCAGGTAATGTACGAGTACCGAATCGTGATACAATAAGATGATGTGACAATCCGTACACAAACCGGCCAACCATCTCTTATCTCGATAGGGGATGATGCGACCTGGCTGCTCTCACTAACGTACATATTATCTTACATACGTGTGTTTGTGTGCGTGTGAATAAGCCATATATAAACCGCCTAAACCGGCTCTAAAATTGCCAGTGTTTGGTCTGGTTCTGGCTTACTCATACTTATGTATGAAGTGGCTGAACACGCTTAAATTCTGTAGAATTTCCTTCTGGTGAGAATATCTCTCACAACAAGGTATTCCACAATAAGTTATAAAGTATTTACTTGTTACATCATCCAGCCAATATTTGCCCTTAAGGCAGGTAACTATGTAAGTGTGTATTCTGAGAAAAATTCGAATTGTTTATAAGCAGATAAATGCATAGAATTCAGGCAGGTGATTATGCTACTGTGCGTTTTGATAATTTAGTGAATACTCTGTGGTATTATTTTTACATGAGTTACCTCAACAAGAAATCCATTTTTTTTTTGGATGGGAGTCGTGGCGGATTTCCCTAAAGGCCCACAAAGCACGTGCTTGGAGCGCCAAATTTTCAAAGGTGGCACTGGGCGGAAAATTTTTGAAAAAAATTTTATTTTACATTGTTTTGATTTTAGATTTTTTCTTTACATAAAATAAAAGTTTTCCTACTTTTCAGGGTTTTTAGAATTTGAGGGGAGAGGGCTTTTGGTTCAAAAAGTAGGCGTAGGTATGGAGAAAATTCCAAAGAGCGGCATTTTCCTGTGCTTAGAGTGGCAAAGAGCCTAAATCGCCACTGGTGGGAGAACAACATAAATTTCATGATTTTGATCATCTATGATATCCTTATCTTCTTCACTACTAGTGCTATCAGTATCATTGAAAACCAGATCCAAATTCTAATTCTTATTTGTTCAGACCATCGGTTGAATTTTCTGTCATTGAACCTAAAATATTTTCCAATATTGTTCACTTTAAGATGCATGACGTAAGTATAGGAATTATGGATTTTACTGTAGTCCTTAATTAACTATTGAATATTTCATATCAGTGCTCTTTATTACCTAGTTTTTGAAATTCAAATAGAGAAAATAAAGGATTAATGTGAGAAAAAAAAAGAAAAATTCAAGAGAAGCGCGTAAATGAGAGAAAAATATGTTAAAAAGTAAAATATCAAAAATTATAATGAAAATTATTTAAAAATAAATAGTTGAAAGATAGCCTAAAAAATAAATGTATTGCTATGCTAGCAGGTATTCAATCATAAAGCTATAGCTTTTTCACCTTGAAATAAGGCTATTTTACAGCTATCAGCTGAAGTTAAAAGCTAGCTACAACACTTTGGACTCACGCATTTAAAGTATTGTGTGTATAGGACAGTCTTCGAATTTTGGTCATAATTTTCTGTGATGATAGGTTAGTACCTTTTTGAACATACCAAATTAAAAATGAGACTCCAAGGAATAAAATGAGACCAAGAACAAAAATTTTGTGAACATTAAATTTTTTATCAAATTGTGAATTTGACACTAAAGATAACTAATGATAAGGCTTAAAAACAACGAATTCATGAAAATAAGTAGATAAATAAATAGGTGTCACAGACAATTTCTTCTTCCTTAATTTCTCAGGCTTCAGATACGACTTGAGCATTAAAGCTGAAGCTCATTATCAAAAATTGTTGCTGCTGAGTTTGCGAGATGTGTGTTTTTACACGGCGACGCTTAATGTTCAAAGCTTAATGCTCATGTCGTGCTCGCACATTCAGCTCCTAACAGCACAAACTTCTTGTTATTGGTCACATTTCATTCCTGGAAGAATCCTTGCTAATTTTATGCATCCAACAAGAATTTAGCTTCGCTTTGAAAACAATTACAATCAAAAAATTGACGATTCCCCTATACTGGCCATATACTGAATCTTAGCAGCTAAATGGACGAAGTCATGCTGTGTGGTTGAAGCACATTCAGAATAAAGAGCCTTGTTAAATCTTACCTCCTTGAAAATTCACTTGGTGGCCTTGAAATGTTTGGTTACTCTATTTTTATTCTGAATGGTTTTGGATAACTTATGTGAGAGCTGTGATTTCATTGGTTTATGTTATGATAACAAATTAAAATCCTCCGGCCAATTTGCTCGAATATGTAAAAAATGTTTAGGTAGCAATTGACCATCTCGACAGAAGGTTGCAAAAGTTGCACCCAGGTGAAAGTAGTATGTTTATTCTGAAGACGGTGATGTCTTCATGCCGATAAATAATAATTTTATTCTGAATGGTCTGTGTGCTCTTTCTTTACTTAGGTTGTTACCTGGTGTTTATTTTAAACGCGCACCTGTGTTTTTATTTATATCTGAGTGAGCATATCTCTTGATCTTAACACTTGGCTATGATAGAGTGAGATAAAGCTTTTTCTTTGGCTTCTAATGGGAATTTATGGTCTAATAAGTAGAGTTAAAATTTTTTTTCCACTTTCCGTAGGCGAACGGTGAGAGGACCAAAATTCTTCCCCTCAGCACTCCACCGCTGAATTCTTCATTCATCATGTCCTTTTAAAATATGAATGAAAATCTCAAGCTCTAAAACAGTCAAAATTACTCAAGTGTTAAGGCCAAGACGATTTCCGTTCATCTCTAATTACCACAATGAGAGAAGAAAATTGTAAGGTACAGGTATAAATTTCATGTAAGTAATTCTTTATTGTTGTACAAAATTTTTAATAAAAAGGTAACGAAAATTTCAGATTTTCAATATATTTTTCGCATAAAATACGTTTTTTACTAGAATAGGTCAAATATTCTAAAAACTTGTAAAATTAATTTAGATATGAGTACCTACCTACCATAAAAAATTTTCAATGCTTTCGAGTCAATTTTTAGGCATGGGCAAAAATCAATTATTCTAAAAAATTATCTATTAATCAATCATTCTAAAAAACTGATTCACCGATTAGAGAAAAATGCAAAAATCAATTAATTAATCGATGAATCAAATCACCTCAAAATAATCGATTAATAAGCTATCGATCACTGTAAAAAATCGATTATTAGATGTTTTCCAATTAGTGGCTCAAGACAACAACCAACCATGTTTGATGTTATCTGTGAAAATCCGCCAAAAACGACACTCGAGAAATAGAAATAATCGATTAGTCTATTCACCTGAAAACAATCGATTATTAAACAATCGATTTTTTCTAATTAATCGCCCACCACTATCAGTTTTGATACAAAATATTCAACAAAGTTTTAAAGTGTCTATTAATATATCTAATATTTGCAACATTTTCCCTAAATTTCAACAATTCATTGAAGTAATGAAGTTGTAGAGTATTGATCGATCGATTAAAATTATCGAATAACAGGGATCGCATTATTTGCTGCGTATTAAACGCGATAATTTACCGATTAATCCAGATTGTAAATGAAATAAATAACTGTAATTTCATTATTCGATTTTAACATAAAAATTAAGATATCAAAGTAACGAAAAACGTATTTACGGCGAACTGCTTATGCAATTTGCGTTACACGTATTTGTTTGGTGTCCGGAGTTAGAACCGTAATTCTGTCTTTATCTCCATTTTTGACGATTTAATCAATAAAATATTATCCGTTTGGTAACTAGTTTCGAACTCGCAATCTTTCGATCGCAAAGCCAACTTATCAATCACCTCTTAAGTGGAACTTGATTGTATAATATTTTTATAAAAATAATTTCATGTTTAGAAATGTTTAATTTTTTTACGATTTTACGAAATGGGTAATTTTGAATCCGTAAAATATTGGAGATAAAATATAGAAAAATTTTCCAGTTGAGGGGCCAGGGCAGGGTGAAAATTTTTTTTTTATGAGAAAATCAAAAATATTTTCAGAACTAATGCTCTAATAAAGACGACCAAAATCAACAAAATCGTTTTAGCGCAGGATACAGCTAATTTATTTGACCATATTTATGACTATTATTTATTTTCAGCTTTTTTCACGGTACAATAAATTGTATGAGAATTATATTTATGTAGAAGTACTTTTATTGTAGATCGCTTGCCCTTTATTTCAAAAAAAAATTGGCACTACCATCTCTGTTATCATAATGTTTCAGTGTTATCATTATCAATTGTTGATAGTTTGATAATTAATACCTTTAGTTTATCAATCAATAATCATCATTTAGTAACTGTTAGTCTTCAATTTTGCAACGTAATCTTTGTTCGTTTCGTAATTACTAAATAGAAAAAAATTTTTTCAATAAGATGGCAGAGATTTTACAATATTTCCATACATGAAAAAACATGTGTATTTAAAATGCTCCAAAAGGGCTAAATTGAATAGCTCCAATACCCCAATCGAGGAGATACCAGCATTGCGACTATGTATTCACTTATGAAATTTATCACATAAAAATAAAGTTTCACCACGTTCTTCAATATGAAATCGTATAATAAGTAGTTTTAAAGTGAGATTTAAGTAAAAGGAAGTTAAAGTAATATTTGTGAATGTAGGTGCAAGTTTTGATCACGATACCAAAGGATAGACGAAATTCAAATAATGAATTTTGTGGGAGAAAGGGTTTCCCTTTGGTACTATTCTCTGCATATAACTTTTCTTCACCTAATTATCCGTAGCTGTGCTGGGTGTGTTGTATATAATGTAAAAAAAGTCCTAGTAGGATTAGGAATTTAGACTGGAGCTTAGAAAGCGATTGCAATGTGTTTTTAAAGCCTGGGAATTTTCCAAAAATTTACATTCCCAGTAAATTTTTTTGGGGAATTAATGGGAAAAAATCACCTTTTCCGGAAAAGGCACATCACTTATTGGGACATAAATTTTATGGATCACCAAATTAGCCAGATCACTTCTTCTGTAACCATGCGGCACTGAGGCGCTCGATAGCCGAGTCCAAAATGTCCATTGAATTAATATTATAATTCTTACTTAAAAACGAAACAATATAATGCGAAGTAATTTTTGGTTAGTTATTTTATAAGTTTAACAAAGTTATTAAATAACTAAAGTTGCCGTCGCAGACTACTTACGAAATAATACTTATTGATATGATATAATTCTTTTCTTCGTAATTAGGTATGTAAAAATAATAAAATTGATAAGAGGGAATTGTTTTAGTAGTTGCTGTTTTAGTAGATGCTTATTTTCAAGCATGCCCAAGCGCCTTTCATTTTTGGATTTTCGCTGGTGACCTGGTGCGGTTACGCCAGTTGTACTAATGGTAGAAAGGGGTCTGCTTATAATCGGTCAACTTCGAACATTTCGTTGGTCATTATAGGCCTATAGTTCCATAAAAAAATCCGAAATTAACTGAAATAGAGAAAACAAGGGAGAGAAAGACGCAATACGAAACAGAAGAGAGAATAGGATGCGAAGGGAAAGTGTGCGGCAAACAGACCACCGATTTGTGCCGTTTTTAAAAGTTTAACATTTATCGGTGCCATATTTTAAGCCGACGAAATGGAGGAAGTGACGCAAAACGACTCTTGTGAGAATTTAGAATCCCTTGGTGAATGAAAACGTCGATGGTCGAAGAGGGTTTGGTAATTTTTAGCCTTTATCTACGATTCTCATCAAATGCAATTAAAACGATATCGACGTCTTTTTAAGGTGCTGCAAAGCATAGATGCTTTTTGAATAGAATTAATGCGGTTTTGAGAATTTTCACCTTCGAGAAAGTATAATTTTCATTCCCTCAATGAACGGACTCTGTTGTCCTTGGGTGCATTTCGCGTACATACTTCTTTGATAGGAATTAGGACGGCTTGTTGAATCGTACCGGCTTTGAATTATAGCAGGTTGGTAACAAAGGCAAATGGGTGTAGTTTAAGGCAAGAGTGGGCAGGATTCGTGAAAAAACAAGATTCGAATCGCACTGAGAAACGGAGGATTCATGATTCGAATCATTCATTTAGAAACAGCCTATAACAAAGAATCACGATTTTTTTTTTTCGAGTCAGGAAATTCTGGGAAATTTGGCATTTGAAAAAAAAGTTTTAAACTACATCACTGCGAAATTAAACAGCTTTTTGCGGTAACTTTTTCCTACTACATTCCTGAATAAAAAAGTTTTTCATCAAAAAGTACTCGAAAGTTCAGAACTTATTTCCCAAATCAAGGTCGAATAGAATTATTCAACGTTTGAGACTAAGGATTCGTGAGAATCACTTTCAACCTCTGGACTAAAATTCTTCGTGATTCGTGATTCGAATCAATTTTTCAAGCATTTTGTGAATGTATAGGTATAAACAGAAGATGTGAAGAGAACTACTTTACCCGAAATATAAAGAACCTATAATTTTGATAAATTTAACGAAATTTCCACCATTTCCTAATTAAAATCGATAAAAAACCAACAGTGCGATTATTACAATTTTTCAATACTTGATAATAACAAAACAATTATACATACCTACCACAAAAATTTTTTATACAAATTTTTCACTAACAAAATCATTTATTTTTTATGACGTAATACCTACACTTGACGCACCATTTCGATTACAGGATGATTTTTGAACGACTGAATTTTGGGTGACAAATTTTATAGACTATTTAGATACTTATAACCATCACTTAGCCCGGCAGATAAATGTATCATGCAATCCCCTGCATGTTTTGTTTCTTTTTACACATTTTTTTTCAATAAATTTTCTTTGTCTCTTATTTTTACGTGCTATAAAAAAATATAGGCAGATAGGTTTCAAGAATGCAGACAGAAATGAAAATTGAAAGCTGATTGATTAGATTAGATTTCGTGGCTAGAAGTTTGAATCAAAATTTTATACATATGGCAGTATATGGGACTGCACCAGTGGTTCAGATCTGAATGAGATCCAATGTAATCAAATATCTTTTAATAGCACCATAGTAAATGTCTATTACTTTGAAGGTAATGTCGATATTCACTGCAAGGGCGTATATTAGAGGAGTCCTAGGGGTTTGGATACACTGCGCCAAGAAAAAAAGGCTGGTCTTCTAACAACTGTGTATTTTTGTCAGTTTTGGTGACTTTTTGTTACGAAGGGGGTCAGGAAAGACCACTGAGAATGTGTGGGCCCCCCTTAGGACGAAGCTTTATACGCTTTTGATTTACTACGACCTTTTAAATAGACGCATACGGTTGAAGAAGTAATAAGAGTGAAAGCCAAAAAAACATCAAATTACACCAGCATATGAACCCAAACACCGAACAGTTACATGGCGGATGCAGCATCAGTTCAGGAGTCGAAAACAATTTAGACCAGAAGCTTTACCAACTAGATACCTCTAACTGTAGGTGACTCCATCTTCAGGCAAACAAATGAAATATTTTTTGCGTGTTCAGCAATCAAATTGGTTCTCATAGTCAGTGCAAATTAGGAAATTACCCTAAAAAACACAAAAAAATTTTTACTCGCTGCAGATACCACTCTGAAATATGAGTTACCTATGTCGGAAAAAAGGTTACACTGCGGGCCTATGTTCATTTTTGTGAATTGAACCTATGACCCTACAATTTTGTTATCAGCTGTTGTATTCTAAATTAGTCAACTCAATATCAAAAGTTCACGCTCGTTGCCTATTTTGACGCCGCTATGTCGATGTATCACGAAATACATTGAACATATTGAGCTTTATTGATTCAGTACTCTAAAGTCTATAGCTTTATTCGACGTTATGGAATTCTGTATAGTTTCTGTAGAATTGGAGAGCTATTCCGATAAAATTAAAGTTATTTAATGGAGTTAGTGTCATAAAGATTGTTTAATTGTAGAAAAATCCCTCTAATTTTACAGAATCGGTACAGAATTAGTAATTTTGAACAAACCTGAAGATTGGAATACACAATTTTTTTGTGAGTTGGTGTGTAAATACATATGCATGGAACTCATCTTCCCTAAACTGGTCTGCATGTCAGTATGTATCCGTGTTTTGGTTGTATGAGTGCATAGAGACTATGTGAATTGTTTAACATGCTGTGCACTATTAGAATATCGTTGCTCTTCTTTAAAAACTTCGTAAGTCGGACTTTTCGTAATTTTCAGATTTAAGACGTTTTTAAGGCAAAAAAAATCAACAATTATTACTATAATTATTAGCGCTCCTAGAAGCAAATTAAAAAACACTAAAGTCCGACTTACGAGGTATTTATGTAAAAATTTATATAAACAGCCGACTTACGATGTTTTTATTGAAAAAAGAATCAACTTAAGAGGTTTTTAAATTAAAAACCATCTAAGTCGGTACCTGAACTGAAACTTGGATTAAAAACCTCGTAACTCTGAACAATTTTGAATATAATAAAGGAGGGTGAAAGAAAACAAATTATAATTTATGCTCCTCCGATTTCCCGTCACTTCTACAATACAATGACGTTAATTATTACCTTGAGAAAATTTTTCTGATTTTTTTAATCAGTTTTTTGTGTTCCTGTAAAATTAGATTTTTTCGGCTTACAAGATTTTTAATGAAAAGCAACGGTATGAGCCATAGAAATGGCCTGCTCCTTTTATCAATGTAACTCCAACCCTTGAAGGCATTGGAAATAGGATAGGCAGTCTCCACACTAACTGAAAAATTCTGCTTGAAAATTTGTTGATTATCGACTGAGAGCACTGACACACATGCTATAAAACCTCAAAATGAGAAAAGTATTTATGGATTATTCCTTGAAAATAAAGTAAATTGGCAAGATTCCAAGTATAACAGTATTAAACTCGTCTAAATAAAATGACTGAAATAAGGCAGGATTGATTCGGATAGTATCACTTATGATATGTAAGATGGAAGACCACCATATGTACAACTACTGATTTAATCTACTAATTATCAAACATTTCTGGGCTGTATAAGTTCAATTATGATGGAGTATGTAATGGCATAAAATAGGTCTTTTATGATGATTTTAGACCACTTTCAGTGTTACACTATACACGAAATACTAATATCAGACATTTATCAATATTTCTGCAATATTTTAAAATAATTAATTTATTATCCACGAACTATTGTGGACCTTAACTTTTGAGAGATTTCATAAAATATTTCAAATACAAAGAATAATTAAAACATTCTTAATAAAATAATAATTTGTACAACACAAGTATATTAAATAATATTTCAATGCAAATAACTAGTTCGAACATTGAGATAATACCTTTAGACAAAAACTGTCTATTAAACAGAGTATTTAGAACTATGTCTTAAACTGAATATCGTTTACTTCGTAACCAGGGTTTATATACCCATTCAGGGTATGTAAATTTACATGGTGAATAGACTAAGTGAAGTAGGGACTTGTTATTATAGGGATATGCTGATTCGCGATATAATCGAGGGACCAGCGTATATGGTGCTGAATATTATGACAATATTCCCATATTCTTGGTGCGAGTATTTTAGATTGTTTAGAAAGAACTATTAGATGTTTTGTTTATATGGCCGAGTACTTGAATTACTGGTATTCAAACAGTGTCACCGAATATGTTCGTCACATTTAAAAATAGATAAAAATATACGTTACAGATTATCGCTTTGTAGGTGTAAATTTCTTAAATTTCTTAGGTGTAGCTATTGATTGAGGTAACCTTCAGTAAACGAATGAATTTAATATTTACATTGGAGATGATTTAAAAATTATTATGAGTAATTTGCTTCATAAAGTAATTAGATACCTCAATTGTTCCAACAATTTTTTTCATTATTACCACCAAGTGACCATCGTGATACATATGTCAATATTTAGCAAACAGTTTTGGTCTACTTTGTAATTATTGACCAACAATCACTAAGTAGGTACCCATAATTAAGTATATTTGAAAGTGCGCTAATTATTAATAGTTTTTTTCATTATTTTCATGTTTGAGCTGAAAAGGCCTACAGGAAGAAAATAAGCCTAACACAAAATGGAGAGGGCATTGCACAATGTGTCACAAATTATTGGAGAACTTATATTCAAATGACAGCAATTTATGAAAATGTTGAAAATTTGGAGTAAATAATTGGAAAAAATGACCAATAATTCATATTTTGATGACCTAAAATTCAAATATTCATAAGTAATAAATCAAGTAGATATTTACCCACTACCTACGTCATGAAAATTTCAGTTTCCTAAAATTCATATGATTACTGGAAACCAATTAAAATGGATACACTATTTAAAATTATAAAATAATTACTCTGCCTCCTAGAATAGGGGTTGAAAATGCTTACGTAGTTCAAATAAACTTTCTGATGAAATGCGGAAAAATGTTTTGTTATTCATCGTATCGTTTAAAAAACATTCAGAGTGAAGAATTTTATCTGAATCATAGATAAACTGCAAAAAAATTCAAACAACTTGATACGTTTCTTGGTTATCGAGGAAATTTAAATTAAATATTTGATAAATTTAGCATCATTTTCAGAAAAGCTAAAACAAAAATTATTAAACTTATTAAATAAAAAAAAAAAAGGATAAAAAATATTATAATACTTAATTTCTCTGCTATAAAGTTCATCTTCAATATGTTTTTCAATGACGGCCGTATTATTGACATTATTCCGCCAAAAAATTTTGAACACCTATGGAGAAAACCAACATTTTTTTTTACCATTTTCAAAAATCAAAGTATAGATACCTATCTACGATCAACCATTTTTTTTTTCAACAATTTACTCGGAGAAACTTTTCAAATTTTCAGCCATTAATGATTTTTATTGGAAAAATGCGTTTTCGAAATAGGATAGGTCGTAACATAAAATGCTTCTTGATCTGCCACCAATTAGAAGCTCGACTAACTTTTTTGTTTCATTTATTCATTTCTGCAGCGAATTCGAGAAATGCGCTCGTGAAAAACGTCATCTGTTGAAAAGTACCTGATATATAATTTTTATTTATTTATTTGTCATGAAATGGCCCAGATTTTTAATTAGCTTTCTGAATTGGTACGTGTCACCCTTTGCTGTCTGCTTCTTACAATTTCAAAATAAAACATCGTCCCCCTCATAAGTTATTTTTATAAGAAATTTTCTGGCGATAAACTAATTTGCTATACGATTATGTGGAATAAAAGTGAAAGGAAATGTCAAAACTTTAACTTTCTTTGTAAGTTTTCCTTTTTTCGTTCACAATACTTCCATGCGAAACGTAGGCCTATTTGTTGATTTTGAATTCAAATCTTAGGTCATTCAAATGAATGGGAACGAAAACAAAATAATGCAAAAAACAAAAGCACCAAAAAAAGTAACGGATACATTTTAAATTGAAGCTGCGCATGCATTTTCGAAGAGGGAAAAGTTTTTTTCTTTTGACGGGGAGGGAAATAATAAAAAGTTTCTCTTAAACTAACAACACACTAGTTGGCTTATAATGTGAAGTAATCGTATTCGAAACTTGAGCGTGAAACAGTTGGTGAACATTTTTCTTTTCTTTTTTTTTATCTACTTTAAAAAAAAAAAAATGAAAAAAGTGATAAGAATACGTTCGAAAAATTTCTTTATAGCTTTATCACATATTTATTTGTGTATTTGTGAAGGTAGGTGTACTTAAATATTTTAAGGTTAATACTTACGCATGAAAGGCATACCAGTTTATAAAAATTAAAATATGTAATTTAATGAGTACCTACATCAATCAGCAGTAAAATTTTCGAGGTATAATTCCATTGCAATTATTTCGATAGGTAATAGTCTATTTTTAAATATTAAAACAATAAAAAAAATAAAAAAAGTAGGAATCGATTTATGAAAAGATAATACTAAATTTGAATATAAATTAAAATAAGAAGTACTAAAAATAAAAAACTAATTTCGTAAGTATACCTATGTTATAACATTATTTTTTTTTTTTTTTTTTTTTTTGATTGATGATTATAATACCATCTTTTTGTTTTGTAATAAAAGTTGAAACTTTTGAAGTCGATGTTAAATTTCGCACGAAATTAACTTATGCAGCCTGTTTTATATTTTTCAACTTGATTTAAGTTGATAAATTCGTAGGTTTTAGAATTGTTTTAGTTAAACTCAAATTATGTTGAACCGGTTTCGGAGTAGTAAGTTCTAAGTGTCGCAAGGTTGTTTTTGTTTTAATAAGTATGAAAGTCAGACTGACGGTAACCTTGATCCACATAGGTACTGGATAGGGCAAAGGCGTGTATAGCTCCGTCGTACGGGGAGTCCGCACGTTCTCAGTGCGTCTTTTCTGAGACTCCCAACCAAAAATCACCAAACCCCACGAAATTACAAAATTTTTAAAGATTAGGTTTTTTTGTTTTCTTGATTAAGGAGGTTCAGACTCCCTGGACTCACTTATACCATAATTATGCATTTGGAACAGGCATTATCATACGGAGTATTATTTTTCATTAATGTCGTTTTGTATGATATTACCATCTTTTAATTTCATTTTCTGTTTGTAATTTGGGGTAAACTTTTATTTAAAAAAAAAAAAAATGGTGTTATGACATTCTCAAAAAATTTATTCTTCAAGTCTGTTTTATTCATTTATTTTCAAAACTTTTGATTTCGATTTTCCAAGTTAATAAGAAAAAAAAAGGAGACGGATTCGTAGGTAATTATTAACCGCACTTATAAGCAACCAAAAAAAACACTCCCAAATACCAATTTTTTATAAAAATTTGATGAATTTTAAATGTTTGGTCCACAATTTCTGATCCGGTTTGGATCCGATCTCAACGAAAATTGAATGATACCACCTTATTTTTCAAAGATTAAGTTTCAATTTTATAAATATGACAAAAAGAAGTCCAGTTCAGAATTCTCCACGATGCCTACGGAATAAATTTCACACAGATTGGTTGAAAGAATTACAAATCCACCGTATTGGATATGCTATTTAAAATTTTGAAAATCAGACAGCGGATTCGTAATCAGTGACTAAATTAATTCCTAAATACTAATTTTCACAGAAATTTGTTGAATTTTAAATTTTAGGTACGTAATTTCGGATTCGGTCCGGATCCGGTATTGATTCAATTCGAAAGAAAATATAATGGGACCTCTTAAGGATTATCTTCTTTCAAACGAATCCTGAGTCATCAAAATCAGTGCAACCGTTGCTGAGTAATCAGTGTACCTAACACATTAAAAAAATCTAACTTACGTATGCTACGTACAACGTTTGAAAATGTATCATCCTGGGATGGTTCAGCCATTTTTGTACAATCCTAAGATGGTACAAGGCATTTCGTACCAAGTCCGAAATACCATTCCAGAATAGCACAGACGTTTTGTACAAATAGTTATATTTATGATCAACTTTGTACATGATTGGTTTTACCAAGTCCGAATTAATCACAATACATGGGTTTTTTCCACGAATTAATCTGTTTTATTTTACACATCTGTATATATTGTACATTCAAGTTGCTGTTTCTTTGCTGAGGCATCATGCCCCTCCCACTGGACAGCTTTTCACAAAATGTTGGTCTCATGTAAATACCTGTCTATCGATGGTTTCTGTCAAGTTTCATTTTTGAAAGCGCTATTCTGAAAGCTTTAATTAAATTCGGAAGTTTTAGTTCTGAACCTGTTTTTTCAAAGTTGGTTCTCAGTTTGTATTCAATGAGTTTCGGATCCGTGTCGGTTCTGAGTAGTGAAAATTCAAAATTACAAAGTTCAGGTGGAGTACTTTACGAAATCGAATATGAGCCGTTAAAAAAAAGAATACCTACATAAAGAGTCAAGAGCAAATAAAAAATTGTTTTCATTACCTCACCATCCTCCCTATTCACTAACAAGAAAGTACTAAAGTCTATCTTCCGCAGGAAATGTCATGAAAAGTGATCATTTCGGACTTGGTGCAACTAATCTCGTACAAAGTTGATCAAAAACACTCCTTTGTATAAAACATCTGTGTTATCCTAGGATAGTACCTACAAGAAAACTTTTACTAAGTCTGAAATTTCGAACTTTGTACAAAATGCCTTGTACCACTTTAGGATTGTACCAAAATAACTGTACCATCCCAGGATGGTATGATTTCGGACTTTGTAGCTAACATATATAGATAACTCGACGAATATAGCAGAGAACTTCCTTTTTTTTTTGTTAAGTCTGTTAAAAATTAGCAGCAATTGTTTCAGGGTGATTGGGAAAAAAATTCTCAGTCAGGTTGTTTTCCATTAGTCACAAAATTTCAATGAAATAACTAAAATTGAAATACTTTGTAAAATATTGTTAACTTATTTTAGAAAAAAATTCAATGCGCATGCAGGTAACCTATGCTAAAATAATTCAATTTTACATTCTTCGATACAATGTTTTGTTAAATACATGCGGAGAAATTAGGCCAACATCGGTTAGATGAAAATTGTTTTAAAGAAGGTGCAGAAAAGGTGCCCAACACCATTTTACACAACTTTATAGGTGAAGGAAAAAACTCTTTTTCAGCATAAAATTCTAAAAACATTGCATAGAAAAAAATTTTAGTCAATAAAATTTTTTTTATTCTGCACATGAATAAATAATAAATCTAAGTCAATAAGAAATAAGTGGAGATACTCACTTTTCCACGAACCAATATTAACTAATATCAGTTAACTGTTTGAACGCAAGCTTTTTTCTTAGATTATTGACTTGGAAATACATATTTTACCATTTTCAATTTGGGAGATTCCTTCAATATATACACATTTTATTTAAAAATAAAATATTTTTGTAATAACTCAAAAGATATTCATTTCTCAGAGATAAGCCCAAAACTAATCGATGTCCTATTTAAAGAAAAATCTACCGGAGTCACTATTAACCCGATTTTCACAATTTTTGGAGATGCATATTTTTTCTTCTTCTTTCCAAATGAAAGTTTTTTGTATTCACCTTTGTGTATTCATCTTATTTACATACTTTTCCAAAAGCTACGATGCTTCTGACTAAACGAATATTTTCATCAACTCCTTACTAAAAGCAATGCACACGAAAGAATAAAATTATTTTTTTTAAAAATGTCCCAAAAATTTCAAAATCTAGATCAATTATTCATTGAGCTTTATGAATTAATATCGATATGTTTAAAAAAAATTTAAAAAAATCTTTTTATCAATAGATTCAACAAACTCAAAAAAAAAAAGAAAAAAAAATTGGCTAAAAAAAAAGAAAAAAACCCTTTTAAAATTTCTTAAAATGATCTAGAGACTTGAATTATTGAAGTCGGTGCTCTTTTCCTTTATCATGTGGATAAGCTGATAATCTACCAATTATGTCTATAATTTTACAATAAAATTTTTTAAATAGCGCGCCGACTTCTATAAATCCAGTCCTTATAGATACTGGAGGAGAAATTTTAAAATAGTTATTTTTTACAATTTTAGGGCATTTAAGTTACGTTTTTTGTTTTTTTCAAAATTAGTTTTATTTTTTTTAAAAAGTTTCTAAGTTAATATATTATTTTTTCGTTTCGATAAAATTCCAATAGATCTTACAGGAGAAATTTTAAAATAGAAATTGAGCGACAACTTCCCAACCTCCAATAAAAAAAAATTCATAAAAGAAAAATTTTTTGGAAATATTATTTAAAAGAAAAAAAGTTTTCCATTATTTTAAGATTTTTTTATTCGTTTATTTTCAAAAAGCTAGGGATGACTGAAAAGTTATAAGGACAGTAGTTTCAAGTACATTTTGTCCGCATTCCAGCGACACCAGTCCCAGTATTCTAGCCTAAAAAGTGGATGAGGAGTTATTGAGTAAAAGAAGAGGAGGTTTCTGAATTTCACAAAAAAAAATTCCATAAATTTGCGTTTTTTTCGTTTGTTTATTTTCAAATAGCAAAAGATAATTAAAAAATGTACGAAATGTAAATTTAATTAAATTTTCTCTTCCTTGCAGAAATATTATCTCCAGCTCTCTAAATTAAAAATAGCGACTGCGAAATCATTAAATGGAAGAGGAGAGATTTCCTGATTTCAAAAAATGGCAAATCTCCCATTAATTTGCATTATTTTTGTTTGTTTGTTGTCAAATAGATGAAAATAATTAGAAAATTATACGGAAATTTTGTAAATCTTATCTATTTTCCAGCTCAATTAGAAGCTGAGAAATTATTTGTGACGTTTTTTCAAAACTGAAATGTTGTGTTCAGCGGGAATGGTCACTTGACGAACAGTTTTCAACGAATTAAAATAAATAATAATATTAAAATGTTGATTTGTTCAAATAGTTTACACACTTCTGCGCATCTGAATCCTGCGCAAGAGTGCGTAAAATTATCGACAATAGGTACTTCATTCGATTTACCTACATGCATGTAAAACTCGTTTTTTTTGTGAACGTGTTGCAGAAAAGTTATTTTTCTCTTTTCAGAACATTTTTACTGTCTTCTTCTTCGAAATTTATTCAGTTGGTTTTGATAAAATGTTTTTCTGATGATTTATCGTTTCCTTGTACATTACCATTAGGTAGCGGTGATTTTGCTTGAAAACAAACAGTGTTTTGAATATTACTCAAAAAATACGTCATCGATTCTAAGAAAACCGAATATAATACTACAATGGGATCACCAACTATCATTTAAAAAAAAGGTTCATGAAAATTGGTCCAGTGGTTTTACAAAAATTTGCAGACAAACATACATATACATAAACATACATGCGGGTCAAACCCACGTTTTTGTTTTGTAGTCGGTTACTAAAATATGGAACTTCTTCAGTGAACTTACTATAAATTAAGAAATATATTGAAAACACAAAACTCCTATTAATATGTATTCTTAGAATATAATTTTCAGCTTAAAAAATGCAGAATCATGTAAAATTCATACCTATGTAACTTTCTATACTCATATTGTTAGTACAAATGAAAAAAAAAAAAAAAATTCAGCTTTCGAGAAATACTGAGAAATTCTAATTTTTTCAAAGACTTTTCAGGACCCTTAGGGTCTTGTATCCAGCTAGCTGGATTTCTGATTGTATCAGCTTCATTTTCAAACCAAACAAAAGAAATATGAAAAAGAAAAGCTTTCATAAAGTTTTCAAGGTTTTTTGTCGTAGGTTCTGGGATCATTATTATTTTTTCTGTCTCGTCTACTTCAAAAGCCATAAGGTACTAAAACTGTACGTATAATTTCATAAAACACTACCATAAGCATGTGTAGGTATTACTTAGGCATATAGGTATTTTCGTCGTCATAGCCGAACTTTTCAAACTGAAACCCCAAATCAAACATTGACCCGTTTCAACAAAACCTTATTTTTTTTAGACTTTATTTTTTCGATTAGCATTTTCAAGGTGTCTCGTAAGTATGCTTTTTTATTGTGCTATTTCTTTTCATTTTTTTTCTTCACACGCAAAACAGTTCCCTCGATTGTTGGAGGTCGAAATGAGAAAAATTGTAGAAATGAAAAATATTCTACTCCTATGTATACGTACGAAGGGATATGGAATTAGGAACGTATAAGAATTTCATATTTGTTATTTAACGTGTTTTATTTTTTATTTTTGTCTTCAGGGAAATTTTTTTACTTTCATTTACTTTCCTTTCTTAGTAGGTACCTACATATGTTGCCGTCTTTTTTCTCGCATCGAACTCGTTAATTTCACTTTGTATAGATGATGGTTTTTGCACAACCATACCTGTACCTTTTGCTTTTGGGCGAAAGTTAAATTTTGCCAACAAAAGTGCGTTAACATCGTTCAAGTTCTCTTCTATGTAGGTTTTCGACGAAAATTTGCGAGTTAAATTCTGATGTCATGGAACGATCTACGGGTGGCGGGGGTACGTTTTTCGTTTCAATAGACACGTAGAAATTGTTGGCACTAAAAGCTCAAATTCATATGCATATTAGCATATATAGGGTGTTTCATGGGTGGTTCTCCAAACCTGAAATATGGATAAAACGCGAGTACGACTGTGAACGTAAGTTATGACCAATCATCAAAATTTATTTTAGAAGTTTTAGTAGCCGATGGAGCTGCTACGTCATAATAAGTTTAGGTTAAAAACGAATTTTTAAAGATAAGCTTTCATTTTTTATTTTTAACTTTAGCTGCATGCGAAATAGACATTATTTCGTTGCGGAAAGTTGGCTGTAGTATTGATATGTTTTAAAATCGCAGCAGTGAGTAGAATAAAAGCTTACAAAAATTGGGAATTTTTCAGTTTGTGGGAAATCTAACTGAGGAATGGAGGAAATTGTCGGATTAATCGTACGTACAACAAAAAATATTAATTGAAAAAATTTCAAAACACCAAAGTACGAAAAGTGGCATATGCACGATGTGGTATGCGACTCTGGGTAGATAAGAACCAATTCAAAACGCACACACACACACACACACATAATTTTACCCTCAACGCGATTAGTTAAGGAACTGAAGTTGAAAATCACTATAACTACCTACATCAGGTGATTGCATAAAATCTGAGCCTAAACATGCGCAGTTAGCCAGGTTTTTATTTCACTTCTTCATACTTTGCATTTTAAATTAATTAAAAATTCGTTAAAAGAACATGTGTCTGAGGTGGTGCTCGTAGTAAAGAAATTAATCTACACCACTGAAGTTTTGTCCGGAGGTGGCCCATTACCAGTGAAAAATAGCGCGTGATCATAAAAGATATCACGTAATAATATGAAAAAATGGAAGTAAGTTTCATGAAAATAAAAACGATGTTGCCTTATTGAGAGACAAATGATGGTTGAACGGAGCAGCAGAAATAGTTTACATCAAAGTAGAAAAATTGTCTGCTTTTAGAAAAAATTAAAGAAAGAGAAACCGGTTTACTGTAAGAGATGGCACCGAGGTACATGAAGATGGATGGTATAACGATAAAACAGTGGTGTAGGGAGAGTGTAAAGTTAATTAAAAGGAGAAATTAATTTGAGAGAGAAAAATGTTTATCATGAGTTGGGCGCAGATTCTCTGACATTTTCCAAATCATTTCCTTAAAGGGCAGGGGCTTGGAAGTCAAATTGAAGTTCGTTTCATAGGTTGGGGGCTGGAAATAAAATTTTATTTTACCAAAAAATGCCAAAAAACTAAATAAATTCCAAAAATGACGTAATTTCCAAAAAATTGCTGAAATGCCTATGTTCCAAGAAACATATTGTAGAGTTGAAGAAAAAACTGAAACTTGAAGTTTTTAGGTGTTATTTTCATTGTCTATAAGAGATTAAAACTCAAATTACTGGGAGCTGAATTAACGCTAGGTATCCATTCTGTTAATGAATGACAGATTTAAAATTTGAAGTTTTTTGGTATTTTTTTCATTGTCTAAAGGTTTTTTTTTTTTTTTTTTTTTTTTGTTTTTGCCAAATAACGCCGAAAATACAGTTTTCATTGACAAATTTTAACCTTCTAGTCATGAGTAAACCTTGGCTAAGTGTTATCATTAAAGAAGATGGTAATTTTGATTTAATTTAATTTAAATTTATTATTTTAATCAAGTTTAAATGCATCCTGGGGCGGGCAAAAATTAGGGACATTTAATTTTGTTTATTTTATTATTATTATGGATAATCGGCCGTACCCGTCAATGAAATCAAGAAATCCGCCTTTCTGGTTACTTCAATTTTTAAGATAGGCCATACATACATATTCCTATTCTTATTCAGTTTTCTTGTTAACATGGTGCAAAGTCACTATTTTTGTTTCATAGTCACGAAATTTGGTATTACCATTGGTACTGAGCCAAAGAGCAGACCTACTAATTTTTATTCAAATCAGCCAAGTGGTACTTTCGACAGGTCTAATTTTAATCTGATTTTGGGCTGTAAAGTGCGTAGGTACCTATAGGTATCTACCTAATTTTCAATCAATACAATAGGTAGTGTAGCTCAATGAACCGCAACGCAATCATTATGTATAATCCATGCTCAGGATTGGTGCCAGAAACTTTTTATGGGAAAAGAGATTTGCAGCATAGTCAACCGTTAGGTAAATACTATTATCGACCCCTTGCCCGCCCAAAATAGATGATAACTTTTTAGATTGGAAAATAAAATTTGATTCCTCTTTTGTTTTTTTCCTTCTCTCGTCTTTTTTGCTTGCCAAGGAGGGGTGATTATTTATGAATATCAACCCCAGTAAAACTGGCACGAAGTGGTACGGTCCCTACTAACTTGTTGCCAATTTTTAATTGGCTAGTTTTTAAGAACCTACATTTTATAGCGAAGATGTAGCTGCTTTTTTTTTTTTATGACCAATGTTTACGATAAAATTCTACTACAAAAGCGAAAAAACTTGGGGAAATGACCTCGTAGCCGTGAAACATTAGGTCATTATGTGTCGCCTGAAATCTGGCTTATTTCACACATAGACTAAAAATTAGAAAGTAATTTTTTTTCTCGCCACTTTTTCGAGAGAATTTTCGTCTCTAACGTTAGTTGGCTTTTTTTATGAGGTTGGGGATGAGTGTCTATTTCTCTTCTTTTTTTCTTTCTTCTATTTAATTTTTCGTTTGAAAAGTTTACTAAGGTACCTAACAACCACATAAATGTAAGAAGTTCGTATCGTTTTTTAAAACAGCATTACACTATAGGCCTCTACATACCACTTTTCTACTTAACGTAATGTTCTCTATCTTTGTAAGGTACAACAAAGGTTAGAGACTTCTAATGAAGTTAAAGCAAAATAACATATAACAAATCTTCGCACCAAAACAACGTTGAGTTTCCAGCTTCTTTTAACGTAGGCTTTATACCGTATGTAAATTTTTTTCGAGTTTCGTAGATGGTAAATGAGGATTTTTCAAGACGACTCTGTGTGTTTGTTCGAGGTGTGTGTTCAGAAAGAAAAAAAACACAGTGAGAGAAAGAAAGAGAAAGAAAGAAAAAAGTGAATACACAGGCTTTGTTTTTGATGACTGGAAATTAGGGGTAAATGAGATAAATTATATCAAGTTTTGAAAATAAAAGCAGTGAATTAGGTAACTGCTCAATGTGACCTTATGGGTAATTATTATTGAACAATGAGGGTTGATAAAAGTCATTTTTGGCCTATGAACAGATTTTGAAGATGTTATTATTTTTTGTATAGTATGACCCTTATTATACATTAGATTAGGATTATTGTACGCGTAAATACCGGCTTCGTTTCAGAAAAAAAGGAAGTATTTCGAACACTTATCATAAACTATTTCTTATTTTAAAATTTTACTTTCAAATGACTTCAAATGGAAAACAACGAGTATAAACAGCAGCACCTATAGAAATCCAAAATTCTTCAAGATTAATTCTTGTCACAAGAACTGACAGGTTTCAGCACATCCAAAAATTTTATTTATTCATAAAAATTTCTACTGCAAGGATTAGATTCGAACCTCTATAACATTCAAGTTGATAAGCAAGCACCATAATCACTAAGCCACAAGGTTTAGTTGAAGATGAGTGGATAATTTGGGCTTATATGTCTCCCAATTGCAAAAATATTTATTAATCTCAATTTAAAAAAAAATTTTTAGGTGGAGGGGTAATGCAAAAAATTGTTTGTGACATACGTGTATATAATAGAAAGTGATTGATACTCGTGTGATTTGGATTAGTAATGTTATATCGAAACATATTTGAGTATCGATATGTATCGATATTTGTTGAGACCACCAATCTTTCTCCCCTCTCACTCCTGCGAACACACGATCACACATCATATACATTTATTTATATCTATTTGCGGCTACACTGTTCCACCACTTCCGCCGCTCATTCGTTCGTTTCCGTTAACGTTCGTTCATTACTCTAAAAGTGCACTTTACTTAAATTATGTAACTTCTCAAATAAACACTCGCTTCTTGGACGGAACTTCGCTTAAATCTTCATTTCTTGTTACAACTCCGGTCCTCATCCTCAATATGGTAGCATCGCTCGGTAACAATCCTTGTACCTGAAACAAATTTTTAAATTCATATTTTTGTAATAATGTAATTAAATGTAACAAACTCATAATTTTTTAAACACTTTTGTAATACTCGCAATCGTGATCGGTTCAAAAGATTGTAGGGGGGTGTTGAACCACCAATCCTTCTCCCCTCTCACTCCTGCGAACACACGATCACACATCATATACATTTATTTATATCTATTCGCGGCTACACTGTTCCACCACTTCCGCCACTCATTCGTTTGTTTCCGTTAACGTTCGTTCATTACTCTAAAAGTGCACTTTACTTAAATTATGTAACTTCTCAAATAAACACTCACTTCTTGGATGGAACTTCGCTTAAATCTTCATTTCTTGTTACAACTCCGGTCCTCATCCTCAATATGGTAGCATCGCTCGGTAACAATCCTTGTACCTGAAACAAATTTTTAAATTCATATTTTTGTAATAATGTAATTAAATGTAACAAACTCATAATTTTTTAAACACTTTTGTAATACTCGCAATCGTGATCGGTTCAAAAGATTGTAGGGGGTGTTGAACCACCAATCCTTCTCCCCTCTCACTCCTGCGAACACACGATCACACATCATATACATTTATTTATATCTATTCGCGGCTACACTGTTCCACCACTTCCGCCGCTCATTCGTTCGTTTCCGTTAACGTTCGTTCATTACTCTAAAAGTGCACTTTACTTAAATTATGTAACTTCTCAAATAAACACTCGCTTCTTGGATGGAACTTCGCTTAAATCTTCATTTCTTGTTACAACTCCGGTCCTCATCCTGAATAATATTTTGACCACATGTATCGATACGTATTGATATAGTATTGTACCAAAAATCCATAATTTTTTTTCTTGATAAAATAGAAATATCTCTCTTCCCTCTTCCACTGTTCCACGTATCATGCCATCAACTATGGTAATTTTTAAATATTAAAAAGAATATACTTTCATCTGTTCTGTCTGCTGGTGGCCTGGCGCATTTTTTCATATTTTTATTTATTTATTTATTTATTTATGTTTTTTATTTTGAAAGTATAAAATAAATTGATACCTATGTATCGTGAGTATCGAGCAATGTATCGATACTTCGATACAGCTGTGTGTATCAATACGTATCGATACATATCAAAATTCTTAACATCACTAATTTGGATCGCTCGCCTTTGGCTCGTGCTGCAAAAATTACATTCTGATCAAAATCACTTATTTTTATACGCTTTTATTCTACTCACTCAATTTGTTGAAGTATACTGGATGACCAACTTCAGCGCTGCTTTCATGCTGCAACACACACACACATATCAGTTTTTATTAGTTGTTTTTTTTTTCTTTTTCTTGATATTTCTGTCTTGTTATTATAAACTTTTATTCTATTCACTACCGCGATTTTAAAACATACCAATACTGCAACCAACCTTCCGCAACAAAATAATGTTTATTTCACATGAAGCTAAAGCCAAAAAAATTAAAAAAAGAGTATCTTTTAAAAATTCGTTTTTAACCTAATTTATATACACTTGCATCACAAATAACTATTTTAACCAACTTGAAACTTCTCGTGTAAAAATGATTTAGAAAATCTTAAATTATGTCTATCTAGAGTTGATAATTATGTTCTAGAAGGAAAAAAAATTGTCATCAAAGCACTCATGTTGTTATTTTATTCTACAAGCAATCAGGGAATATCAATATGACGCAAAAAAATATAGATTGGCGCATGCAAACTTTCCAGCTGACTTCTTGCACGGCTCGAATACTTTTTCAGTTTTTTAATTTTTCTAAAGTAAAGTTATTTAATTAATTATTTGATACTGAAAAAAATTTTCGAGTAAGTGTTTCTGGAGTTCTAGGTAAGGGGTACGAAGACTTTTTGGTTAAAAAGGGAGTAATATTATTTATTATTGTTGTGCACTAAGCAAACAAATATTTCCATCTTTTTGCATTTTTTTTTCGGAGGGAGATGTTGCAAAAAATAGCGTGTCTTCGGCTCCTTTTGTAAAATTCACCTCCGCATCAAAATCACTTGCATTTTGCACTTGCATCGCATATAACTATTCCGTGTATTTTTCCTCCCAAATAAGGTTGTGGAACTTATATCTCGATAGAACACTAGCTTAAAAAGATATGTGTGTGTGTGTGAAAAGTGCCAAACTCAATATTTTTCTTAAAAGGTGAGTAAAACTCTCGAAGCAATACCTCGGTAAATATGAAGAACATAAATATTTACTTACTCCCACCAAATTTCGCTGATTTTGATAATTTTTGGCGAACTCTCATCAATTTTTTTGTTTTTTTATCTTCCACCCATTTTATGAAAGAAATCACTTCGGTGCATTTTGTGAGAGGAACTTTTTATTATTTTTGATTCCAATAATCGATCATGAAAGTTACACCTTTTATTTCCAGTAACTCACCCGAGTTTAAGTATTTATTTTAAAAGCATATATAATAATACTCAACATTGTTAAGTTGCTAAAATTCAGGCATTTAGGTATAAAGTATTTCAATTATTTTGCCTTATCAATGGAATGCGAACGTAAAATAACCTGTGGGAAAACAATACATCGAAGGAGGAAAATCGAAAATAAATTAAGGATTATATTTGTTGGAACGAGGAGAAAGAGCGATCGTATTTATCCTCTCGTTTAGACTGTGTGTACCTATATAATTTGTATGTAATATGCAAAATACTTGTGCAAATTTTAATCGCTATATACTTCCTTTTTTTTTTTTTTTTTTTTGTTTTTACCGTGACACTATCTTTAACCTCCTCTTAGGATTCCACGAAAAGGTGTTGTACACAGTACCTACACCTCCGACCTACAGAAAATGTTCGCTTTTTAATTATTATTACATTTTGATTACCAGGTTTTAATCGTCATACATACTACGCGTGTCGACTACAGTTCGATCTCTAATCCTACTTTTAATTTAGTTTTAATCCTCTCCATTTTCGCTGGGAAAAAAACACTTTTGAGTAAATACTCGAGTGAGACCGAAGGACTGTTGTTGAGTCTCGCTGAGAAAACACGTCGTTGTTATAAATTTCAATAAATGTGCGAATGCAAAAGGGGTAGGGAGGAAAACAATATCCAAAAAATAAACAGTTTCAAATTGGAAAGCCTCCAGTAAAAGTAAGTAAGTACCTATAACTATTGATTATATTCAATATCATTTGAAATGTAATAAATGCAGTTTTTGATGGAGCTGTTGTAATGTGCAAAGTTGACAGTGCAGTGGGTGTCTGTAGTATAGTACTTTCATTATTATAGATACCATAACGTATATACAAGGCTGACGAGAGGGGTGGGAAAGAGGAATTCCCCTGGAGTTTAGGATTTTTAGGGGTCCGGCATTGACAAAAAAAAAAAAAAAGTAGAGAAATAAGTAACTTTTCATAGAAAATCTACTGGAAAACCATTAAAAAAATTTTTTTGCTCTGCTCTCAAAATAGACTTCCCCAGTATTATAAAACCCTTTCAAAAGATAAATTCTTGTTACTACACTTGCATGTAAATACAATTCAAAATTTTTTTTTAGGGGGCCTATAAATTTTTTTTCTCCCGACCCAAATTTCCTCTTTACAGTGGGTCGTTATATATGAACATACAGAAAAAATTATTTTACCTTTTAATATTACCACCAAAATTATATGGATTATAAGCCTTACAGCGTCACTATGTGGCACTTAGGCTTATGCCACCTCTGGATTTTTTCTGGCATACGTATAGGTAAAACTGTAGATTGTTGTTTCGGTGGAAGCAACAAACATTATTTTTTGGCATCTGTGTGTTGCTGTGTAGGTAGTGGCACATGCGCATCAAACACGATTGAATAATTGGTGAAATAATACTTGAGAAAATAAATTTGTGAAATAATTTTAATGAACGAATTAAGGGCTTGTACGTTTATTACAGTGATTTAAACAAATTGACCTACTCCTGTAAAGTCAATGTAATAAAAATGGCATCAGTTTTCAGTTGGGACAAATTATCCCACAAGCACCGCACATACTTGTTAGCTCTTCAAAGTGAATGGAATTTGAACTGCAAACAGACACTAGCGCTTACTTAGTGTTGGTTGTAAGAAATAATTAAACTATCGATGATTAGGGTTTAATTTTATTTTACCACGCATCTTATCAGTTAAACCCGCTTTATCTCACAGTTAAAAGTTGGTACAACTGGGCCATAATGCTGGTAATAACAAATAGTTAAACCATCGATGAGTAGGGTTTAACTTTATTTTACCACGCATCTTATCAGTTAAACCTGCTTTATCTCACAGTTAAAAGTTGGTATAACCAGGCCTTACTGTGATAAAATTTTTTGACTGACTTTTGAAACCATTTTCTTATCTGAGGGCGTCAACTGTCTAAAATAGTCTATATACAACTTTAATCCCTGTATTTCATTTACTTTTCTTCTTCTTCTACAGTTCTACCTTTTGTTAAATAATTTTGCATACATACAGTGTCTAACGGTATTTGATGACCTTATTAGATTGGTCCTTCGAATACACAAATACCTCCATTCAACATATCCCTACTTTGTACAGATCACAGTGGATATTTATACACCCTGATTGTGTGGCTTACACTGTATAGGTATATAAAAAACAATTAAGTCAAAATGAGAAAACTGTATTGTAGGTTTTTGTCGGCTCGGGGAATCGAACCTGGGACCTACATATTCGCCAGCTAAAAGCGGTGAACTTAACCGCACGGCCATTTCACCACCGACTATAACTGGCGAATGTATTTTATATTAGACAGGGTATGGTGGTTCCCACACACTCCCCCCCTAGAGAGACTCAACACGAGTTGAACGACATTAGATGCTGTGGGAGGTTGGGCGGAATAGAAACGCCTCTTATACCTATACACACAGGCTTATACTACCTATACGGGTTCTATTTCCACTATATAGGGCGCCATCTATCGGCGACTCATGTTAGGAAGGAGAGTTGTGAGTTCCACCATGCACCACTAGGGTGCGTGCGTGTCCAGCACACGTCAAGGGTCACCAGATGTAGGTTTTTTGTCGGCTCGGGGAATCGAACCTGGGACCTACATATTCTCCAGCTAAAAGCGGTGAACTTAACCGCACGGCCATTTCACCACCGACTATAACTGGCGAATGTATTTTATATTAGACAGGGTATGGTGGTTCCCACATGTATCAATATAGGTACTTACCTAGTTTTCTTTTTTCACTAAATGGAAAACTTTCATCATCCCCACTTCTAACCTTTTAGTGAGGTCTATTTTAATACACCGTTTGCATGCAAACATGAGTAAGAATAACGTTTTTCTCCAAACTGCTTCGCTCTATACATGTAGCAATGGTATTTCCAAGTTTCCACTGAAACAGCCCAAGAACCACAATACTACTCTTTGGGCAGACCATACCGGTATCGTTACATTTATGCAACTCATAGAACTTACCGTTGCATTCATACAAACGAAAAAAAAATTTTATTATTTTTCCAAAATTTTCAAATTGTTTATGTTACAGTCACAACCGACGGCGAAAAAAAAGGACCCAAATTTGTGGAGCCCATACCAAATGTTACAGTCAGCGTGGGAAGAGACGCGTCATTACCCTGCGTGATTAGTAATCTCGGATCATACAAGGTAAACAATGTTCGTTGGCATCCGTATTATGTACCTATTTTACGTATTTTACGGAGACGTAAATACCCTAAAATTAGGTGAAAAAAATGCGATCATGATGTTACAACAATTGCATCGAATAAAATGTCTATTTGATGCCAAAAAAAAAAAGAAAAAAAAAGATAAAATAAAAGGAAAAAAGAAACCTACTAAAAAGAAAACAGTAGAAAAAATTAAAAGAATAGGCAGTGAACGAAAAAAAAAAAAAAAACAAATAAAACCGACTGCTTCGCTGGCTTTGAAAAAACTTTACTTAATTATTAAATGCCGGGCATACGAAATAATGAGCGACATGAAAGAACTTGTTAACTACTTTACAAGAAAAATTCTCTATCATCCAGAGAATAACTTGTGTGAGGGAGTGAGTTTGAGAGAGAGAGAGAGAGAGAAAGAAAGAAAAACGCAACGAAATTATACCTAGGGGATTATAGAATGGGGGTGTGGAAAGGGGGAAGAGGAAAAAACGGTAGACAATGTTATTTTTACTCTTCGTCGTGTTGGTTGTGTTTGAAAATTTAATTTCGAATTTGGGAATGCGGGAGGTGCCTTTTCCCCCGCCTCCACTCCACTCTTACCATAGGTAGAGATAGCTATATTTTGGAGTGTGCATTCACCAGCATATGTAAGAGTGTTATTCTTCAAGTGCCAAGTGCAAGTGTCAATCCGAAACAAAAATTGAATGACGTATTCTTCGAGTGAAAGGAGCTGTGTGATGTTTTTTTGGTTGCACTTTTGCATCGTGTTTGTTGATGACGTACTGGTGTGAAACGGTCCACCTACTTTTACGTAAAGTCGTATGAGTAACGATTGAGGATCAAGATTGAGCGACAGGGTTGATATCTCAAAATAACGAAAATTTTGCTAATAAACTATTGATTACCTAATTCTGAGTTCTCTCTCTCATATACACACACACACACACACACACAAATATATATATATATATATATGTACAACCCAATTTTTTAAGACAAAAATGAACGATAAATTATTCAGACAAAATTCAAGGCGCATGCGCCAACTACAAATGTTTTGTTGTTTCCATCCTAATAACAAAGGGATGTGATATATTCACGCAGTTTGAACAACATCGATACTTGAGTATGCTCCTATTTGATTCTTTTGTTTGATTCTTTGTTTGATTCTTCAATCTTTCTTAAGCCTAGTTCACACCAAGCCATTTTACTAGCTTGGTTTCAGGCTAGTAAAATAGCGCAACTAAAAATGCCAACATTGTTGCGCCTTTTAATATCCTAGGACTGATCACACGAGGCAAGTGAATATCCGATGCAGGGAATGATAAAGTGCTTATCATATTACATTATTCACAATTTATATGTTAAATTTCAACTCCTGTAATTCTGTTTTTGAAATTTATAATACGAATTATATTAAAACTGAATTAAAAAAAATTTTCAAAATGAATAAGTGGTCAAAAAATGACACGATTGCTTTTCAATAATTATTTATATTTGTCATTGCAATGATAAATAAAATAACAGCTTTTCGCAGGATTTTTTTATCAAAACTTATTAACAGTTATTTCTTCATTACAAGTTTCATCATTCTAATATTTTTTCCTCAAAAATTCGGTCAATCAGTCTAAATTTTATCAGTGATTTTATAAATTTGTATAGATATTTCACGCAAGTAGCCTGAAAAGTTGAATCAGTTTAACTTCGCGCAACTAGAAGCTAGGCAATTTTACTAGCTCATTTTCACTTGCCTCGAGCAGTCACACCTGGTAACTTTATTAGCGGCTTGAAAACTTGCGTGTTCTAAGCTAGTAAAATGGCCTCGTGTGAACTACGCTTTAAAAGGATGATCATTCTTATCGGTTATCATTCCAATTTTATTTCAATGATGAGTTTCAGTGATCATGTTTAAAAATGAATTCTGTTTCTCTGGAACAGTGTTTTTCTTCAAAATCATTCAAACAAAATGAGAATGAAATAAGTGGCGTTTTATTGGATGATTTTAAACATTTTGAAGGTATTATACATCAATCTGGGCTTTTGTTTTCTATTAGAAGTTCTGCCCAATTAAAAAGTAAGTTGAAAAAATATAAAATGATTTGACATATCGATGAAAGAGATGAAATTGAAACATTCTAATTGTAGAATAGAATAATAAACTATTATGGAATAGATTATGAGTTCATGACGTATACGTTGGAAAAAAGTATTTACAGTTCACCACATCATTATAAATAAAACATTATTAATTTATTATTTACAGAAAAGTTAAGGATTTTGTATCTGGAAGTATTTTATATAATATTTATTCACGATGAAAACTAAAACAGAGGAACAATAATCACTTCTCCCAATCTCAAATACTGATAAATGGGCGAAGTAAATATTTTGGTCGAGCCATTCTCTGTTAGTAAACGATTGACGAATGAATCGTTCACCGTTGTTGTTCAACCTGTGTGAATATATCACATCCCAATAACAAACTGATCAGTGTTGCCAGGCCAGTATAAGCCAAAACATATATATATATATATATTTATACTATACCATATAAATGTGAAAGTTTGTTTATATATATGTCCATCACTTCAAAACCCCTGAATCGATTTAGTTGAAATTTTGAGGAATTATATTTGTTGTTTCAAATAAGGTTTTAAGCCAACTTGAAGGTCCATACCCCTCCTGGGGAAAAGTTATGGATTTTGAGCTTAGCGCATTATTAACAGTAAAATACATCAAAAATACTGTAAAACGTTTCCTTAGGTCATGAAGTGAAAAACGTACTTACGCCTTCCATAAGCAGGAAATTTGTAAATAGATGTTTTCATAAAACCCATTTAAACGGAGGAGGAAAGGGAAAAAATTTACTTTTTGAAGTAATTATACTTTTCTAAGGCTAAAACAAAATATTTTCTCGATCAAGCTGGAAAAATGGATTTTTCAGGGCTATTATCTGAAAGGGGAAAGGGTGAAATTCAAAGTAAATAACTAATAATTCATGGATAAATTGATCAATTAGAATCAAAATTGGTGGTAGGTCAGGTCCTTGAGTTAGGGGATAATGTTTGCATCAAATTTCGTAACTATTGAACAAAAATTACGTCCTCTATCGTGTTAACAAGAATGGTGTATCCGTAGAATACATACAACCATACACGCACACGCACACAGATACATTAATATCGAAGTAACCTCAAAACGTGCGAAATATGATCTCGATACTGTTACCGAATGAGAAAAATATTTTTTTAAAACAAGAAATCTTTCATTGAAGGTGGAATTTTGTGAAATTTGAATTTTTTCGATTGTATTAGTTGACCAATAAAAATACGTGAGAAAGATAATAAGGTGGATTATTCTATTTTTCTTTAATAGATTACATAAATTAACATTTTTCGCAAGCGGAAGAAATTCTATTATCTCATAATTATAGGATTGATGCATGTTCAAAGGTTGTTTGGATCCACATCGATCGTCAAATGGTCGTCACGATGCACAAACACGTCATCACGCGTATACCAAGGTACAGCATTTCGGTGGACAAAAATACGTGGGTGTTACATGTGACCCGTATTCAACAAGAAGATCGCGGATACTACATGTGTCAAGTTAATACCAATCCTATCATGAGTCAAGTCGGATACTTACAAGTTACAGGTGAATATGTACTCGCTGATTTACATAAAGTTGGGAAACTAATAGCGATACTGCCTAAATTGAGAGGCGAAAAAGTTAAAATATCATAATTATATTTATATCTATCAGGGCCACCGAGAGAAAAAACGAGCCTAGGGGTCAAAATAATTATTTTAACAAATAATCAGTTTTTGCGTTGAAAATACTTACTACAATGTTTTATGCGTCAAGAGTAAGAGAAGGGGTAGATAACATGATAAAATAAGTGGAAGGAGAAATGGTAATTAAAAATAAAGTGGAGGTGGTAATATTGTTCAAAATGAAAGAAAACAAAAAATGAACATTTTATTTATTTTTTGTTATTCATTTTCAACGCCCTCCTCTTGTGTTTACAAAGTGTGAAACCTGTGAATTTTTCAATTTTTTTTTTTTGTATAAACATTTGTAGAGGGGCTTCTGAGCCTTTTTAAAAAAATCTGGGTCTGGAAAGAACCCCTTCTCTCCCACCCTAAATAAAAAATTCTATTTGAACCACTGGGAGTCGATTTTTTTAATTTTTACTTTTTGTTGCTGTTTTATTGGTATTTATGGGCCAACTTTCAACGTGAGGTACATCCTTTGACTATACATAATCACATGAACTGAGTATAGTGACAAAAATGTGAAAGGCAGACATTTCTATATCAATACACACACACAAAATTAAGATATCACTCATGCGCCCGTAACAAATATCAGACTTCAAAATGTTTTATAAAAATCTACCTTTGCTTTGAGGATAAAGATGACATGCTGCTGTTTTACAAGGGGTTGACTGTCATTAACATCTACCCGAGCAAATATGTCTACTTGCGTACAAATTACCCCCACATCAATCGACATCGATCAATCAGAATAATCAGATTCTTCGGAATGGGGCAATTTGTATACCAGTGTTTATAAACAAATGTAAATGAAGATTTTTTCTTTCAATCAGATTTTTAGAAAGCAAAACTGTGGCATCGACAGTGCTATCTAGAGGTGCGACACCAAAACCACTATTATGTTGTTTCTATTATATGTATATCCTCGAAGTATTTTTGTCATGTTTTTGATTGGCCATTGGACATCTCTTTAGCTATATGTCTCAGGTTTCCACTCATTTACAAATTACAATTACAAAATTAGCAACACTGAAAAAAACCAAAGTTGGTACCTATCCCATTTCATAAACTCATTCATAAAATTTGGTTTGTACATCCATATGTGAATATAGCTAGGAAACCATTTACAAATTGTCTATAAACTTTATACCTATGTCTAAAGCAGCTATAAGGTCTATATTCTTCTTGATTCTCACTACTTTATTATGTCTGGAGGTATCTGTATAAGTCAATAAGAGCTATAAAGAGTTAGAAATGTTGGTGTTTGTGATTTTTATATTTATAATAAAAAAATTTCTTCTTATCAACAAATAGTTCACTTCTGCGCATGTGTTTGGGTTTTGTTTATACAGACAACTCGTAAACACTTCTTTATATAGCCAGGATTTCTTTTTGGTCCTTATTGATAGTTTGTAAATGGCACACTGACGAAGAAACAATAATGTTGATAATTGGAAATGTTAAGTAATGCAGTGAAGTCTTATCATACTGTCTGCAACAGTAGGTTTTATAATTATCTGCTGTTCTAGGCATGCATGTGACATCATTCTATGTATATGGCAAATTTGAATCAACGAGTGCCACAGATAAATAGGTACCTTCAATAAATACGATCCATCGATAGTCCCCTTAACTATCAATAAATTATTTATAGTTTTAATTCTTTATCCAATGTATATTGATGTTTTGTTGACTGTTTGCTACATTTGACAAGAATTTACAAATTTGAGCGTAGAATTTAGTAATAAGAGAATATAGGTATGAATTTACATTGAAAGAAAAACTGGAAATTACATGATGATAAATAAATTATTAAAACTGATATAAGTAGTTGAATATGAAACAGAAAATTTAATAAGAAATCAAAAACAGTGAAAGACATGTACGGATAGTAAAAATTTTTACATTTCTTTTCAGTTTCCATAGGTAGTCTGAAAAAAAAATTACACTATTGATATTCCACAACACTAATGATTAGGGCTTGTAATCAAAACATTTTTGGGGTTATTGGTTACTGGTTATTGTTCTGGTTAACCAAAATAACTTTTTTGGTTTTTTTTAAGATAAAATTTGGGGTAAAATAGACAAAAAAAATTTTCTCCAGGTTAAATTATATATAATTAGTAATTTTCCAGGAAATAATTGGTGATTTTTGAAAAAAATAATCAATAATAATGATATTTTAAGAAAACCAATAAAAACCAATTCTCTCTTGTTATCGTTCTGGTTAATGGTTCCAGCATTTTATAAAATAGATTATTGGTTAGGTGAAATTTTTTTGTCTTGTTATCGGTTCTCAAATCAATGTTGTCAATTTGTTTCAGTTTTTAGTGATTATTGTTCTGGTTATGGTTGTGGTTACAAGCCCTGCATATCGATAAACTATCGTTAGTTTTCCTTAAAAATGACTATCGACAGTTTTCCTCAAAAATGATTATCCATAGTTTTCCTCAAAATGACTATCAACAGTTATTAATAGCTTTGGCCGAACTGTCGATAGTAATCGATAGGAAAAACATCGACATTAGCATCAGCAGTGATCCGATTGGTGTCCCAGTGTAGGCCTAAACATGCGATCAGTTCCTCTCTTTCTCTGAATCATGTACTTCGGTATTCACCGGGTATAGCGTTTGAAATAACTTATGACAAACATTATGAACTGACCTCCAGAAAATAAAATCGCATGACTTAAGCTCACATTTTACCCCATTTTGAAAGGAGGGTAAGAGCTGTATAATTTATTCATATTCGATGTGAGATGGGATATAAAATGAAAATATCTTAAATTTGAAGCTACTACGCCTGATCATTATAACGTTGGTTAAAATTTAATTCTCAGTGCCTCCAGTTTTCGTGAACGACGACAGCACGAGTACAGCCATGATGGTGGTGCCTGAAAATCAAAATTTAACGTTGACCTGTCGAGCCCAAGGATTTCCAGCGCCAAAAATCGCGTGGAAACGTGAAGATGGCATGGATATCGTGCTGAATAAAAGGCACAAAGGTAAGTACGAGAATATATTAAAACGAATGAATTTTAAACCAAATTTTTTTTTTTAGTACAGTTCTCCACTCAAAAAAATACATTCTCAGCTTTTCCTTCTCCTTATCCCACATTTTCAAAAAAATTATTCTACCCTTTAGAGGTACCTAGCATTTTTGTATGACTTATGCAGGGTGTAGAACTTCCATAATTTATGGTCTTTTGGTGTCTAATAAAAAATTAAATGTTATACCTAATATTAACTAGCTGTTAAGGAAAAAAAAATTAGACGTCGTCGAAAAAATTGTTACCTATACTTGTACGTCTTACAGGGTATACAAGATTCAAGGGTCAAAACTTAATATGCTCATTTTGGGGGTCATTTCCAACAACAAATGTTTATTAGCAGAAATTTTTCGAATTTTCAGTCATTTTTGAAATATCTATTTCACATTTTCTGTTTTTCTGTTTGTTTCTTTTGTTCAAAGTCGAATCAGATTAGATTTAAAAAAAAAAGGGTGTTTTACTCTATAAAATAAAGGAAATGATTTTTCTTCAGAATCTGGTAATTTTAAGTGCTGTTTTAAACATATTGAAAATCCCCCAAAATTTGACCTCCACTTTATTACTGAAAACCCACTTTTTGTGCTACCGCTAATTTTTTCCAGTGATTTACTCCTTTCCTAGTGAAGATACAAACAAATTATTCAAAAAAACAATATAGCAGATACAATTTTTAACCAAATAAGTATATTGACATTTTTTCATAAATGCCACAAGAAATTCACAAAATGACTACCTACAAATTTTGCATATACCTCTACTGAAGGAGAACAGTTTTGGATGAGGCCAACTCTATTTTATACACACTACATCAGTGTAACCTGTCAAGTTAATAGTCCATAATTATATCTATTACAAAAAAATCAAAAATTTTTATTTTTCCGTGGCTGTATTGGTGGTTGTATACGTATATGTGTGTATGTTTATTTACAACACCATAACTTCAGAACCACTCGTCAGAACAAGCTGAAAAATTCTACGCATACTTGTGTTGCTTCAAGGAAAGTTTTAAGCTAATTTGGATGTCTCTAGCGCAAATAATTTTCATCTATAGAAAAATTCAAAGTTCGTTTTATTCAGAAATGCGTCTTTTTACAATGACATTTTAACTAAAATTTCTTCGGTCTAAGCTGCCAAGAAAATTCATAACTTGGCCGTTAAGAGAGTTACTGACTTCCACGTTGACTTAAAACCTATTTCTATTTATATGTACGTACTTATGAGATATATGATGGGATTATCAGATTGGCAGATTATACTGGTGTTGTATGTATAGGAAAGACTTGGCCTCATCCAGTACAGTACACCTTCAGCAGCGGTATGTGTAACTTTGTGGTCATTTTGTGGGCTTTATATTGGGCAGAGAGCCAGAGACAAAAAAATGTCAAAATACCTTTTTGGTTGAATTTGATAAAAACATGTTGAAAAAACACTAGGAAGGTTTTGTGTCTCCATTTTCAGGTCCTGTTTTTAGTGATGAAGTGCTCCATTTTGAAAGAATCAGCAGGACCGACATGGCTGGTTACTTATGCATAGCAGCAAATGGTGTACCTCCAGCGTTGATAAAGCGGATTTTCATTAATGTTGAATGTAAGTGTAAATTGAAATGAATTTTACTCCAAATTAAAAAATATTGTTCCACGGAAATAAAAACCACAGACCAGAAATTTACAATTATTAGCCAAGTCCATGATGAAAGTCTAAAGAATTTTAAAAATTAACAGTGATTCATGACTAATATGTTTCAAAGGGGTTTTTCACAGAACTGCAAAATGTGATTTTGTAACAATGTGTGACTCTTTTTTCTCTCCAAGTATGCCTTTGTAACAACAATTAATGTGTAACCACTCTTGAGAAAAAATTTCAAAATGTAAATCAACAAATACGAGAAAAGAAAAAATGTGAAAATATTATAAGATTAGAAATAAAAAGTATGTATAAGCTTGAAGTTTTTGATGTGTTAACGTCTTAGTGCTCCATCTATGGTATGGGCAAAATGAGAATTTTTTTTGTGTTTTAAACACAACTCAGGGCCCGCAACTGCAGTTTGTTTTCTGTAGAACATTTTTTATTTACTTTTGCTCTGTACCATTCTATAAAAATCTTAATGCTGTTCATGCCTGTAAATGTAACCCCACTGTTATTGTACCTTTCTGAGATTGCAAATGACGAATGATCAAAACATTATTACTTGGATGGTTTCCTTGTAGTTACCAATGTCAGTTGGGCCTTCCTCAGGATGCTTTTTCCACCTTCATTCTTATTATTTTTCTTTCAAATTGTATATCCAATTCGTCTTCACGGGGTAATAGTCAAGGCTACAAATTCGTAGCCTAATAACTGGCCCATGCTAGCTAATTTAGCTCTTAATTGAGAGGTATTTAGTCCATAATAATTATTATGAAACCATAGTTGGATCGTCTCACACTACCATCTCCCTTAACAAGAAAGAGAGAGGGTTTTAACTTTTAACCACCCAGAAGTGTAACTGCCAAGTTCAAAGTGCAGTACATTATCAAATGTATAGTCACGAACCGGTTTTCAGAAACCTTCTCTCATCTTAAGTAGACTAGGTCCCATATTCACAAAAGTCACTTTAACCTTCCTTCACTCAAACTTCATTTAAAAATGACTTTTGGCACAATTTTGTTATTAAGAGTGTGGTAATATTTTATTTTTACATTGGAACTTTCATAAGAAATACGATATTCCCACATTTTGAAGCAGAAAATTATGCAAAAAACGTTTTTAAAGTGAAATTTAAGTGAAGGGAGGTTAAAGTTACGTTTGTGAATGCGGGCTCAGGACTGGCTGGGTAAACTCATAAATATAATATAACATGTATAGCTCTACCAACACCAGACGAGAACTACAGCCCAATTTCTTTGCTAATATTTAGTTTCACCGATGGTATTAGTTCCAAGTCAACTGATAGCTGGCGTAGTGGGCTCTAACATTGTGATCGAATGCCAAACAGAGGCCAATCCAGTTGCTACCACAAGCTGGATACACAACGATCAGAGTTTGAAACAAAATTCGAAGTACAGTATTTACATATCGCAGAGCAGTTACTGGACCCGCACCAGATTACAGATACATGATGTCGATGAAACCGACTTTGGAGAATACAAGTGTTTATCGAAAAATACTCTAAGCGAAACCGAAGGAACTATCAAACTTTATGGTGAGTACGGTCGAACGTGTGGAAGAAAATTGAATGTATTTTGCAACCTTGGCCTACTCTGTGTTCTTATAGGCACAGTTACTTAAGTATATTTCGTTTGTTTTGCAGAACATATTGTAACTACAACGACTGTTACCACTCCACGAATGACAACAGTGTTACCAGTAATTCTGCCAAAAGGTAATGTTGATAGTAGTGATATGATCTACTCGTGTTAATTTTCGATGCTGGATTCTTAGTCCAGTCAAATGAGGATCAAAATGAGAGAAAAAAAAAACAACCATTAGCGCACAAACTTTATCTGTACTAAGTAAGGTTGTTGAGTGGGTCCTCCAGAGTAATATGCTAAATGCTGCGTTCTCTAGGCCTCTTGCAATTTATGGGAGGGAGTGTTTGTCCCCCAAAATTTTGTTCTTCACTCTTTTATCTCTGAATTTTAATTTTGCGATAAAAATAGTTCAGTAAAAAAGTGTTTCTATAAAAAATGTTCCACGTGTATATATGTTTCTCTCCAATGCCTCTTTCCCCTGCAGAGAGTCTAAGAACAACCATTCTTCAGTGAATATGTTCAATAGCATTAAAATTATATGAAATATAACTCGTAATCAGGGTCATAACTAAGTATGTGCGCACTGTGCATTCGCACAGGGCGGCAGAGTGCAAGGGCGCCATACTGACCAAAAAAAAACCAAAAAAAAAAAAAAAACCTTAATATAATACATTGTTGTCGTCCGATACATCGTCTGGATGACGACAAAGAATGTCATTCTGATTTAACTGGCAAAAAAAATACGTGTTTGGGCGTCAAAAAGTTTATTTGCACAGGGTGGCAAAAAAAGCTAGGTACGGCCCTGCTCGTAATTATTGTGCTATACAGATAATTAGTAAACCCAATATATGTATATTTTTGCTACCCATTCACCCATTCCATAACCCCTCATCATCCCTTCTGCCATCACAGATCACCTATTTTCATAAAACAATGCTGCCCGCTCACCTACCGTTTTATAATCCATTATCACTTCCTTCACCTTCGCACAACCCCCCTGTTCTTATGAAGAAAAACTGCAAAGGCGAGGGAAACGATAAGGGGTTATGAAGGGGGTAGTATGGATACAGTAAATAATATTGGGTGTGACGGCCATTTTAGACTTAAAATGATTGATAAATACAAAACACTGATAAAATTACAGTGGGTTCATTTTGATATGACCTCGATGTAACATTTGTGAAATACAAATTTACTAATTCTAGTTTACATTGCAGACTCAACGTTTGATGGTTACAACAACAGAAATAAAGATCCAGTAAATTTGGATAAATAAAGTTAACGATTAATTTGGTAGTGGGTGAATATGATAGCGGATTTTAGAATGGTGTGATTATGACACAATAAAATGATGTGATTTTGGGAAAATGTCGTGAACTAAAACAATAGGATGACAACATAATTCGTACAAAGTAGTTATTCAAGAACATGATCAAATTATGTATATTTGGTGACATGACAATGATGTATTTAGGCACATTTTGAAGGTTATTGACAAATATAGCGCATGGCAGGAATGTTTCTGTGATGGAGATGGAGGTATTGTATAAGACAGATGAAATATGGGAAGATTATTGTATGGTATCTGAGTTATGTCAACACAAATCTAACGTATTTATTTTATAAGATATGATGATTCTGGGATGTGACAATACATGAATATGAGTGTGAATGAGTAGAAATATATCGTTACATTGGGTTTACTAATTATCTAAATAGTAAGATAATCACCAGTTAGATTTCACATGTATTTCTATTGAGCAAATTCTTTGAAGAACTGTTGTTTTGAAGACTCTTTGGAACAGAAACAATGGACAAAAAATGTATAAGACTTTATTTGTAGGAAATGTTGTGCTAAACAAACTTTGACTGATCAATTTTTGTCTAAAAATTGAAATCTGGATAGGAAAATGGGAAGAATTAAAATTTGGGGGTCAAACAACCCCTTCCATAGTTATAAGAGGCCAAGAGGGTGCAATTTTGCGTATGTTACTCTCAGGTACCAACCTAACAACTCTATATGTACTTATAGTTTAAGTTTGGGGCAAAATTTTTTTTGTAATATTCAGACCAAGTTTCAGAATTTCTTCTTGGTAGGTGGATAGATCATATTTTATAATATTTAGGAATTTTCATGGGAGCGGTTAGTAATTTTTTACATATTTCATAGACATAAAGTCTCCGAATTATGGATTATATGTGGACTTACAAAGTTTTTTTCACAAATTCAAAGACATGGTGTTCAATCTTTCAACTGGCAGGTACCGTATTACTTTGGTAACCTAGTACCATACCTTTCTCTGTTTGTAGAATGGTTCCCCCTTTCAATAAGTGCCACAGTATGTAGCAGCAGATGTCGAAATACGGAGAAGTAAACAAATATTTTTTTTTCGTTGTCTACGTGCTGAAGTTTTACACTTCCCTTCTACATTTCCGTTTATCGAAATAATTGGCCTATCCACACTCTTGCTTTTGAATTGTGCCCCATATTTACAGACTTTCACAATAATTGTTATAAATAGCATATCGAATTTAATATTCATTAGCATCCATAGGTTATTTATACATTTTATTTTTAGCCTCGACAAGCACATCGATTCTACAAATGGTAGAGGACAGACTCTCCGAAAGTGAATTATTTAAAAAACCAAAGAAATTTAACGTATCTTTGTCACCTTTCAACAAAAGCTACAATAACATCAACGATGCGCTCAACTATCCAAATATAATATTCAGCTCGGGTAAGTTTCACGTTAATAAAAAATAGGTATTCGTTTTAAAAATTAATTGTAACCTCGGGCAATTAAAAGATTGGGTTAAAAATCAAAGTTGGCGATTAATAACAGTTATCATCGAACCGGAAACTTTACAGAACTTTCTAAAGTTCATTTGGAAGAGCACATATATATTTTATCTTTCATTATTTTTATTTTTATTTTTTTTTTCAATAATTTGGTTTGAAATGAAATAAAAACGATAAACTATGGAACAAGTTTTAAAATAGCATCACGGAACGACAATTAAAAAAAATTTCTTAAAATAAGGAATACCTAATTAAAAAGCAGAATGAGTAAGTACCCACGCAGGCATAATAATTGATTGCTGCAACTTTCATCTTATTACTCCTCAGGGTGTAACTTATGAATCGTGTTTTTGTTTTTGTTTTGTTTTTTTTTTTTTAGAAAAGTAGACGGAAATAACTTAAAAATAATATATAATATATATACCTATATATATATATATATATATATATATATATAGACATAATAAGGAATGCAGCTTTATTGTTCACTAAATTCAGCAAATTCTCAAGTTTATACGAGGAAGAAAATGTGAAAAATAAAATTCTATTTAAACGACGATAGGTAATTAAAATGCTCGAGTATCGAATAATGTGATTGGTTTTTGAATTTGTGAAAATATCGAGATATTTTTGATAGGTAGTGCTTTCATTGGCGAAGAGATCAAAGATGTATGAAAATAACTGAGGAAAGTTCAAGTTCCAGTTTATAGAATCCTTAAAAAGTTAGGCACTGAAAATCATGCAATGATATGTCTACGTGACTTTAAAATCCATGTTCTTAGATTATTGAAAATGGTAGAAAAAAGAAGTAGGCTTACCTATACGTAGGTAGTTAAACCTTACGTCAGCAAAGTGATAATTTTCCATAATGAGGATATTATTTTGTATCTATTTCTATTTACAAAGAAATGTGTTAGGGGTGAAGGATAAGATGGTTTAAATTCAAACTAATTTTAATTTCGTAATATTCGTTAATAAATAGGGTCTCTTCGACAAAATGCATTCCAAGTTGGAAATTATGACTTTTTTTTGTTCTATTTTATGCAGATGATGTTTTGTAGATTATATATATAACGCGAAAACGGTTGCTCGTTGGCGAAAAATGGAAACCTTTATGAAGAAAAAAAACATAATCAAAGAGAACGACGACGTAAGCTATATGCTGTAAACAGGACCAGTGTATAGAATGACGCATGCGCCCAAGAAGATGTATAACTTTATACATCGTCTTTGGCGCATGCTCATTTTATACACTAGTCCTGCTTACACATAGCCAAGGTTATCGTTTTCTTTAATTATATATTTATTTTCTCATAAAAATTTTCTCTACTGTAGGGGTTCCAACTTCTGACTTCACCATTGGAGAGCTAGCACCTTAACCTACTACATCACAAAGTCTGGATGAAAGAAGGTGGATAATTTGCACTCGCATATTTCCAAATAGCAAAAATATTTATTTATCTAAATTTTTTTTTTGTGGGAGGGAGTGTTGTAGAAAATAGCGTGTGATACACTTTGTGGGGATTCACATTGTATGAGGTAAAGGGGCTTGGACCCCCAACGACAGTTGCTGCCACAAAGCTGGCAAATATTTGTCTCAATGATGTTAAACCAAATGCACAAATAACATTCAATCGTAATTACTTGTATATACATGCAAGTAATGTACGAGTACCAAATCGTGACCAATCTCAACAATACGATGATGTCACAATTCCGTACACTGGCCAATCATTTCTTATCACTATAAGAAATGACGCACCAGACTGCTCACACAAAAATATGTAATTGCTATATATGTGTGTTGGTATGCGTGTAAATGAGCCCATATATAAATCATCCGAACTGGCTCTAAAATTTCCAGTGTTTGTCGAGGTTTTGGCTTACCCGTATGTTTACATACGAAGTGGTTGAACATACAAAATCTGTAGATTAGCTTGGTGAGAATATCTTTTTATGACAAGGTATTCCACACATGTGTATAAAGTAGATGATTGTTGCATCACTCTCCTTTGGCTTATGCTGCAAAAATCACATTCTGATCAAAATCACCTACTTTATACACTTGTATCACAAATAACAATTTATTTTAATGCCCCTGACTGAAAAAAAAGTAGCGAATTTCGAACGAATGCGCTTTCAATACGATATGAAAAATATTGTTTAACAAATGTGCACTTTCAAGTTGACTTTCATTTTTTTTCTGAAATAAAATTATTTAGTCAATTATTTGGTTCTAAAAAATTTTTTGACTCATTTTTTTTGTGGTTGAAGATTGCGGTGGAGAAGAGTGTGAAGAATTTTTGGTTAAAGAAAAGTAAAATTATTATCTAATTGTTACTTATTGGGTTTAAAAAAAAAAAATCCTTTTTTAATTTTTTGCAGGTTACAAAAAATAGTACATGACACACGGGCAAAATAGTGATTGATAATGTGAAATTTGTAGTACCTACTCGCCTTCGGCTCTAGTTGTAAAATTCGCACTTGCACTCCTATCACAAATAACCATTTCATTGCCTTTAACCTTCAATAACCTTTGAACCTAACCTGGTGCCCATAATTTCGGTGGGCATTTTCTACACGTAGCTCAAAACACCATAATAAAACCGAATGAAAAAGCTAGCAAGGTGAAAATTTTTTCAGAGTTAGTCTACTACTTTGTTTTTTGCATAATGTGACTGAGCAACGTCTCCAAACAGGATTTTTAAAGAAATTTTTTTTTTATTCAAATTTTCAAGTTTGGTACCTACACTGATAAACCTAGTGTTTGAGAATAACTTCCATATAGCCTAAACAAATAACGTAAACAAACTGATAGACAATAAATTTTTTTCAAATTTTAAATTTAACGAAATATAATTTTTTCCAACACCCCTCCCACTCTCCCAGTAAAGAAAACTCGTCTCAACCACGATGATTTGGTGGCATAATAAAGAATCCTTCGTCTTATTTTCTTCAAAACGTAGGTTTCCAACATATTTTTTCGTCTCAAAACAATCCGATAGGTACGAAGGAGCTAGTGTTAAAAATTTACAAAAAATTTAATTTCCTTATAACCAAGTTAATCTTCATCGGATTTGGATGAAACACAAAATGTGTGATAGATAATACGAAGATCTACAAAATGAACTTGAGAAAGTTTGAATTCAAATCCTTATACGTTTACAATTTTGAGGGCGTCACTTTACAATATTTGTGTCATTTTACAGTACCATTGTTGTAAAGAGACAAGGGCATGTTGTAGTGTGACACATGGGGTGTTTCAATGCGACTCATATGAAGAAAAATTAATAAAAAAAAAAGCCTAATTACGACTGAAACGAAGTTATTTAATTAGGTTTACCTAGTCCATTAAGTATTACAAAACTTTTTGGAGTATTCAAATCCTCATAGAGACAGGTTTTTTTTTGTTTCGTAATATATAAGTTTTTTTCTGATTTTTAGACATTGGACGTCGTTGGGAAGAGTTTTACTCGGTTTATAAAAGTGTACCTATCTAAGAAAAATCAATTTTACGTACCTAACTTACTCTTTTTACACTTGCTAGAGGAAAATGATTTAATCTTTCATTGAGCATCAATTGTATCTAAAAATTTTGAAAATTAAATTTTTGGCGAATTTTTGAAAATGATTAAAAAATACATTGGCTTTTACGGGCGAAAAAATAAATTAATCATTTGTACAATTGATTACATGTTTTGCCACCAGATGGAGACTCTTGTCGCGGACAGTCTCAATTATGTAGGTACTGTACAACTTTCGAATCATACGTACCCGCCAAATTAATGCGCAGCGAGGTTTTATCACGCTTTAATACAGTATAAATACTGCAAATTTCAAAATCACATTAATGCCTTCACCGAGAACGGAATTGGGTCAATTTATCATTTGATTAAACTATATTTTTCACCAATCATTCACTACGTACAGTGTACGTGTAATTACCTGTAGTATACCACGAGTAGATATCGATAGAATTTTACTGAAGTGCTTCTTTGTATTTCTAGGACGAAGATTTCTCGATTCTAAATCATTTATCGTGTTTGGGTTCATCTACTTACCGCTTCATTGGATATAAACGCGTACAAAAATAAAATGAACAGTTATTCATGATTTTTATATAATGCGGTACGTACGAGACCTAATCTATTCGTTGTTGATGTTGTTGTTGTTGTTGTTTTTTATTTAATTTTTTTTTAAACTCTTGTTTTAAACTTAAAATATAATTTACATGCCAAAATGTGCCTCGCGTCATTACTGTGACACTGTACAGAGCTCGTGTATTTAAAGTTCTATTTTAATAAATAAATTATATTAGCACGTGTACAGGCTTGTATTATAATGATAAGCAATAATTATTGTTATTTATTGTAAAAATAAAAATAAAAAACTCTCGCGCAGAAAAAGCAAATTTTAGAAAAGCACTTCATCTGATAGGTAACAAAAGAAGAACGCTAAATTGATTTTGCAAGGATTTAACGCATTAAAGAAAAACCAAAATGGATGACGAACCGTTAGCGTCGTCCGGTCGATGTCACAGGCATTCCTCTGTAGGATATTACATACGGACAGAGCATTGGCCATGTACTACCGCAAATTTCACGTCCATTAGATTTTCCTGGTGAGTCGTCAGATAATGATACCACGTGTCTATATTGAATACCTGCGTCATATCCATTATGTGCGCATCAAATCTTGTAAATTTGCACGCCATAGCCGTAATTAAGGTAGTAAGTTTGAACTATACATCACACATATAGTGATGACACTTACGACTATTTTCAATGAAATTCTAGATGGTACATATAAAAATGCCACATTTTGTACCACATTTGATGCAGAAAGAGTGATGGTAAATGCTCGAGCATTCGTTTTTGATCAACAAATGCCGAGTATGCTCAAATATTTGTTTAGCATAAGTGCTCATGCTGACAATGCTCGAGCATTTATTTCATTTTATCATAAAATATAATGTTAAAAAATTACACGAGTACGTGAGTATGGTCCAAAAGGATCAGCAGAAAGTAGAAAAATGGTATATTTTGCTAAGAGTGCGCAAAGTGAGCGATCCTCGATGAGTTGCAATTTGCAACAGGAGCCTTAGGCGAATGTTGTAAATTGCACTATTTATCGTCGCTCACATTGGGCTCGAGTTGCGAACAATATTTTTTGAAATAAGGAAGACATCTGATTGGTTGGAAGGAGGAACCAAACATTTTCATTGCGAGAGAAAATATTTGTTTTGCTCCCACTACTGACTTTTGCTCTCCCTAATGAATTTTTGTTCTTTGGTCGATAATTCTACGTTTTGGGCCTTGAAAGCAGAAACCTAAACGCGCATTTTGCTACATGTATTGCGCAAAAATATTTTTGACATTCGAGAATTATTTGAATCTGACATTTGAAGTAAATAATACATTTTCAATTTATCATCCACTTAGGTCGGAAACCAGAATTTAAAAATGTTCATAAGTTTTCGGGCATTTGCTCAAAAATGAGCTTGTGCTCAAACTTCAAGTAGTTATTCTCGAAGCATTTGCTGAGCAAATTCTTAAAATGCTCGAGTATGAAAAAAAAAAAAATACTCGTAACCATCACCATTCTCGAATGAGCGGCTTGATAAAAACTAGTGGCGCGAAAAATAGCGATACGTCTCGGGGAGTGGAATATCGATATATTTTACCATTTTCTCCATTGTTTTTACCTAAATTTTACTTATTTTTACCACCAAAATTCCTAGACTACGATCAAATTGGAATATTATCAAATTATCTATCAATTATTGATAGGAAATTAGGAATAAGAAGAAATATCGATACGTATAGATATTTTCCTTCAAATATCGATATCTCGCAGCACTAATAAAAACTCTCATTAAGTTAATCAAAGAAAATTTGTATTCTATTAAAGAATCAATACATACTTTTTCACGAGTGAAAAAAGAAAATAAAAACACGGTAATACATTGTAGGAATTTAATATCAAGTACCTATATTAAAAATGAGGATAAAATTTATGTTATCAAAGATCAAATTCTTCAACTTCTAAAACAGTTCATCAAATTTTCATAAATTGTTTAAATTTATGGGTAAATTGGACTTAAACTGCTTTCGTACAGTTTCAGAAAGTTTAACAGTGAAAAATTATGCGTCAAAAGCTCTTGGAACAATATGGTGGAAATGTTTATATAAATAGAATCCAGTTAGCGGAGAAAAAAAAAATATACCTACTATATTCAATTAAAATGAACCATATAACGTGAAAAAATTCACACCCAATATTATCATTCTTTTGAAATACCACAAAAAAAAAAAAAAAGACTTCGTTTCAGTTTTCAGAAGTTTGCAGATAATTTGGGCAGAAGAATAACTTGTGTTGACTGATTTCGAAAAAAAAAAAAAAAGAAAGACGAATTCGTCTAGTCAGACATCTTGACTCGAAGTTAAAACGCAGTCAATCTTTGTATAATATTGTGTTAGAAATAAGTCAAACATTATTTCTGCATTAACCTAACACAAACACAAAGTTAAAAATTGGTTAACATTGTGTCCGTATATAGTCGGTAAGTGTATTCACAGAGCACTTTGATTGGTTGATGCACTTTAGCTTTAGCCAAAACAACGTGTCAAGATCCCTAAAATTGACTATGAGTTAAAACCTAGGCATTCTTTGTAAATCGGGAAGAAACAAAGAGAAAATTACCTATTCAATCTGCACAGCGTAGGTATAATGTTTTTTGTTTGTGTTTACTCCAGCGTAACTTTTCACCCGGAACACCGATTTTGACTAAATATTATTCAAATGATAGAGGTTGATCCCACGGTGGTCCCATTTTATTTTTTCTAGAATCGATAAAATAGTCAGAGTCGAGGTATCTTCAAAAAAGTGTTCATTTCAAAGAAAAAATGATGCTGACAAACGTAAATGAAACGAAAAAGCATTAAATAAAAAAATTTATTCTCAAAAAATCTAACGAACTTCATCAAATAAAAAAAAAAAAGTAAATAAAAATGAAAATACGCTAAAAAGATGGAAACAACCATTTCAAAGTTTCTCCAGCACGATCCACTGGAATTATTGAAGACGAAGCAAAACTAAAAAGTTTTGTTATCAAATTAGAAAGAATTGACAGACAAGAAGGCCTACATAATAAAGGAAAGAAGCGCCTATATTTAATGGAGAAACTTTATTGACCCATTAAAATAGATGGTAGGAACGATAACATGGTCACGGTAAAAGAATAATTATAAACGATGATAAATTTAAAACTCACGTTATTTACTGACCCGATAAAATAAATGATTAGAACGATATAAAAATAAATATACACGATAAACTTCTCTGGTAGAAATGAGAAAATAATTTCTTGAGTATAGATTTTCAAATCAGTTTTATGGTCAGTTTATTCACGCATGTTTTAATTATTCGTATACTCAAGTGCTTAACCATGCAAGAAATGTCATATTCCTATGTGAATGATTTTTCTGATGATGAATCTAGTGACAAAGAAGTTCAGCTTCCAAAATGTAAATGGAGGAAAGTAACCCTTTCTTGGGTGAAAAGTCAAGAATTTGATTCTGCAGTAGATGCTGAAGAAGCTGTTTCATGTCAAGGTCAATGGAAAAGAACGTACCTACAGCGTACTTACGATATAGCGTAATAAAACGAGAACATACCATTCGGGAGCGAGCTCCAGTTGGCCAAGTTTTAAATAGTCAGCTCAAATTGGTTACCAAATGGTCGGCAGTTAGGGATCCAGTGTGTGTGAATTGCGTGCCATTTCACACAGTACCAACGACTTCTTTGTCTCTCTGGACTGCGGCAGATCAATGGGCTATGCTAAAGAAGTTGGTGCTCGAAGAGGATTGTCCTGACCCCAACACTTCTGTAAGTTGAGTCTTCTACACCAGTTCCACTTCTAGCGGAGAGTGTATCACTCAAAGAATCATAGCTGACCACTAGCAGGATACATGGAGCACATTCTCTGACTTTCAACATCGCCAATACCGGGTCCACAGGATTGTCATAAATGGGGATGGGTCAACCTGTACGTGTCCCTATTTTGTCAAAGCCGTCCAATGTAAACATACTTTAGGTATTAAAATCCGCCTGAAAATGATGAATATGCCCGCAGAAGCAAAGACCATACCCCTTGGGCAGAAAAGAAAAAGAGGGAGACCTCTGAAAGCTGTGAAAGCACTGATTATTCAGTAACCAATTAATTATCGTTCAATATTATTAATACCATCGTTTCGAACCTATCGTTTGTATTAACTTTTCAACTGCTATTAATTTTTTTCATCGTGTAACACATTTTTAAAAGTTGGAATATAATTTATGAATCATATTTTTATTTTATATCGTGCATTTCCTTTTATTTTCGTTATATTATTATTCTATCGTGAAACCTATTTTCTCTATCATTCCTAGCAGCTATTTCAACGTGCTGATAAATGCCAGCCTATTTTAATTAATCCATAAAATCGTGCTGGAGAAATTTTAAAAATTTATGTAGGGCTTTTTTTTTTCTTTTTTTTTTTGGAAGTTTGTTTGATTTTTCGTAGCTGCTGCTCACTCTTAGAAACATTTAAACCAGTTCTTCGAATGTAACATCAGGCAGAAATCCAACGTTTCAAAAAAGGGCGAAAAAACCTGTTAAAAATTCGAAGATCACTTTTCTCTTCGCAAAATTATGCAAAATAACGAACAAGGAATTGTGGCACGTTACACACACAGTTCACGCTAACGACGTATTCGCAGCTTTTCCAGCGTTCATTTCGACGACGAGATTATGAAATTAGAAAACAGAAAAATACTATTCTGACTCCAGCAGCTCAAGTGCCATTCATCAAAGGGCAATTTCAATACCAGCATTTACGAATAAAAACTTGCTTGAAAAAAATGTATTTTGTTTTGAACGCGGAGAGCGGAGCAGCAATGCCCGGAAAAACACGTCAAATAAAACGAACAGAGGGGCGAACAAAACAGAGAGCTCCACCATAATAAATGAGAAGACAACGTCTAGATTTCATCGTGCGAAAAATTACCGATAAATCGGTGTTTTTTGTTTTCGATCACAAATCACGTTTACTCCACGCACCAAATAACCTAAGCACGTGAAAAAATATTATTCTACAGCTGTTTATCATGTAGTAATAATACACAGTGAGGTGTACGCACATCGTTCGCGTCATAATCGATAAAATTTGGACATGAAATCATTTTCCCCCACATATACATACAATAGGTACGCTACATCACTAATCTTCACTACCATTCAAAAACACGACATTATTCGTGAAAACAAGTACGATAATGAAGAAGAAAAAAAAGAAAAAAAAAGTATAATTATACATAAATATTGTATGTATATATTTACATCCGAAAAGGTGTAATGTTTGTCAATAACGAGAGACGGGAGTGTGGTGTTACATAAATATCAAAATTTTTTCTACTTAAATTTAAGAAAAAAAAAAAAAAAAAAAAATTAAAAGAAAAAGAAATTTACTAAAAATACGAACATTTTTTTTTTTTTTACACTTTACACACACAAAACGTACATAAACTTAAAAAATTATTAATAAAAATTTATTTTATTTTTTTCTTGGCTTAAAAAAATTCTTTTCTACCAAATTATAGCGATGACTGTTTTGCTTTTACTACGTATACATAATCATTTATATGCACGTTATATATTTTGTCGTAAATCATCACAGTTGCACCTCGACCACAGAGCAAAGTAGGAGAAAACAAAACGAAAGAGAGACGCGCGCACATGCGAACAGAAAACGGAGAGACAGAAAAACAGAAAGAGAGACATAATACAGGTCGTCGGTGGAGGAGACCGAAAATTGTGGGAGAAAATTTTTAATCGTCAATTAGCGAATTGAATATTACGATTCTTCGTTACCGCTGTCGTCCTTATCGCCTTCGTCCACATCGTCCATATCCGAGTCGTTGTAATCGTCCGAATCGTCAAAATCGTCCACATAGAAGTCGGTCATATCCAGAGATTCGTCTTGCGGTCGTACCTTCGTCTTCACGCAGTAATCCTCCAGCGTCATCGGAATCGTGACGCCGTCTTTTTCGGCCTCGTGTCTCGTGCTTTGCACCTGTTTCCTGCGCCGTACAATGAAGAAAACGTAAAATATAACGAATAAAAAAATAAAAAAAATAAAAAAAATAAATAAATAAATAAATAAATAAATAAAAGAGAGAACGCAACGAGATTATTATTTCGCTCCGTTATTTATGTATTATCTGCGCAACGAATTGGAAGACGATTTCGAAACGATGTCAAAAGTAATATTGTCTGTTCAGATAACGGAACAAATCGTTGGTTACAAATTACCCTACCAACCGGCGCAAAAATAATAAAATAATTCTCATCGAGTAAAAAGAGCCCAAAATTTTTATCGAATTGTCGAGTGCTTTTACCATAATATATACGCGATCGTCGACGTCGTAAAACTCGTACAAGAATCGATTCGAAAAAATACCGAGTGAACGTCCTTGGCGAAGATGGATTATTTTCATCGCTGGAAAGTTGAAGCCGCAAAGTGCAAAGTACGCTAAGTACCATTTTTTTTTTTTTTTTTTTTTTTTGCAGGAGACACAAATAACTGCCTGTGAGCCTCAAAAGTGAATTTTGAATTCTTTTTGGCTTATATAAATTTTTTCATGTATCTTACATATGAATCTGTTCAAATTTTTAACTAAAGTCATCCATAAATTGAGAAATTGAAGATCAAATGGAATACATTCCAAGTCCATGTATAAAACACGGCATAATACGCTAAGTACCGACGACTTTTAGACTTACTACAAATTGCGTCATCCATTTTTATAATATTAGTAATGATTACAGCAAAAGTACTATGTGCTTGAAGAAAACAACAGAATTGAAACTGAATTTTAGCACCAAAATAATATTTTGTTATCAGTAGTAAGTGGCACTTAGAACATTGTGCTGATAACATATGAAGGTGGCACGATCTTTCAGTGTGAATCTCAACTAGTCAGATGCTATTGTTTGACATAGTCTTATGTGTTACGTATGTGCGTCAGGACCTAATACATTTTGTCTGCAAAAAATCATTTTGGAAAAAAGTGGCACTTAGTATACTTTGCAATTCTCGGCTTCAGTTAATTTCTGCAAACAAATACGAATAACTCAGGCAAATTGGAACAAAATTAACGTGAAAACAGGAATTTTTTGGCACAAAACAGGAGATTGGCTAAGAATTTTGGGAAATATACCGGAAATTCTATACTAAAAATCCAACCTAGCCTAAATTTTTCGCACCACATTTTAATCCCCAAATATTAGTTTTTGGATAATAATTCGAAATCCTGGGGAATTAGACAAAAAAATCTTCGAATAGAAACTCATTTACATGAAATTTTCAATAAAACATTCTATTAATTTTTTTCTTATCTATCATAAAAACCGAGATACAGAGTGGTGAAGAAGGGTAGTTATTTCAAAAGAACAACAATAATATTATTTTCAAATTAAGTACTAAAAGGAATTAGTATATTGAGACTTCCCATCAATCGGTAGTTAAGGCATAACGGAGGCACTTTGGAAAAATCGTCGTTTTCCAAACTTTGCTGACACTTTCGAAGGAACTGGCAATCCAGAGAATGAAAAAAATACATAAATATATCAATTAGCATAAAAATTTAGTAAGCTAAGTTAGTATTAAGCTGGGCACACATTCGTCTATTTGCCAAATAGGATATGATCGCCATATTGTGTTTGCCAAACTCATCGTGACGGGGGGATATTTGGCCACCCTCAGAAGTCATAATTATTTTCACATGAAGTATCTAATTCCATTTTTTTTTAAATGTGGCGAGCTGGATAGCTAGCAGGGGTCAAGTTCTCTCAGCTCTCTTCATCGGGATCGACTGAAAGAAGGGGCACATTTTCGCTCATTCACAAAATTTTTACAAATTTATCCATTATTTTACGAATCGACAGTTTTTTAAGTGACTCCAATACGGAGCTTCACATTCGCAAAATGACCTCCTGCCAATCCAGTAGTGAGACAACAATTGTCAGAACACACATAACCCCCAGCGGTAACAAAAAGTTGGGCAAATGACTCATTTGACTACGACTGCAACTTTGTTTCTGTGTTAATGATTCTACAAAATGAGTGACTGCCACATATTGCCACCTACTTCGGTGGGCCTGCAGCAACACAGAGAATAATTCCAAATTATTTTTGAAATAGGGAATAAATTGTTCCTGGCATCAATGCATCCGTGCACCCAGAGAGTTGAAGCATTTGTACCCATTCATCGTATACAAACATTTCAGAAGAAACAGCACTGAACAATGATGCGGGTCGATTTAACCTCGCTCTTGTTTTCAGGGGGTAATGGGTTCTGAAGTCTAAACACACTAAAGAAAGCAAGAATACAAAGAAAAATATATTTTTCAGTTTCTTCGCAATGATTTACCAAACTTTGATTGAGAAGTACCGTATAGTGTCTGGAAGAATTCCTAAAAATAAAATTTACAGCACAAAAATTAAGTAGAATGTTTTTTTTTTCGGTTTTCGTTACCAACTTTACTTTGGCTTAGAGGAAAAATATATTTCGCATTTTACGAACACATTTGTCACTAAAAGTTTAATTAAAATTTAGTTTTTTCATTTCGCGGTCGACGCTCAAAATTTGACGAAATATTCCTCAATGCAAAATCTGGCAAAAAAAAAGGAAAATGTTCTTTTTGGTACGTACAGTTTATGCACTACGATTTGGGCAACAAATTCGGGAAATTTCACCTCGGTAAATTCGCTGGTGGTACATAAAAGATAATACATCACGTTTTAGAAAAAATTTTCTCAGCATTATCGAAATGGAAAAAAATGGTGTTTTTGCCATACCCACAAAGCCATGAACGATTAATCCAAAACTGTTCGATTAACCGATTAGTCAAGGGCAAATAATCGATTAAGATTTTTTATCAAAATAATATCAAATCTGCTGATAAAATCAATTTATTTCAAATTTTTGTGAAAAGTGTAATAAAAATAAGGACCTTGAAAATTTTTCCCTGATTTTTGCAGTTTCGCCCAATCCTGAACGATAATCGATTAATCGATTACTTTTGCAAAAATTAATCGATTATCAAAAAATCGATTAGTGCGCACCACTCAAACAGGAAAACAGTCGATCTTATAACATATACGTGTCACTCTTCTCTAGAAAATTATTCTTTTTCCCATGTTTTATTATGATACCAAATGATTAAATTTAATTTACAGTAAGAATGTAATAGTTTTATTATTATGATCTGTATTTTTGACACGTTTTGTCCTTCAAGTTAGTCTTCTTTCATCATTTTTCATGTTATTCACACGAAGGTGAATACGTAATACTTGAGATAACAGAAGAAGTTGCATGAAGGATACGAAGAACAATAAAAAATAACTTGGAAAAAGTTTTGGAAAATTAAAAAAATTTTCGAAGGCTTATCTTGGACGTTTTAGGTATTTATATTGCAATTCAAAGACTACAGATAAGTATCACACTTCAAAATTTGTACTAGCATAAAAATAATCGAAGTTCCATTCTATTTTAATTCTGTGGAGGAGCGAGATGGTGGCAAAAAACCACCTCGAAAAAAAGGATCAAGTTAACTAAAAAAAAAAGAAAAAAGACAACAAACGTTTCAATAATACGAGAGAGAATATGCTTATCCGAGGGATGGCGTAGGGGGAGGTCTATACTACAGGGCTCAAGGAGATAAGCTGACGAAAAATAAGGTATTTGAAACAAAGAATTTCTAACAATTTTTTATTTTTTGGCAACAATCATAGGGGGTTAGGTTAAGATACAGGTTGGTAAAGAATTTTTTTTTTTTTTTTTGAATTATAATAATTTGTTTTATTTTCTCATTATTGGGAAAGTGAAAACGAAAATAGGCATAAATGTGCCCAAAAAAATTAATATGCAAGGATTTACCATTAATATATTAGTCTTTATATATCACACAGAGTTTCATACCTGTAGGTCTACATACATGGTGTCCTCAATATCGAAAATGAACCACCTGAAAAATAACATTCACAGCCATCATTTATTACTATTACAGTCTTCACACATGATTTCTCCGATGATTCCTTCGGAATACTGAGTACACCATGTATGTAACCATGTACAGGTACGGAATATGATGTGCAGAACTGTAGATTACATAGTACCATGTATTAATGGAAATCTCAGTATCCTAATTTCTTTGGCCATCTTCATGTTAATGCTTAGTTTCCTAATAAAAAGAAAATAATAGATAATTATGATTTAAAAAGAGAAAAATACTCTTCTTCACCAACCCGTATATATCAGCCTCCAACATAGTAACGAAAAAACTGTGCAGAAACTTTTTCGTTCAAAATTTTAGAAACACAATTTCTATAATAAAGTATTTTTATCGAATATCGCTTAGTCATCGCAAGAAACGTGAAAAAACAAAAATTAGTAACATGTGATAGCCTCCTTTTCTCTGATGGAATCACAGGGAATAAGTGGAAAATTTTGATCACTCATTTTGATTTCAGAAAGCTATCGCCAACATATTCTAAAGGTCAAACTTCTGCTAGAGATTATTATACCTTTTATATCTCACTTTTTTGAACATTAAATCTCACGGTGCTAATTGATGGGATTACCAAACACAAACAAATTTCCCGAAGACTAACACACACAATGACTAGTGCGAGAAATTCTGATGAATAAACCGAAAATCAGTCTAATTAAAATACTGAAAATTTTCATATCCACATTTATAAGCGATATTGCAACTTCCACACGCTTATCGGCCTTTAAACTCGAATAGAAGGCCTTCGAGAGAATAAAAAATTTCTGTACAAATCTATACTTAGTGGCTCGCCGCCTTCATAAATTCCGGAGTTCGAATATAGCAGCAATCTACAATTTTGTAACAATTTCCGAAAAAATTTTGTAGCTAACAAATTTCCAAACAGTAAGAGGAGAGCCGACAGCAATATAAATTGCTGAATGAAATACGAAACATGTACAGCTCCCTTTTGGTGCTCAATTCTAATTCCACCCTTCTCCATCGATGAACGACTTAATTTTCAACCCCCCCCCCCGAAGTTCGATACCGGATTCGACACCATTCGAACAAATTTTCAACCCTTACTCACTTGATTATATTCTCGTACTCCGTATCCTTGCCTTTAGAGTCTCGCCAACGTCTGTACATTATGGACGCGTCCACATTGGCTGGACTGCACGTATTTGGTTCGTTTAGCAGCGATATTACAGATAATAAAATGGTTCTAAAACAAGACGACAAAAAAAAAAAATTATGAGTAAATTTCGAGGCAATTCGTCGGCCCTGCACAACACAAGTAGTTTGGTGATGACGAATGCGTACACGCAGTTAAAAAGGTAAATACTTTTTTTTCTTTTTTTTTTTTGGCAAACAATCAAAAGACTAATAAAAATACAGCGTGACTAAATTCCGCAAGCAGGATACTGACCGGTGGAAACATTTTTGTTTTTCGTCGAAGTTGAGCAGACAATGACTAAAAATCACGATAATGTCGTAGAAATGGCGTTTAATTTTGTCGACGACATCACAGTTCATTGTCTACATGAAAAGTGGGTAATTTCACCACATTACGATGAGAAGAAATGAAAATTTAGAATAAAAGTGCGCCATTAAAAAATCCCACAAAGACGAACGGATAAAAATTACAACACTCGATTTTAGAGCAAATTTTTTAGTCACAATTAACTGATATCTCAAACGGCGGAAGAATATTTACAGCTTCCATCCTTTCGACCGTTAGCTATCCTAGTGGTCGATCACCTGATTTAGGTGAACACGCGAATTAGCGTTATTGGTCGTTTGATTTTAGATAGGCGGGTTTGTTCAATAAATTGCAGATTCTCTTCGAGAATAGCGATTCTAAATCTCAGTAAATGCGGCAACTCTTTCACTGATCAGTCAAAAGTTGCCAAACAATGGCGCAAAAATTCGACCGTAAGTGGGCAAACTTTACACTGAAAAAAACCATAAGTAAGTTCATCACGATATTTCCATATCTACATTCAACTATTTTACAGTGAATTTTGTACTAAAGGTGAGTAGTTTTAGGAAATTTCTAGTGAAATGGAAAATTCTTCAGAGGCCATCCAACACAGTAACACAGTATCGATATTTTTGACGCGTAAATATCTTAGCACTTGGTCTACGGTAGGGGCTAAACGAGAATTATTTGCGTAAGTCTTACGATACTGTAACACTCATTTGTGTGTATTAGTTGACATACGCATGCACACAACCACACACCTACACAATGAGAATTACGTTCAAATATTTTTATGTTTACACACATCGATCTTTTCATGAGTATAGCAACGGAATTTCCGCCTTGTTTTTTTAACTAAAACTCTGAGGAGGATGGCATAAATTCAGAAGTGATCAACTTCATAAATTCAGACCCAAAAATGAAAGTTAGATCACTAAATCACTTCGGGTGATCTAGATCAAATTTATACCTCGTTTAAAAAATCAGACACTGAGGTGCAAATTCAATCGCTTGAACTAATCGATACCAGATATATATTGATCATCTAGATCAGATCAATAGTTGGTTCATAAATTCAGTCCCAAAGGTAAATGAAGTTGAATAATCTGAAGTAATTTCATTCATAACTTCAGTTCCAATGCTGAAAATTATATTATTTGTGGAGATCTAGATCAGATCGATAATTTGTTTATTAATTCTTTCACAAAGGTGAATGTTACATTATTTGGAAATGTTTTAAATCTGATCTACAATTTATTCATTAATCCAGCTACAAAGATGAAAATCCAGTTATTCGCAGTGATATAGACCAGACACATGGTTAGTTCATAAATTCATAATCATATATGGGAATTAGATCACTAAGTTGAGATGATAAAGATCAGGGGAACTATTCCACTAACATTTTACGTCGTTTCAGCCACTTATTTTCAAAATATCTCTGCCTTGCATCAACCATGGTAAGTGTTTATTTTCCAAAAGTATCAAATTTTTTAATGGCCGCCACTCAAAAACCAGTAGACTGATTTCCCTCAAAGTCAATACCAAACCAGTCCCTAATAGTCTATATAACTGCCATAAAAATTTTAAGTCAAAATCTTCAAATTTACGGGAATTATCGTGATGACAACATGGTGGATTTACAATATTTTGAGAACCCCTTCCTCCGAAATTAGCAGATGAATTTCAAAAATTTTAAAACGAGCGTGTAGCCCATGAAAGCTTCTAACACTACCCGAGTTTCATTGCTATAGGTCAAACATAAAAGAGGATCCACAGACTCCCAAAAAGCGCCAAAATGCGCAAAAAGTGGAAATATATAAATACATCCAAATACATATATTGTGTACAGAAAAATTTGAGTGACCTATATATTCGTGATCTACGACTCAGGATTGGTGCACTTCCACAGGTCTAGCAAATGTAGTGAATTTAATAGTTATTTTTCTTGAGGAAAGTACACTCAAATCTTGAGAAATTTAATCTCAATAAAATTAATTAATTGATTTGAATAATTATACATCCAGTAACACTCCTCAGTACAATACGAATTGATTGACATACCATACATGAAAATCTGTCCAACTATTATTTAGATTAATGCAAACATTGCATGTGAAAAACATAATCCTCTTTTTTTGCAACACCTGAGTGGCAACACATATTGACGGAGTGCTCTCATCACTATCACCCAGCACTGTGGCCAAGTGTATACGGTTGCCATATTTTGGTGATGGTGGCAATGGAGGTGATGCAGGGATATATTGGAGGGAGGCATCCACTGCTCCCTTACATGCACCTACCCTTCTGTTAGTAGCTCTGGCTCCATTGAATTGTACTGCACACTACTGTACCAGGGGGAGTAGTGTGGCAACACATATTCGCAGAGTGCTCTCATCATCATCACCTAGTGCCATAGCCGAGTGTATACGGGGAGGTAGGTTTCCTGTTAGTTGACAGTTCGAGTCCCCAGGCCAGCAGGAAACCTACAACCTGTTTATAAACTTCATTTTTATACAAATCTTGACATGTATAAAGCAGGTAATTTTTGAACCATTTAAGACTGACGTATAAATACTTTGTACATCGGTCTTTACTTATCGTATTGACCGCATACCTCATTTTATACACAGGTCCTGTTTTTACTGCCCATAGCCTTCATCATCATTTTCTTTCATTTTTCTTTTTCCATAAAAGTTTCTTCACCATGGGTATTCGAGACTCTAACATCTGCAGCAGAGGGTCAGCACTGTAACCACTAAACCACAAGACCTTGTTGGCAGTTGAGGGATAGTTTGCGTTTATATATGTTTCCTAATTGCAAAAATATTGATTTACACCATTTTTTTAGGGGGTGTTGCAAAAAAATAGTGTGTGACACACGTGTATATCTTAGGTGATTGATACTAGTGCAATTTGCATTATTTGCCTTTGGCTTTTACTGAAAAAATCACACTCTGATCAAAATCACTTACTTAATACACATATTTTGTAGTCTGTAAAAACAAACTAAAATGACTTGAATTGATGAATTGATATCTCTAAAACACAAATGTGTCAACAAACAAAAAAATTAATTAAAACAACAAATAAAAAAATTTGAACCAGTCTAGTTTCTCCTCTCTACTGAAAAATATTGAATCATCATCATGGATATGTTTTTCTTATATCGTTTTTGATTGCAATTCATCAAGGGCTTTTTACTCAGTTTGCATATAAAAGAGGTATTAAAATTGATTTCACAAAAATGATAGAGGTGGGGATGATGAAAATTATCAGTTTCATGAGAAAAAAAAAACCATTAGTACCACAAAATTTTGCCATTTTGACCTAATTTTTTTCCACGTATATACAACGAAACCATCTTTTAATGGACACCTCCCACACAGACAAAATGTGTTTGGTCCTAACAAAAACATTTTTAAAGAAAGGCATTAGATACCTCCTAATAGCGGATCCTCCCTTAAAGGACAACTGACATGGTAAAAGGGTCACCCACCCTGTCACAATATTTCACCGTTTTTGATAGCCACAAATTCAAATTTCTACATTTACATTCGTTAAGGTGAATACTCACCAATAACTTCAGGGATTCACAATCGTATTTTGTGTTGACCAAATTATCCTCTACACAATAGTAGAAGTAACAGTAACACGGAACTAATGAGAAAAGATTGAAAATTGAGTTATTTTGAAAATTATGAAATCAATATCATGTCTTGCTTGAACAAAATTACAAATTATTTAAAATTAAAAAAAAAAGTTTTGACTCTTTTTAATTCATTGAAATTAACCACAGAATGAACAGAGGCATTAAACTGAGAACCAAGGTTACAGACCCTATTCGTATTCATATTTTATCAAATACTACGACAAATTACTCGCATTCATATACGCGAGATCTTTAACGTAAACTGTGACACCACACCAGCGTTTCACTTTTTCGAGTCGAATTTATGAGAGGGGCAAAGAAACATGTTGATAAATATGTTCCACGTTAGCATGTGATCTGATAATTCTGTCAGGCCATAGTCTCAAAACTGATATAAATCGATACGTGAACCGGATCTAGACCATTTTAGTGATCTATAATTTGAAATTTGCGATCAAACTAAAATCACTGTTTAGTCCAACGAGAAAAACTAAACAACCTGATTGTATTTGCGTCCAAAATCTTCCCTATATTATAAAACAGTTTCAGACAAACATTCAAAGTGGAATATCTCGGAAATTATTTGAGATACGACGACGAATGAGATCTTAAAACATTCGTGGGAGGGTAAACTTGGAAAAAGGAGACCCTGTAGCGTCGATTGCGATTTATTTTGTTCATCTTTATATTATGATATAGTTTCAGTCAATCACCGAATGTTGAATAGCTAAGGACAATCACTGAAAATTCTGGACCAATTTGAGATTAAACAAACAATGGGGTCTCAAAACACTGCGGGGAGAATCATGATACATCAATTGAGACCTTTTACGTTAAATTTCATCCACCCATTAGGTAGTTATCGAGGGGAAAACCAAGAAACCGACAATGTAATGCTCTTTCTTAATTCAAAACGAACGTTTGTTTACCAAAATATTTTCTGGTCAAGGATCATTAATTTATTATATCATTATATACTTCGATGCGTTCACGTTTTTAGTCTGGTGGTAAACTGAAAATCTGCATCATGAGACTTCTTTTTCTTTGCCTTTCCTATTTTGTAAAACTAGTTTCCGAGAAAAACCAGAAAAAAAAAAGGCGAAGTAGGTATATTTTTTTAGGGAGGTCTTCGAAGAAAATCTACGTATTAAAATTGATCTGATATCAAGACTCCGCGATGAAAGTAGGTTCATTTTTCATCTCATGACGCAGGAAACTTTTGGCACTATTAGCTGAAATTCACATGTATGGATACAATATCGTATGCAAGACGGTACGGGTCGCAATTTTTATCAGATAATCTTGAAATTTGGTATACTTACTCGAATCTAGAAAAGGATGAGTACTATTGTTTTTGGTCCAGATTGGCCGGATGGTACGATTATGTTGAATTTTTATAAGCTTTTATTCTACTCACTACTGCGATTTTAAAATGTACTAATACTGCAGCCAACCTTCCGAAACAAAATAATGTTTATTTCGCACGAAGCTAAAGCCATAAAAAATAAATAAAAGCTTATCTTTTAAAAATTCGTTTTTAATTATAAGTTTTTTAGAACTTTAATGCCTAATGGTTATAAAATACGTAATCCTCAAAACTAACAAAATTTAGGGAGTAGTGTATTTTTCGTCTATAAAATGTTTTATGTTCTATTTTTACTACAGCTTGGCAGCAAATCTATTAAAGTCAAATCTTTTAAAATTTTAGTTTTCATAGATCTTTTAGTAGGAGTATAGAATGCCCTTGCTTTAGTAAATATTCATAAAAATGGGAGGGGTGGTCAAAATAGGAAATCCAGATTTTCTGGTGCCTTCGCTCACACACAAATTACCAGTAATTTTACACCAATAATTTTACATATTAATTTAACTGAAATTTACTCATTAATTTTAATGTGAAAAATTTTATTGTCTGTTTAAAAAAAGGAAGTTAATCAATATTTATGGATGGCAGAGTTTTTATATTATTTTCACAAACTGTGCTGTAAGCATCCATCACTGAGAAGTTTTGGTCCAAAAAAATAGGTATTCGAGAGATAAATTTTGGAAACTATTCATTTTCAAACATATCCATTGACCATCAATTTTTGTAATGTAAACTAAACAATCATGTTATCATGTTTAAATCTAGACTTCATGTAAAGTGTCAGTATTGTGGGTACATAAAGAAATTTTTAAGTAATATGTCAATACATAATACATCTGTTTCTGTTTCTTGTTGTATTTAATATTGATCTTCATAAACACGAATGAGCGGACGAAGTCCATGGGTGCAGCTAGTCACTTGATAACTCGCAATCGTATTTTATAACATCACCACACAATTCATAGTGAATTTCCTTGACACTTCATTAAACGTAATTTTCATTCAAAATATTACCAAATAATTTGGATATTTTTTATTTTTATTGTATTTATTTATTTATTTATTTATTTATTTATTTATTTACTTATATTCTATTAATAGTTTTTTTTTTGAAACCTACGTTTTCTGTAAGGATTGCTGCGTTTGTTTTTTTTTTTCCCACCTTTTACATATAAGACGAAGGGATTTAATTTCTCAATACAACGTATGGTTAAAGAAAAACAAAAAGGAACTATTTGAAAAGCTCCTCCCCAATCTTCTCCCAAATACAGGTGAAACTTCCATAGCTACGTGAAAATGAGAATCCTAAACACTTTCTCCCAAGTAAAAAATTTCGTTCATTCTAGTTAATTTTTGGCCGTTTTGAAGCGAATTTCCGAATTTTTCATACCCACATTGGGCGGTGCCCGAGAGGGCTATAACTCGGAAATGCATTATTTCCGGGAATTTAGAGATAGAAACTTTTCTTTTTCTTCTTTTTTTTTTTCGACCCCAAAAATCGATCGTGAAAGTTGTGCCCGTTGTACTTCTGGTCATCCTGCATTGCAAACACAAGATTTTTTTGGAACATTCAACTGTCGAAAGAAAACGATCTTCCTAGTTGGGCTGCAGAGGGTGAAGGCCCCCCTAATAAACGCCTAAATCGAGAAAAATGTATCAAAGAAGACGAGCAGAATATTAATTCAGGTGCGCGTAACATTGCGTTGCTATCGAATTTACAAAGTATAAACAAATAAAGTGGAAAATAATCTGCAGATGGCTTCGCGGCTGGTCAGCTTAACTCAACAAGTCACTGTGAAAACCAAGAAAAAAACAAACACACTTAACTGTTCATCGAAAATTACGATGTTTTTTCGCGAAAACATGAAAATACTTTCTTCGTGAAAGGGTTTCGTACGTCAGCGTGATTACTACAGATAATTTAGTTCGTTTTTCAATCAATAGCTCGTTTGTTCTCGCTCCGAGCGGAAAAATGTTGACAAAAGATTCGTAAGCGGTCTATTGATTTCGCACAAGGACGGTTCTCATCATCTGAGCACATTGTGATCCTCGTCGCGTGATTCCCATTAATACTCGAACCGTTCGCCGAATAAAGATGATGGTACATATTATAATTATGTGTGTATACGTAATATACCCACAGTCGATGTCTCGGACGAATGTAAAAGTGACGCACGGTACGCTGCTAAAAATTCTGAACTATATTATAATCGCGTGAAACTAATCAACCATATGAGGGTAAAACTCGAAATAAATTATCGTAATTTATTCTTGTATGGGAGGAGGGGGACTGGAATTGAAACTCGCTAACATTGAAAATGACTGTTTTCAGGAAAAGCAAGAAATCGATTAAAGCATAGTTCCCCTCATGTAGGTAAGTCTAGAAAATTAAAATAGTATTATAATATTCTCACGTAATATTGTTACCAAAATTCAATTTTACGATGAAAATTCACGATTTTCTACCACATATTTCAGGTTTAACTGCGATGGGAAATTGGGGGCCTGATTCCAAGGGCAGGAACATGACACAGATTTCCTAAGTTCGATGCTCTAAAAAAGTTGGTAATACGAGGTTTGCTTACGGGTGAACAATTAAACATTTTCATTACCTACCTATTATTAGATTCGTTACAGATTTTCAACTAAATCGGAGGTTCCCAAACTTATTAGGCTAACTGCCTCCTTTTTAGAGAAAAATGAATTTGCTTAACGCCCTGCTGCAAAACTACCAATGAGGTGGAATGCAAAACGCAACCAAACAAGAAATCTATTTTTTGAGAAATAAAAAGAAACAATTGCTGCCCTCGGGGAGGATCTTGATATCCATTAGATAGATGATTCGGTAGGGACGAGTGTTGGTGAAATGATACGCATAACCGTCAAAAAAGTTCAAGCGGTGGCGAGGGGAGTTAAAAGAAAAATGAGATATTGCGTTTTGAACAAAATTAATTCTTTGGTATATTATCTGACAAACAGTTAAAAAGGTCAACTAGGTGCTATGTCTTAAATAATAATTGCAAGGCAGGTCATAGTTATTCTCACATAAATTGGTTTTTGCAACAACTGCTGGCAACTTCATTTTTATACGCACCTTGATGATGTATAACGTTTTTCACTCTATACATTGTCTTAAGCGCATGCGTCACTTCATACACGGGTCCTTAGAAACACATGGTTTACGTCATCATTTCTTTAATTAAATATTTATTTGTTTATTTTTTATTTTTTCATAAAAGTTTCTCTGCTATGGGGATTCAAAGCAGCACTGACATCTGAGATATCAAGCTATCACCGTACCAACTGCGACACGAGGTCTAGTTGAATAGAAGGTGATAGATTACACTTATATATGTTTGCCAATTGCCAAAATATTTATTTATTTCAATTTTTTTTTTTGTTTTTTAGAAGGAGGAGTGTCGTAAAAATAGAATGTGACACATGTGTATATAGTAAGTGACTGATACTCGTGTGAGAGTCAAAGGCGAGTGTTGCAAAAATCACATTCCGATCAAAATCACCCACTTTATACACTTGTATCACAATTAACTATTTTCAACCTGCCGCTGGATCTTTTTTTTCTTTCTCTTTGGAGTACCTCGATCAACAAAATTGTTTTTCACAAGAGTTTGGAATTCCACCCAGAATTCCCTATATTCTGTGATAATCATAATTTTTAATAATTGGAAAGACACAAAAACTTTCGAAAAAAATAATAGATACAGTAACTGGATTACTATTTCAAAATATGATGCCAGAAAGAGTTGATATTGATAAAGGTTGAAAACTTTGAACTGATATTATAGCATAGACAATGACAGAAATTATAATGTTATTATATGACTGTAGGCAGAAAAATCTCTAGAATGCGCTACGCATAAGCAAAAACATTCCCATCAGTGTTGCTAAAAGAGATGAAGAAAAATATTAAAACCGTACTGACTTATGGCATTTTAGTGGAAAACAGGGGAACTTTATAGTATTTGGGCACATAAAATGATGATGTTACTCATCTATTCAAGTAGGGGGGATGCGCAGACAATCTTAGTTGAAGGCAGCGATTATAGACCTTCTAGACAGACAGAATATAGTGATAAAATAGTTATCTATGATTTAAGTGTATAAAGTAGATGATTTTGATCAGAATGCGATTTTTGCAGCACAAGTCAAAGGTGATTGATGCAAATCACAAGAGTATCTATCACATACTATATACACGAGTGTCACACACTATTTTTTGCTACACTCCCTCCCCCATAGAAACAAAAAAAAATAAAAATAAGTAAATATTTTTGCAAATGGGTAAAATATAAGCGCAAACTATCCCCTTTTTCTAACCAAACCTCGTGGTGTTGTGGCTATGGTGCTGGCTTACAAATATAGATGTCCTAAAGTTCAAATCCCCAAAGCAGAGAAAATGTTATGCATAAAAAAAAAGAAAAATTAAAAGAAAAAGACAATGTGGGCTATGTTCAGTAGTAAGTAGTCAGCACCAGGGTATAAAATGACGCATGCGCCGAAAGCAGTGTATAAAGTAAATATTTTAAACATCAGTTCTAAATGGTTCTAAAATTGGCCTGCTTTATACATCACCAAGGTGCGTATAAAAATGAATTTTATAAACAGGTGTTGCAAAAACAATGTTTTAACGTTTCGAGTGCGTATATGTTATGGAGAGCTGATTCGTAACTAGTTACTTTCAGACAGCGTTTTTTGGGGAATGAAACTACTCTATTTTTGCACGTTACTATACCTTTATACATATACAGATATATAGGTATACATCTTACAGTAATTTCATTCCCTAAAACACTCTTTCGTTTAAAAATGGAACCAGTAGAATCAACCCCCCTTTACATAATTATACAATCGGTTTTAATCTAGGATTAGAAACTCAAGCCCCATAGCAGTAAATATATATGTGATACGCACGTGTCCGTTTGACTATATACTTGTGTTAGTAACGAACACAAGCATACAGCCACACAAACACGTATGTATGATGTACGCATTTATTGCCAAGCGGCTCGAGTTTCTTATTTTATATCTAAATAAATGATAACATCCATTTTAGACCAAATACGCTGTCCATTTACTGTATGGTCTGAAGCGGCAATTGATTCTATATTAAATTTTCCATAAGATGCTGGTTCCAATAGGTCTTTCTAATTTTTGGACTTGCTGCACTGTGCATTCCATCTCCTTTCAACGAACAAATAAAAATATGTACAAACAATTGCTTTCAAGACCACTACTATCTTCCTGGTTGCTCCAGCGCCCCCCAGGAGGCAGTATCAACTAAGCCGAAAAACGTTGTACTAATTAAATAATTTATTTTGGAGCTGGTTCACACGAACTATCTTTTCTCATTTCTTTTTTTCCTTGGTGTAAATAACTTTTAATAATCGCAGATGGTCTCAAAGTAACAGAAAAACGGAAATGTACGGACTAAAATAATAGAATCAGTGAATATAAAAAATACATTTAGAACACAGGGTCGATTTCACGAGCGACTGATTGAAAAAAATATTCATCAATATCGAAGCCTTATCAGGACTGACAGACTAAGCGAAGCATCGACAACTCAGAATTTTAATCCGAGACTTACCAAAAAATGTAAAAGTAATTTACAAACTTTTTCATAACAGAAAATTGAGAAGTCGACTTATTTTGGGCGAATATTAATATCCGTAAAGGATTAATGTCTGTAAAGCAACCAAATTCGTTGTAGAGCATCTCGCTGGAAGATTTCACCCCCCGCACCCCATTTCTCATCGGTATGAAACTCTTCCTACAAGGTTTGTAAAATTGATAAACATGAACATCTTTTCGTTGATTGTTGTGCTATCGACAGCTGTTCGTCTTATGACGCAACACTAGTGTTTCAAAATTTTGGGTATCTTCTCATATAGCTATAAGATAACTCGATCCATTATCTAGGCCTATCTTTTGTGAGAAACTGTGCCTTAATGAGACGTCACATCGTTTCACGTTTTCGGGTTTAATTTGATGGAGAAAGTCCATCGCAAAAACATGATTCAAAATCCCAGGGCTGTTCGGAAACCAGCACGAAATCAAACCACGTTGTTACAATTTGTACAGCTATACGTAGAGAGAACGGTGAACTTCACAAATACATATCCAATTTGGTGGATAGCACATGGCACGGTGTAGGAGGAAGGGAGGGCTACCTGAGACCATGCAGTTGCCAACGTATCACAGCATAGACGCTGCATTTTTTTATCGTTACTTGTGCATTCGATTTGAGTATGATACGAAATTAGGCTGAGAACGAGAGGTGCTACAATGGAGTGAACGCAAATATACCGAGTACTCTCTACGACAGAAAATCTCAATTACTGTTTCATCCGTTATGGTTGCAAACGAGAAACCGTTACTTTTTAACAACTATTTTTGGAACTGTTGCGCACAGTTGGTTTAAAAGAAGTGTCGATGAGATTCATAATGAACTGCATTGACAAGTATATAACGAAATTTCAAAAAATATTGATCAGAATATAATGAGATCATTATACAGATTAATAAGTTAGTGCTAAGCAAAAAATAAGTCTGTTTTTCTTTTTCTTTTTTTTGGCCTGTTTTAGTTCACAGGAAATTTATCTTCTTTTCTTCACGAACTTTCAACATTCACGAAGCATGTACCATTCATGTCGCCAAACTCACCATCCCAGTTTCCAGAAACATGTTGATAGTATTTGTAATTTTGAAATTGTTTAAAAAAAAAAAAATCGAACAGTTGCATTCCATAAAACAAGTTTACACAACACGGTGGAGTTGAAGGGATATTTTTGTTTAGTTTCTCAGTTTTTCTTTTATTTCTCGGTTTTAAAAAATCCTTAACGAAAAAAAGGGTTTTCGCATCGACAAAAAACAAATAGGTCAAAATCACTAATCTGTGTTTGAAGCATGGCAATGATTCCTTTTTTTTTTATCACAAATTTAGAAGCTAAATTCAATCAATATTATCACTTTTTTATACGACTGTTTAATGACATTTTTTTTTCAATTTTTATTTATTAAAATTTAACTATTTTTAACAAGAATTTTTAATATTGAATTAATCTCAAAAAATCCTAATTAATTAATTTTATGCCTTTTTCTTAATCATAAATTTAGAATCTAAATTCAACTTTACGGCTAGTACAAACCAAGAAACATTATTCCACGAAGGTCACATATTTAGCATGAAATACATATTTTCATGAGACCTAGATGAAGAATTTTTAAAAGTCTTGGGGAATTAAAACACACTGGCAAAAAAAGGAATAAAAAATAATAATAAAATAGCAACCAATACTTTTTGTACAAAATCATCATCGTACGTCATTGAGAACGTTAAATTTTCGTTATCACTATAAATAGCAGTGCCAACAAAATCTAGTTAAATTTTAATTCAGCTGAAAATGATTTCAATAGGTCGCCCGTTGAAGGAGAAAGTACGGCTGGCTTTGTTTCTCGTTTACACGTTCACCAAGCGGCATATTCACTTTACAACACAACACAATGGACGAAGAATAAATTGTTTTCTTAGACTCCCAGTCGAATGAGTTGAATAAGAAACAAATTATTAGACGTGCAAAAGCGATTCTTTTAATTTTTTCCCACAATTAAAGCGTCATTTTGTCGGCAGTTTTTGAATAACTTCGATTTGACACGCAATACGTGACATAATACGGCTGTACATGATTCATTACTCAACGAAAGGCACTCAAATTTTCTCTTCGAAACCGGAATACTCACTTTTTTAAGATTTCAAAATGAATCATATCCTTCCATACCGCTAATACAGAATTTTCTGCCTGTTTTCGGGAGATTCGGAGTATGAAGCTGGCAACGTCATTCAACAAGTATAATATTTTAATTGGGTTATTCCATGATAATTAAAATTTTGTTTTCGAATTTTAATTTTCAATATTACTTTAAAAAAAAACAAAAAAAAAAAAAAACAAAAAAAAAACTGAAAGGTACTTGAACAACGAATGAAAAGAATGAATCCCTTCCCTCTAGCAGGGCATGGCAAACTAATACGAAAATCTTTAGATAAATTATGGTCAACGTCGAGGACACCATAGGAAAAAGTTTTTGCAGAAGAGGTAAAATTTAAGGCAACGACACAACTTCCCTTCATTCGTAATGCTGGTTTATATGATTAATAAAACGGGCAACGCGCAGACGAGGGCATGCTAATAAGGTTTTTTCAGGTACTGGCACGGCATGTCTGAAGAAGGTCAATATTAATTTACATTCATTTCGTACTCGAGTATTAATTTATAATAATTTATTTTTAATCCTAATAATCGTCGCGACGCGATATACCGACGAATCTAAACTGTGAGGAAATATTCGGATATTTTTTATTTTTGTTTTTCTTTATTCAATAATTTTCGGACTGAGAAATCATAATTTTTCAAGTTCCAGAAATATACTGTTTTGGGTTTTGTATATCTGCACGCGTGTTCACACTTCAAAATATTCCTGTTCGTTTTTTAAGTTGATATCGAAGCTAAAAATGGGATTAAGTAAACAAAAATACGCAGTCTTCACACAACAGAAAAAGCGAATATAGGCTCAATGAATAGAAATCATTTCGTCATATTCAGCTACCTTAAGTACTGCCTATCCACAAACCTTCGAATATTTCGACAAATTATACAAATAGGAAAAAAATCTACTGAAAATTAGCAATAAATTTCAGAACATCTTTTAAGATTATCGGAATCAACAAGAGAAAAGTCAGAACGTCTCCAAATGTTATGGCAGTCAAACATAACATTTTTATGCAAGAGTAAAAGCGATGAAAAATCGTGAAAAATATTACGAAAATTCATTTAATAAAAGATCGAATTAGGGTTTCTAATGAATTTATAAGACGTATTGGTGAAAAAATTATCGACTAGGCCAAAAAAAGAGCGAAAATCTCACGTAAACAAAGGTAATGACGGAGAATTATTAGTAAAATATATGTAAATAATCGTTGAAAATTCCTAAAAATTGTCAAAACTTTCGTACGACAACCAAAAATTTGAGAAATTTCAAAAAGAACTATAAACCCAATAAATTTGATTTCGAGACTCGTAATTTTCAAGTCTCACCCAAAATTATGAAATCTATTTTGAACTAATCCATTTTACATTTTCAAATTTACAAGAAGCCACTACATCCAGCGCCACAGGGTCGGTCCACGTAAATTCATCACAGAACAGATACGAGTTACGAACTTAATTCACATAAAAAAAAAAACATTAAAAGGTAATTTTCATTTCTTCACTATATCTTCAACTGAAGAGAGGTACCAACTTAGAGCAAAGAAAAATTCCTAAATTTTCATATTTCGTGCTAAGTTCTAGGTTTTTCGAAAACAAAAATGAAACCTTCATCACACGTTTATCATGTCAACGAAGACAATAGGATAGGCTGCATTACATAGACACAAGTTTTATCAAGCCGAACTTTGTATCGATGAACTTTTATTACTTAATCATCGATAAGACAATGAATTAGCTTGCACAGTATAAGTCAATGAACAGAATAAAACAAATTTTTTCTGTCCGAATATAATGAAAATTTACTATGACTACAAAATAACTCATTTCTGTTTACCAACAATCCATTTTCCATTGAGATATTATACATGTCAAGCAAAGTGCGAATGAAATACCTAGCGATTTCAGGTAAAGTGTGAAAACGGTGAAAAATTATACAATGAAATGCCTGAGCCTTTTATATATTGGCTGGTAACAGTTAGGCAGTGCGTGAAATGATTAGAAGTACCTACTAGACAAATAAAATGAATAAAACTGCAATATTAATAAGGTGAAATGATTGGGTATTGTTTGTATGAAACACTTTTTGGCTTCTTTCCTCTCCCTTGAAATTTCATTTTTCCTTGCATCTAAAGCACTTCTCATATCTGGACCTTTGTACATTGGTGTTTCAAGTGGATGTTCTTCCTTCTGTTCTCAAAATCTGAGTTGGGGGCCGTATGTGTTTCAGAAACAATATTTGGACCACATTTTCTGTCAATTCGTCCAACTCGACTCTTGTTAGTATTAATGAATTCGATAAATTTCTCCTCACCAACATTTTTACATTGAAAATAACACGTTTTGTATTCTTCAATTTCACGAACATTTAAAGTATACTCATTAAAATGACAAATGATAAAAATAACACTATCGTCTTATCTGCTAACATTAACCCAACGTCCGTAATTCCTGCTAATATAAACTGGAAAACAGTTTCATTTTAAACTTATACCAAACTTGGGCTGATTTAAAATTTTGCCTGCTAAAAACAAACATAAATATTTTGCAGAAAATCTTAACAAATGAATTTCCTCAAACGAAAACAATAGAAGTTGTTTAACAAATTCGTCAAAAAACAATGGACCAAATAGGATCTTCTATTAAATTCATTCAAACAGACGCTCCCTATAACGACTGTAATTTAGGCCATAACCAGCTGGAAAACAGTAATAACATGACACATTCTGGCTAACAATCAGTGATTAAATGATTAAGACATTCCATTCTCAGTCACTTCAAAACATACGTTCACACGCAAAGCTATTCCAAAAACGTTTCTTCCATAAACTACTGTGTATTTAGAACACAAAGAAACTCCCCGGCGAAAATTTTCAGATGAAATATCAACGGTCAATAGTGGCACCCAAAATATCCATACAACCACACTTGAAGAATAAATAGAAAAATAAAACCCAAAATATAGCAACATGAATAGTGTCACACCAAATCAAAAACTTGTAATCAAGTTGCACAGATAGGTGAAAAAAGAACAACAACTGCAAGACGAAATAATAAAATAAACAAATAGACTAAGAAAAAAACCTGAAAAAATAAATAAATGGGTCAATGAACTCGCTACTTCAAATTTCTAACCTGACACACGTCTACGATGGTTACACGTGATGCATCAATTTTAGGACAAAATTGGCTGGAAACATTTTATTTTTCAATCATAAGTTCAGACAAGATTCAAATACAACTAAAATCGCAGCCATCTGACAAATAAAAATTCTTTGAAACCTTATAAAACCTCTTATTCAACAAAAAGGCTTTAGTATTGCGTTTTCCAACATAACCATAAACCAGAAATTAATTATCATTTTCATAAAGAGAAATCTCGTTTTTCTACTTGTATGACCATTTTCTTCTTCTGAAACCAACCAAACTCAGTGGTAGAAAATTATGGACGCCTTTTACTCTAAAACGATTTTTCCTGATCTACAATGCAAACTAATAAAATTTAATTGCATCTGTTCGCTAACTTACATTATACTATAAAATAAGAGTAACAAAATGGTGAGACGAATAAAAAAAGTAAAACGCCACGTGAAAGAAATCATTAAACGGGTTAATGTAATACGCCATTAAATCGCAGACAGAATATATGTGACTTCAATTACAGTGAATCATCGGACAATATGAGTTATTTACCTAACATTTTGGGTAGGATTCCATCTTTCACAGGGCAGTTCTCCAGATTGTGGATCGTCGATAGGTGAATGTAGAATTGATATACATAGATCACCACTCTGAAAACATACGTAAAAAGGCAATTAATACCAGAATGGTTGACAACTTACACACTAAAGTTGAATATGATGAATACAAACCTCATAGACATTTGGATGCCAAATTTTGTTCAAAAATCTAATGCTAGGAGGCGAGTATGGATAGTCTGAAGGAAATTTCATTTGTGCCTGAAATCGAATGAAACCAGCATTAATGAAGGAAAAGTATTTCACAAAATGTATCGTTCAAGTTTACGCATAAATTAAATCTTCGTCATTAAAGAATCACCAGGAAATAAGTACTGTTCAATGCCCTAATCGAGTCAGCAATAGCCAGAGTAAAAGCGAGGTATTCGAGCTCGTTTACCTTGAGTAAGAAATTCGAAGAAAACGTATTTCTACAGAGTCAGGTACTTTTAAACTCGATTCGATATGGAACGTAAGATTTACAATGGTCACTTCCTGGATGAGTTAATCGATAAGTATTTTCTATGTTTACCTTAGTCGTCAAGCCGTGGTGATATTTACCTTAAAGTAGGCACCCTGATACAGAGTGTCTGGAGGACCGAATATTGCAACTTCCCATTCAAATAGATTATCGTTCTGAGCTAATTTGACGCGAAAGCCTTCGACTGGTTCTTCTTGTAAACTTTTATACTCCATAGATAACGTGCGAATAGCACTGGTGGTTGGACTAGAAGCCATTGTTTCGAACTATTATTAATTACAAAATACCCTTTAAAAATTAACGAATCACGTTACACGCGAATGTAAATTAAGTAAATATCAGTTAAAAGTGAGATTGACACAGCACTTTCCAAATCTAAACAAAGAAATACTATTCATTGCAACGCATTAATAAACTTCACGGGATCAAGACGATAATAAAGAAAGACTCAAGAAACAAGAAGCGAAGAAGAAAGAAGTTAAGAAGAATAAACAGCTGACATCTGACTTGTCACAGCGTTTTCATTTAACACAAAGAAGTCGCCATCTAGCGGCATATTTCAGAAGTAAGATGGAAACAGTTTAAATGAATTCACTAAATCAGATTCGAATTTTGTGGTACTATTCTGTAAATATCTGCGTTGTTCAAGCAAGTTACATCCTTATATTCACAGAATAGCACCTCAAAATCTGAATTAGATTTACAAAATCCGTTTTTTCAAAGGTTCTTACTTCTTTCTAAACAAACAAAGCTATGACGATTGACGCCTATGAACGACTCCCGCATGAAATATAATTTTGTAATGAATCGATTGAGGAACAATCGAATTGGAGTTGATTAAATAAATACGAAGCATCTTCATTCTATTCTCATTTATAAATGAAAGTTACGTTTTCTATGATATGTCTTCCTTTTTCGTTTGCTTCATGTAGATCTGATTACGTGAATTTCATTATTACTAATCAATGGAAATTCAAAAAAAGTTCGTCATACACGTTGTCCATTATATGAAAGCAAAATAAGTAGTGAAGTACTTTCGTACTTACACTACTCAGGCTTTCCTTCCAAATTAAAAAATTTTTTCTTTTTTCAGCGAACAATCGGTCCTTAGCAGCCTGTTCAAAATAAAAATGCCTGGTTAAGTCTTAGGTACCTACTCCAAAATTCGCTTGGTCGCATTTGGCTTGTTTAGTTTACTTTTTATTTTGAATGGTTTGTGATAACTTGTGAGAGAGCTTGATTTAATTGATTTAATGTTATGATATTAAATTCGAATCCCCCAATCAACTTGCTCGTATAAGTAAATAACTAAATAAGTATACAATCATTTGGGTAATAATTAACCATCTCAAGAGTGGGTTACACAAGTTGTACCTGGGTGAAAGAAGTGCGTTTATTCTGAATGCAGTGAAGGCTTCACGGGTAAATGACCATCTTATTCTGAACATTTTGGGTGGGCTCTGTTTACTTACTTGCTTAGGTTTAGTGAAGGTAAATGCTTGTGCATTTATTATTGATGAGCAAATGCTGAGTATGCTCAGGCATTTGCTCAGCACGAGCTCTTGCTTAAAATGCTCAAGCATTTACTATTGACTCAAGCATGCTTAGAATTTGCTCAACATACTAGAGCATTTTTAATATTGCCCCTTAAAACAAGATATGATCAGTTGCAAACTTGCAAGTTGGAATAATTATATGCTTACTCAGCCCGGATGTTCGAGTTATTAAGCAAAGATAAAATTTAAGCTTTATGGATGCTCATTGTATAGTGTACTCACTCAAAAACAAAATGTAGCATGGGAAACAGCCTTGTGAGCGCTAGATTACAAACAATATTTTAATCTTATTATAAGTTTGTATCGTGAAAAATAAATTTTTTAAAAACTATTATCCATTTGTTTAGGCCAGAAACAAGAACTATTGAAAATGCTCAAAAGTTCTTGAGCATTTGCTCATTTTAGAGCATACGCGCATTGTGGGTGTGTGTATTGGTAAATACACAGCACCACACAAATATCAATGAAGGCTGCTCCATGTTCTACAGTGTGCAAGTGTGCAGGCTGAGCCCAGTAAACAATTTAGCTATGCAGACAAAATACATAGCCATGAGCGCAAAAAGGTAGTTCGTGGATATAATCCACCAGCCCACTAGGTGGTCGACGAGTGTGTAGTACACACTCGTTTGTCAACAACCACCCGTTGCCACACGCATTACTGAACATATGCCTCAAATGTCAAGCATTTATTTTTCAAGCATTTTCTGAGAAAATGTGCAAATCCTTGAGCATTAAAAAAAATGCTCTTTACTATCACTGCTTAAGTTGTTACCACGGCATTTATTCAGAATATGCTCTAGGGTACACTTTTATATCATTCAGATTTTCAGCTAATGAAGTAACATATGGTGCATTTTGTATCTATTGGGCTTCGGGTTATTAAAAACTTTAACTTGCGTTTCTGTTTATTTTGGTTTCTCTTTTTAGGGCAAAAAAACATGGCTTCCATTTCCAAAAAATTTGGTTTATATATCTGTTTCTCAATCCCAGATACTCTCTACTTTTTACTGTTAAAAACATTCCAAATCTGACTTAAATTTGTCACTAATTAGTCGGCAGTAATGAGAAACAATTACAAAAACAATCAGAATCTGGCAAAATTTTCATAGCATGGCGTTGACTGAATAGGTATATATGTATAAGACTGAGACTCCAATGTATGAATGATAGGTACTCATGGAATTCTTACATTTTTTCCATTACAAAGTAATATCTTTACTTAAACATATATAGATTTAACTTTGTTAATTTAAGCAATTCTCAAATCTCAAGTCACTGTCAGGGCCTGATTTACAACTCAAGTGCCCTGGTACAATAAAATTTTTGCGCCCCCTCATTTTTCTAATTTTTTATCAGGAGTTTTTGCTACATTATTTTTTCCCTGTCATACAGTAATACTTAATGTTACTAAAAAAAAAAATGTAAAAATGTGCCGCCCGAAACAGTTGTATCCTTTGCACCCCCCTAAATCCGACCCTGGTCACTGCTGATACTTTAGTATCATTCCTGCATTCAAACCTGACAAACCTGGACAAATCTAATGGAGCAGTTTTACACAAAAAATCTAGTTCATTTTTAAAGCATAATAGTGTGTTAGTAGTATCGATCTTCTCTTTTTCAGAAATATTTCTCTAAATTAATCTTCAACTAGTCATTTTTTTATTAGGTATCATAAAAAACCTACACACAAAGAGTTGGCTGCTGCAGACAATAGAAATCAAAACACTTTAAAAATGGATTAGTTTCTGCACACAAAAGAAAACATGAATGGTCATATACCTTTAAGTTCTTTTTCAAATTCAGATCCCACAACAGCAGCAAAACCTATTAGTGAGGTCCATTTTTTGGATCCAAGTTTGGTGGAAAAAATTTAGCATGGGTTTGTCAGTCTGGTTAAGATAGTATATAATTATAGTCATTGTGTAGCATGGTTTCATAATGCCAAATTACCAAGATTTTCAAAAAAACAAAGCCGATTCTCTTGTCTTCTTTCGGTAATTTCAATTTGTTGGTAGTTATACAAAATTTATTATTAAAAAAGTGACTCTACACAGCACCGCTAGAAAACCCATTTTGCCATTTCTATATATATGATTAAATTAATGAATAGGAGCTATTAAGAATATTTGGTATGTTAATAAATTTATGTCATCCGACATTGAATGTGGAAAATTGCGGTAACTGAACTTTAAGGCTTTCATGAAAAACAATCGATAGCTATTAATATATTCTGACAAAGTTAAACATATCAATCTATCGATAATGTTGAATTAATTAGTGTGGCGACTACCGCCACACTACGTAGGCTGATTGCCGTTTCTCTCTCGAACACCATCACCCGGCATCGTGGCCGAGTATACACGGTACTGGCTTTTGGTGGCGGTGAATGAGGGGGATTTTAGGTGTTTGGCCGGTATGGGTTCAAATCCCTGTACCACCTGAACACCTAAAGTGGTGACCCCGACGTGATCCGGGAGGTGGTAATGCACGCCATCTCTCAAACATGTACAAAACCGGTAGCCGTGGTGGTACGTCACACCACTGATGCCAGTATGTGACAGCGCTGTAGGGTGTCCGCCACGGTGCGGTGATGAGGGTGGACATCACCACGCACCAGTGTACATCCCTACCCGCAAGGCGCCTTCGTACTGGGTGTCCTATTACGCTCCGCTATACTGAGGGGGAGTGGTGTGGCGACTACCGCCACACTACGTAGGCTGATTGCCGTTTCTCCCTCAAACACCATCACCCAGCATCGTGGCCGAGTGTATACGGAGCTGGCTTTTGGTGGTGGTGAATGAGGGGGATTTTAGGTGTTTGGCCAGTACGGGTTTGAATCCCGTACCGCCTGAACACCTAAAATTAGTATTTTTTTAAATTGTGTAGTACTTATTCTAAGGATTTTATTGGAGTTTTTTCAATGTAGTTGTATTGTAGAAAACTTATAAAATTTGAGAAATATCTTCAAATTTGAGAAAACATGAAGATATTTTTGTCTTCTCTTGAAACTATCAACCTGAACTTATGTTTAAATTACGGTTTACCCTATATGTGTATTATTAAAGATTCTACCTTTATTGTATTTTCTCGCGAGTTTCATTTTATAATATTATAATTTATTTGTTTAAAATAAGTAAATAAATTAACAAGCCGCTTCTATGAACGTTTTGTTGATTATACTTATGCTGCTTTATTTTTCGTCGTTTCTGAGGTAAGAATCCATTTTGTAGCTCTTCATTATCTCTGTTTTTGGGCTACAAAGCTTGAAAAAATTCAAAATTGTACATTAGACGCGAAGAATGTTATCAAAAGTCATATTTTCTCTATTCAACGGTCAGTGCGTCACTTGGTATGTGCTGTAAAATACCGCGGTTATAATATTTTCAAAGATATGAATATTTAACAGTTTTAAATTATTGTTAAGTAGGTACCTATACTCGACTAACACGTGAAAATACGGTGAAAAATCACCTCTTATTTTTTGTTTTTTTGTAGAGAAAAATTCTAATGAAAATGAAGGCATTAATTGTTGTAATAACAATTTTGTATTTTTTTCTTTTTTTGAATTCTATTTGCTGCAGAACGTTAGTGGATAATATCGTTGGTAAGATGATTTATATCAAGTATGAATAATAATAACATATTATAATTGTGTAATTTTACTAGTAATTCAAAGATGATAGGTCTAATATTTATAAATAAAATAAATTTACGAAGTTGTATTTTCGTATTATAAGTAGGTACCCATATTAAAATAACTGTAACCAACTTCTCATTATTTTTATTTTTATTTTTTTGTAGTCGTTAATTCGGTAATATCAGATGAACCACCAAATTGGGATGATTATGATGAAAAAACACACGTTATCACTATAGATGTATAAAAAGCAGAGAGTAGGACTACTGTTCAATTCGTGTAATCAAGTTCATTTGTGCCGCCACTCAACTATATTTTGAGTTTTTAGAGGAAATATGTAAACTAATTGCTCTTACGACTTTTTTTCTACATGAACAACGACAAGCGGTACTTATTTATGCTTTAGACGTAATTTTCAACATCAACAATGCGTTTCAATATTTTAATTTATTTATAAGAATAAAATGCGCTGTTTAATTGGAAATAATATGTATCAATTGACAGTCGAGAAGTTTTTTGTTTATAGTTAACTGCTCAGCCACGATGCATAACTACAGGTACAGACCAATATAATTTTCATTCAATATTATCTCTCAAATATATCGATTTGTAAGAATAGGACAGTCAAATCGATCTCCCATGGAATCTCCTTTCGAAATCTTGCGAAAATTATACATCGTAATTAAAATTTTGGACTTGTTTACTCAGAAAAACTGTTAGTGGAATTTTTTTTAAAGAAAAAAAAAAAAAATTTAATGGTGAATTTACTCCCAAAAATTTAACACAGCGGGTTTTGGATGCGTTGAATTATTTAGAACCTTTCGTCATTGTGTCACTGGTGAAAATTTTTTCTATTTCATGTACAGATTATTTTTACATAATTAGATTAAGTTAGGTATTTGAAAGAGAATGGACCTACTTTTTGTTTTTTTTTTTTTTTGTTTTTTTGGCTGACTATTTTAATATGAAATTGGATTCTTTTAATACCTATGTAGTTGATTAAAAATAATTTAATTTTTTCCTCAAAAACAGCCTGCTTTTTACAATTTCCTAAAATTGATAGTTATGTGTAACGTGGAGTTTACTTATCAACTTCATAGTTTTTTAGTTTCGTGTAAGGCTAAATTTATTTACTTATTTTGTATTGTGCAGCGGTTTCAATGAAATTTCAACCCAAGATAATCACTTTTAACCATCGAGTCAAAAGGTTAAAGATTCGAGACTAACTGCGCTCACATTCTCGACACAAAATAGCACTATGTTCGTTTTGGTTCAACCATCGATATATAATATACATTAATTTACCTAGATAAACTTAGTGTTGTGGGCGATTCCTAAGAACAACATTTTTGGCCAGGAATTCCGAGTGATTTTTGGGAAATGAGAATCCCATTGGGAATTTTAGGTAAAAATGGATACAACGCCCTCACACTTCATATTTTGACTAACTCGGTTGATTTCTTCCAAGTAGAACTTAAGTAAATTAGAAAATAAAAAATCTGTCCACCTCTACGTTTCAGCAATAATTTAATGGTATTTTGGCACCGAAGCATTAAAAATGAAAACATTTGGACACTGATGCACTGCAAAAGAGAACATTTGAATACTAATGCAATGTATTTTGTGTCTTGACACTTGTACTAATCAGGTAATTTTCGTCAAATTTCAATCAGTCTTCGAATATGTTGCATGTGCCATGTATAGTTTTCTTCATTTATGCACAAAAATTCCAAAAAATACAAAAACGGGAATTCCCAGGAAGTTTTGAGCCGAGAACAAAACATGAAACTCCCAGAAGTATTCCCAGGGACAGGAATTAGAAATTCCCACGCCCAATGCTGGATAAACTACTTGTATGGAAGACGCATGGAATACGTTGGTGTATTTGAAGGTGGACAGTTGCCTATTTTCTTCTTACACAGTTTACCACGCTATGGATTATGTTATTTTGTCTGTGGGCAGGGCTGTAACTAGGTACGTGCGATCTGTGCATTCGCACATGGTGGCAGAGTGCAAGGGTGCCATACTAACCAAAAAAAAAAAAAAAAAAAAAAAAAAACCTTAATATAATATATTGTCGTTGTCCGATACAGAATATCATTCTCATTTAACTGACAAAAAAAAAAACGTGTTTTTTTTTCACTTAGAACATATATTTAAATTTTGAACATAATCAGTGCACGTGATACGGCATTTGCTTTTGAGAAATTCTTGGAGAGGTAATGGGAGGGCGTCAAAAAGTTTGTTCACACAGGTCGGCAAAAAAAGCTAGGTGCGGCCCTCTCTGCAAGGAGCTATGCAACAAAATTTGATGACATTTTCTTTTAATGAAATCACATTAAAGTCCCATGTAATTTGTTTCAGAATCGATGTGATAGTTTTTGAGTCATCTTCCTTTGTATGACATACAATATAATTATGTATGTATGCATATGTTTGTCAGAAAATTTCTAGAGAATTACTTGACCAATTTTGATGAACTTTTTTTTTCTTCAAACTATGATATGGAAGGTGATCCCATATTTATTACAATTTTTTTGTTTTTTTAAATCGATGAGATCGTTTTTGAGTGATCTTTAATAAACTGTTTGTTTTAAAGTAAACATTTTTCATTCTTTTGTAGGCGGAATTCTTATTAAAGGAGTAAATCCTTTATCACGATGATACTTTGTTTTCATCATGATAAAGGTTCCTGTTCATTTTAATTTTGCTGGAATAAATATTAAGAAGAAAAAAAAAAAAACGTCAACGTCATAGCCCAAAATGATGTTTTCCAAATAATGAACATGTTCAGGGACTGTCTAAACGCTGCGGGAAAGGGATCTAAAAATATTATAGTTTAAAATCATACCAGTTTAGCTCACCTACGGTCTTTCCAATCAAGTTAGATTATTCAGTGACATCACATCTATTATATAATAGCTCAAACTTAAGTGAAACCTGATTATCTGCTATCTCTAGGAAGAATACCTAATTTCAGTTGTCTAAGGTAGAAATGAATTGCTTTGAGATATGGCTGACGAATTCACCTAGGTAATATATTTTAAATAGAAATTTTGATTTTGCAATAAAAATAGGTACGAAATTGTTTAACATAAAATTTCCTACAAAAAACTCGTTTGCAGTTTTTTCCCGACGCTTCACTTTTCATTCAGAGAAAATTGAAAATAATCATTCTTCAGTGACTATAAATTTTAATAGCTTATATGGGTGATAAACTCGTAATAATTATCATACTATGTAGATAATTTGTAAACCCAATACATATTTTCTAACAATCCACCCCCTTCCGTAACCCCTTCCAACAAAAAAAGTTACCTGCAGTTTTTTGCCTCTTCCCTTCCTCTTTAGAGTTTTGAAAATAACCATATTCACTGAATTTGATTGTTTTCAAAATTCTTTAAAGGGGAAGGGGTTATTAGAAAGAAAAACTGTGAAGGTGAAGGAGATATTAAGGAGTTATGAGAAGGAAGTGGTTGGGTGGAAAATATGTATTGGGCTTACGAATTATCCACATGATAATACGAGTTATGTCTCTCATACAATGCCATTGATCATATTCTCTGAAGAATGGTTGTTTTCAAGACTCTCTGGAGGGGAATGAGAGGCGTTGGACGAGAAACTACGTGAAACGTTTGGTGTAGGAAATTTTATGTTAAACAATTTCGTAGCGACCCATTTTTATCACAAAATAAAAAACCAAATTTTTGGGGATAAACATCCCTCCACAAAAATCAAGTGGCGGAGAGGGTGTAACTTTGAGTATGTTACTCCAAAAGACTCGCCCAACAATCCTATATAGTTGAAGGGTGTGGGCTATTTTTTCCCCTTATTGTGATGCTGATTTGACCGGACCGCATTTATCAAAACTTTTTTTTTCTTATAAATAGATGTACCTATGTTCTATTACCTTCGACTATACAGCACTGGACCAATGAAAAACAATGATTTCGGGTTAGACATACCGGCGCTAAATAGGCAACCATTATGACGTACTTTGAACTACGTTTATGTACATTATTCTTGTGAATTTAAGGTATGATACTTATCAAATGTATTCGAAATTGGTGAAATTCAGAAAAACATCGAAAGTACGCACCAAGTACACACAAGTTGCCTACTTTTATCCAAGCATATTTTGACCTTAAAAATTACATTGGTCGCATGGAGCTTTTATTAGTCCAGTACTACATATATAGTCACAGTCAATTACATAAGCTTATAGGAAAAAGACATATCTTCAATCCAATCAAAGGGGTCTATTAGAACTCGTCGAAGGAAGCAAAGAAGTACCATTAACGTTTGTTTGGAAACTGGTTGTTTCAAAGATTCGGACTCTACTTCTAATACTCGCGTGTCAAATTGAATGCATATTCTTTTTTTTGAAGGCACAATTTACGAAAGTTTTTACGACGCGTGGGTGACGTTCTGTACACATAATACGAAGGTCGCGGGCTTCAATTCCGGCGGTAGAACAATTTTCTTTTCAGAATTTTTTCGAAATGAGCGTTAGGCATACTAAAAATTTTTTGATTACTTCCAATTTCAAAAACATTTTAACTCCATAAGTATTAAAGATAGGGATTTGGTCAAAATAATATTTTTTAATGTACTCGATGAGAGCAATAAGATGCCATCTTCAAAAATCAAATTTAAAAGATGTTATGAACTTCCTCATTTTATCCATGAAAAATTTGAAACTTTGAGGACCAGTATCGCACGTTAATAAGAAATTTTTTGCTTTTCTCGACGAGTTCTACAAGACCTGTTTAATTGGAGCGAAGATTTTTGAAATATTACCCATATTTTCATAATAATTTTGAACGAAAATGAACATTTTTCTCATCTACCAAAATCTACTTTACAAGGCAATCCATAAATAGATTTTGGTTAGATATTTTAACAACTGAAGCGGGGTACGAGATATTAATTTCGTTTTCTTTCTTTCTTATATCGTACTATATAAATTACGTTATTAGGTATTTAAATTTAATATTGAAATAAAAATTAGAAAATTATTTTCGACGATAACAAAACACAGTTCTTGGATTAATACCAACAAATGAGTGAAAATCAATCTTGAGCAATAAGACAAATATTTTTACCCAAATTAAAAACAGTAGACTATATAAAGGAAACTTTATTTATGTTGAAGAAAAAAGTTTTTTCGCATAGTCACCAGAACTGGTTCATATCGATTTGACCATAAAAAGTAAAATTACGAAGGAAGAAGGTTAAATATTCTTCTTTTTTCTTTTCTTTTTTTTAAACGGCTTATTTTGTACGGAAGAACATTATTTCAAACAGGTATAGATAGGAAACTGTCTTGTTTGACTTAATCAGCTTTACAAATAAAACACGATTCCGCAGTAAAGGTATTCGTCATTTATTATTGACGATCAAGACGTACGTGGTTTCTCTTGGATCATTATTGCAATATTTACAAAGAAGTTATTCACGTTTCTATTTTAATTTGTAGGAATGAAATTTTATCACTGGCAAGGACTAGGCTATACTTGTATTACCTACAGTCTGAGACGTAATTCTAGTTAGTGGGTACGTACAACTTGCTTCGAGTGTAGTTTAGTAAATTTTTTGAGAATAAAATTTAGTATTCTACATAATCGTTTACTAAATTAAGAGAAGTTTTACTAGTAGGCTACATATTGACGTTTTTAATACGCATCTATTTGGGCATATCTTTAGTTTTTTTTTTTGTTTTTTTTTTTTTTTTTTACATTTATTAGATTGTACGAATTTTTCTTCAAAAACAGTGCAAATTAATTTCGTTGTTTCTTATCTTCTATGAAGTACCTACTCGAGTTACCTATACAGTTTTATTGAACTTACAATATTTTTTAGGCGATGATAAAAACGTGGTATGAAAAATTGTTTCAACTTGAATCGCTGAATTTGTTTTGTGTATCTACATAAATAACGAGCAAGATAAAATCACATGCTTTTCCTTCCCTTCATATTTTGTATTTTGTTATACGATTATTTATTTCATGTTGAAACATACATATTGATTTTATTCTGACGCGGATGATTAGCTTTGAAATCTATAGAAACGGATATTCAATATTTTTATGCTTCTATCATTCTAGAAGACCGAATTTCGAACAATATCAATAAGTTAGGTCGTCAATGGAGGATGTTGACATTTAAAACGGATATCGCATGCAGATCTCTTTCGAAAGAAGTAGAAAATAATTTCATTTTTTCAAAATTTACCAACGCTTTTATTTCAGAGGGTTCCGTAAATAGAAAATATAAATTTGACCATGTTTTTCTTTAGTGAGTCTAAATAGATATGCATTATGCAAATCTGAAACTTGATTATGTGAACTGAAAACTCCACACCCTTATCTGCAGCGAGAGTGAAATAAATAGTTTCTACATATTCAGTTCAAATCCTAATTCCTTATTTTTCTCTTTTTTTTCCAACGTAAAATGGATTTACATTTTTTTCATTTACAATAAAAAAATTTGATGTCTTTTAAATTAAAGGGGCGTGTATGCCTGAAAATTTGCTTCACATTACGAGGTTTCTCTCCCTTAACTTCTTATACCAACCATCAGCTGCGTTTCACGAACTTACTGGCGAATAAAAAAAGTTTCTCACTCAGATGATTGGAATAAATTCCTTCAGAATATTGTTATGCAACCCGCATGTCATTTAAATCGTATTCTGCGAAGTACAGTAAGGCGATTCAAATTCAGTCATGTTAATAAAATACAGTAGAAACCTGCTACAACGAATTCCAAGGGACTGTGAAATTTGTTTGTTGTAGCCAGTAGCTGGATACAACGAATGGATTGCTGTAACCGGATTGTAGTGGATATTTGGGTCTATAAAATAATGATAGTTGCAAGCAGATCAGTACCAATCATAAATAATAAATGTGAAAACATCAAATTTTACCCTCACTGGCCATTAAAATGCAATTATTGAATTCTGATTAAATAATACATGGGAATTTTTAGAAGTATAAAAGTGACTACTGGAAGAATATTGGGATTGGATGGAAAAAGTGGCTTCTTTTATGAAAGAAATTACGAAAGTACAGATGAATTAATTTGTTGTAGCTGGGTTTTTGGCTTCACTTGATACCTAAATCTATTTTTGTAGCCAATAGTTTGTAGTAGCTGGATTTGTTATAGCTTATTTTCTTTAACACCGGAGTAAATGGAGTTCTGTGGGGAGGAGGCATTCCTGAGTGTTGTAGCCAGTTGTTTGCTGTAGCTGTTTTTCATTATAGTGAATTTTACTGTATATCATCTGGTGAAATTAGTGTCAGAATTTAAAATAAAATTTACAGGATATTTAATATGAAGCCTCCACCACAAACTTTAACAATAGATAATATACTCATTAAGATGAACTAGGTGGTTAAGGAGTGTGGAATATCTTGTCATGAAAAGATATTCTTACCAGAATGGAATCTACAGATTTTGCATGTTCAACAACTTTATATGTAAACATACGGATAAGGCAAAACCTAGAAAAACACTGGCGATTTTAGAGCTGGTTTGAATAGTTTATATACGGGTTTATCTATATGCACACCAATACACATACTTAGTGATTACATATGTTCTTGTGAACGGCCTGGTGCGTCATTTCTTGTAGTGATAAGAAATGATAGGATGGTTCATGTATGGAATTGTGACATCAATGTAATGCAGAGACTGGTTACAATTTGATATTAGTACATTACTTACATGTATGTGCAAGTAATTACGATCAAACGTAATTCGTGCTTATAGTTTCACATTATTGAGACAAATATTTGTTAGCCTTGCGGCAGCGACTATTGTCAGGGGTCCAAGCCCCTTAACCTCATATGAGATGAGTCCCCACAAGGAGCTAGGTAGCATATACTAAAAGAATGGCAGGAAGAAATTTAACTGAAAATTGATAATGGTTATTTGATTACGTAGAGCCATGAAACTCACCACAAGAAAAAAAAAACTTTTTTACTTTTGTTCTTTTCTGGACAGCACATGCTAGGGTTTTCTAAGAAAATGTAAAAAAAAAATCCAAAATACGAGCTTAGTTCTTCAAGCAGATTGTAAGGTAAATGAAGGTGAGATCATTTTTCATTCATTGAAGTGAGCACCAAAGTTCCACATGGTCAAATACTGAAACAATTTTAAAGTCAGTTTCTTGTAAGAATGCCAAATCTTGCTACCTATATCTCTAAGTTGGATTGAATAATATTTTTCAAAATATATTGTTGCGACTGAACAATTTAAAAAAAATATTTCAACAGCCCTGAGTATTTCATTGATTTTTAACTTGAATGAGACCTTCCATAAAAATTGTCACACTGTGTTTAAAAAATGTTATCAAAACGTCTAACCAGAAGTGTGTTGATGCATTCGATTCAACCCACAGATATAATTATATATGTACATTTCGCTTTTTTGTGTGATAACATAGCACAGCAATTATGACCTATTTTTCAAATACCTACCAAATATAAAATTTCTTATTTAATTCGCGTTTAAAAGCGTAGAAAAAAAAAGGTGGTGTATCCAGCAACTGACAATAATTACTCTTTTGCGTACTCTCAATTTGTCTATTTTTATGTCTTACCTATAACCGTGAAAAATCGTCCGCTAATTTCCTTATCACGTATAATTTACTCCCTATATGGAAATTCGAATGAAAAATAGAAATTAATATTCCTTCATCGTACCTACATAAAAGTTAAATTGTTTTAATTACAATTCGAAAATGGATTACTCGTTCATTCGATCTGATTCTTCTACATTTGGTAGCCCATATAAATATATGTATATCTAATTATACGTATCTATACCTATATAGAATACTGCAAGCAGGTATCTATACAAAAGAAAAAAAAATTAACTAATAATTTTCATAAAATTATATAATTTGTATTCATAAACTGTTTCTTGTTATCGTGTACTGTTTTTTTTTTCCTCTTTTAGTCGCAGTGAATATTGGCAACGAATTATGGTAACGTATATTCTTTATTTTACACCAACGTTCAACTAATTTTTAAAATATTGCTTGTCACGTTCGTTGATTGAAATTCGAATCGTATATATTCACGTAGAATGAGTCTAATTTCTTGGGACGTGCAAAAACGATGTGTAAGTTTGATGGTACAATGGTTAGGAAAAAAAAAAAAAAAAAACTAACGCAGGAGCAGCTCCATGAGAAAAAGTAGATTTTCGAAAAGTAGAAAATTAGTTAATGAAAAGTTATTAATAGATCATAACTGCGATGATTGTATTAAATTCTGTAACTATTGACTTAAAATTAGGCAATTAAAAACAATTATTATCCTTTTTAAAATCGAAACATAAATAGATTTTTTGGAAGTACTGGTAGCATTTTGCAATAAATTATAGTTAGTATTTTTGAAAATTTTTTAGTTATTGGGTCAAAATCAAGCACTTTATAGCCAAAATAATATCCAAAATAGTTGCACCATAAGTACCGTCCAGCCGATCCGCACCAAAATTAGTATCACGTTAGAACAAGTCATAATAAATATTTGTTCCGAATTACGTTTCTATTGGTCCAAAATTAGGTATTTTATAGCTAAATTTTAGCTACAGTTCAAATCTAAAATCATTTTTATATATAAAAGAGAATGTATGTCTGTTTGTCTTTTATGCATTACTACACCATTCATCCGATGGCCATGAAACTTTTGGAAGTTATTGAGTATACTCCGAGAAGGTTTCTGGCATAGTACAAAAAGAAAATTTCAAAAAGTTGCCCAAAAAATTCCCAAAGGATGTATTTTATTCAATATCAATATATCGAAAAACAATATTGCATCGATCTGGTGAAGAACATAATTACATCGCAAAAAATATTGATTTTTGTTGTATACCTATGTGATAACAGTGACTGTGAGTTTGCTTCTAATTCCGTTGCATAGGATATTGGGAGTTTCCATCAAAGTGGCTGACATCTAGTGGATTTTTATCAAACTAAAGTAGAGGTAATGGTGTATGTTATCAACAATGTAAATCTTATTTAAGTTTATTTTTTTCTTTAATTTTTCTTAGTTTTGTCTTGAAGGAATAAGTGTTATAATTTATTTATCTACAAATTGTTGAATATATTGGTGTGGTAGCAGACACATGTCCTTTTAGAGATGCAGAAAAAATATTGAAATGGCAAACCATCAAGAATTCATTCAAAATTTTGGATAGGTCTATTTGTTTGCAATGGATACTATGAATGGCTCATTAATAGAATCCGTTATAAACAAACAAACCTATTTTTGATAACATACCATCACTTCTATTTTTTGTTGACTATAGGGCTCCCAGTGGCAATGGAAACTACTAATAGTAATTCGATATATATCGATATTATATCGATGATTTAACATCACCAGTCATCTGTCATACTGATATGGAGACTGATAATAGGTAATTAAAGAGAAACTGGTGTTGTTTCAATACGGATTTGGCGACAAATCAAAGGGATTTGGAAATGAATTCTCTTTGATTCGTCGCCATGAAATTAATCAGAATTCAGCGACAAATCGAAGAGAATTTATCTACAAATTCTCTTCAATTCGTCGCCATTAAATTAATCAAGATTCAGCGACGAATCAAAAAGAATTCATCTACAAATTCTTTTCGATTTTTCGCCGTTAAATTAATCAATATTTAACGACGAATTGAAGAGAATTCATCTACGAATTAAGGAATTCTCTTCAATTTGTCGACACCCAGGAAATCTATGCTTACTTCTCTCACTACAGCAATTATAGGTATTTTATTTAAATTTTTCAACTGATAAAAAACACACACATCAAATAATTATTGTTGTTCTACACTCCACTTGCACTCACTTACTAACCTTTAGCGCAACTACTTTCGATAACGTAAACTAACACTATTCAGGTTGTGCGAACAAACACGACTTTTTTCATTCGTTCACTCGAGAATGCTGAAACTCATTTCCCACTCAAACTTTAATCTCGTAATGGAGGGAGATCGTTCATCTTCCTCAAACTTGTAAATTGTACTTTAAGTCATTGCATTATAGTATCTCTAACTAACTTGTTTCTTTCCTTGGATTTCAACCTCACTTCAATTATAAAGGTTGTTGTCGTCAAGTAGCTAGCGCTACCTTGGAACCGGCGCGCTGGAACTAATCAAAGCAAGTTAAATAAAAGCGTATAATAATAATAATAAATCACATGGTGTGCATTCACATATTTATGGTTCTTTAGCTTACTTCTATTTTATTGAATTTTTTTCTTACCCTGAAAAATCATAAAACTTTCAATTAGCTTCAAATTTACTAACTTTTAGGCCAATTTCAAATTATTGGGGCAAGCTGCCACCTTTGCGCCCTATAGCTAAAACCTTGTTAATTCGTAACGGTACAGTTAGTCTACCAAATTACCAATATTAGCCTATCTGCAACAATAGGCCAACGTTTTCGAACAGGCCTATACCGAATATGTTCTCGACTATAATACGTCGTAAAGATTCGAAACTGACCATAGAGAAATTTTTGCATGCATGAAATGATTACAGGGAATAATTATATGCGTTGATACAGGAAAAAAGTGGTTAATACCATTTTTGGTTCGATGCAGTAGTTTGGATGACTCATCCTACCAATACGTCCAAAAAACAAACACCACTCTACATATTATACACACATTTCGTAATATTGTTTGACTCGTCCTCTCAAACAAAAACATATGGTAAACAAAATTCAATATAAACCTATGAGTACAGCTATACAGCCACACATCAGCGGTATAACCTTGAGTAATTCAACCTCGATTGACTCAAAAAATTAACAACTTTTACAAAACTTGGCTAAATTAATGGTCGCTGTATGGTTTCGACGTTCACAACTTTATGCTCGAGTGTAACGATGCGAAGTTTATAATTAATCGAACTTCGAACTAAATTCGGTAATTTTTCTAAAAACATGAGAACTTTATATCCGGTTTTTAGCGAATAAAATGGTAACGAAAAACCGGAACAAAAGCACGAATTGACGATAAAATACCAGTTTTTAGCAACTCTTGAACTCCTTCAACGGATTTTCCAAATAAGGAAGTGAACTGACAATAGTATGACAGTGGCGGTGGTGGTGGTGGTGGTAGTGGTGACATTTGTTGCATAGTTCACTCGATGTTTTATTTTGAATCTAAAATATACAAAAAAAAAAAAAAATGTGTAGTAGGTATCTATAGGTATTAATAAGGATGACGAAGAACGTCTCACCTACCTACATAATTTGTGTACTTTTAATGGATGATGTTACTGTTGACAACATTCAACGAAATCCACGAATCGATGGTCTATTTAAAAATAGTGATTTGATTGTTGGGTTTCTTTTGTTTGCTGTTCTTTGGCAAAAATTTTATAAAATACGTTTTTAATGTTAGGTAATTATTTTTTTTATCAGCTCATTGTTCTGATGAAAGTACTCCCAAGATTTTCGTTTTAGAAGAACTAAAGGTAGTTTGAGAAAAACTTGAATTAAGAAAAGAAAAAAACTGAATAAACGATCACCAAAATTATCAGGTTCGGTCGAAATGAGATACAGAAAATTACTTCTCAAGGTGAATTTTTGGTTTTGAAAATTTACCCTACTTCCGAGGAGTTCGAAATTCGAGATCAGACTGCGTTGTATTTCAAAAAAGACAATTGCCAGTATTTTTGAAAAAGAACATTAATTTATGATTAGGTATCAGAATTTATGTAGAAGCAAGGCCTAAGGTGAGGTCGGAGTCTAGATCCCTAAAACCTGGTGAAGCCGGTCAAAAAAAAAATTCCGAAGTACTTGAATAACTACTTGTTGTTATTCTTGAAATAAAGCCTAAATTAATGTAAATAACTTGCCCACAGCTGCATCTATGTAATGAATTTTACTTATTATTAATTTGAGAAAAAATTACAGGACTTGATTACTGTAACAATATATTTCTACTCACTGACATTCATATTTATATATCGTCACACCAATAAACTGTCATCCACCCTGTAGAATATATGATGAACAAGGTAGTAAACAAAATACCGATGCCACGCTGGAATGTTATTACATCAGGTGATATAGCTCCACACTCGCACATTCATGTCTGTACTTATCATAGTATACACCTATAACCTTTAATTTCCCACCGAATTTGCTGACACACTATTTATCATATAAAATGTACCTTACTACCTTCTAGAATCTTCTCAAATATTCTGGAAGAACTATTTAGACCAAGCCGCATAATTATAAGTAGGATAATCAATCATCTCATTGGTCAATTATGACATCATTCTACTTTGATCATCTCACACCACCACTTTGTCATCTAATGTATTCATCCACTTGTGAATTTGTTGTTGGTCTAATTACTGGAAATGAAATATGAAATAACTTCATGAAGAACTTTTAAACGGTCATCTTCTTTAATTAATATCATTGGTAACTACGTTAGTTAGGTAGTTTCTTGTAACTGATAACTGTTAAGAGGCTCATAAGTGAGTCTGCAACTGTTAGTATGATCTGTACTTGTTACAATTGTTTGTGATTGAAGTCATTAAATGTTGATTGGAACTTGGTCTAATTGTTTTGAATTTATCAATCAATCCTAGGCAAAGTTACCAGCATAAGCACAAATAGAAGTTTTTTTGTAACTACATCTCTGATTTAATGGTGTTACTATAAGTGGTTTGAGAATTGCATTACTAGGAATGAATCTTCCCAGAACAAAGAGAAAGACAAGCGGGGATCATCTGACCAAAGCTGGAATAATATTTAAAGGTTCAACACAGTTTTTTATGAAATGTTATAAACCATAAAAATTTAACGAATTCATGTTTACCCTCACTTTTTATACTTTTTCGATTTAAACTACATTCTTTGACAGTTTTTATCAGAAATTCCCTGTAAAAAGGTATTTCTGGCCTTTAGAAAATCATAGGTAGCATAAAATCTCATAAAAGTAAATATAGGTATCTGAGAGAGATTTAGGCTTGGCGATCAAGAAATTTGTAAAAATCTTAAAATACATTTGGTTATTGGAGAATCACCTTAAGTTACGTTAAAGCCATAAATTTCCATCGTTGTTGTACAGAAAGCTCATAAAAATCGTGTACCATTATGGATTAGTATTCGAAAAAAGCCTTCAAAGATATTGTTTTAGGTGTAGATTTGAAAAAATTTATTCTTAGGTTTTTTGGCTCATCCTGTCAAAATTAATAACAATGGTTGATTTTTGGTTTTTCATCAAAAGGAACCAACTGTAAAATGGGTTAAAAGTAAACATTTTTTCAAGCATTTTTTTTAAAACAGATTTTGTCCTTTCATAGGTATAGGTACTTCAGAAAATAGATTTCACTAAGCGGAGTAGGTACAGGGATATCTTTCTTCATACTTACTTTGTTTTGTTTCTTTAGTTTTTAAAAAACTCTGTTAGATGGGCATGGGGTACACCATAAAACATCTCAAATTTGTGATACAAGTGCCTATTTCACAAACCCCACAAAAAAAATTTCACCAAGAAAATTGTTTTTTGAAAATGTATTAAAATAATACAAAAACGGAAAATTTTCCTTTTGTGGGGACTCACTGGTATGAGGTAAAGGGGCTCAGACCCCTCAATGACAGTTGCCGCCCCAAAGGGCAGGCAAATAATCGTCCTTGTGACGTTAAACACACAAAACTCGTTCGATCGTAATTACATGTATGTACTTGCAGGTAATGTACGAGTACCGAATTGTGACACAATAAGATGATGTCACGATTTGTACACAAACCGGCCAGCCATCTCTTATCTCGATAGGGGATGATGTGACCTGGTCATCCTCACCAATGTACGTATTCTCTTACATACGTGTGTTTGTGTGCATGTAAATAAGCCCTATATAAACCACCCGAATTGGCTCTAAAATTGCCAGTGTTCGGTCTGGTTCTGGCTTACCCGTACTTGTGTACGAAGTGGCTGAACACTCTTAAATTCTGTAGAATTTCCTTCTGGTGAGAATATCGCTCACGACAAGGTATTCCACAGTGGTGACCCCGACGTGATTTTTGGCTACGTCGTGAGGTGTCTTGAGGCGCGTTGCCCTTTTTCAAAAATTCGGTGCGGTGTGCTGGCAAGAAACTTGCTTGCTCGGCAAATACAAAAAAATTTTTTTGCAGACTAAGACACCTTTTAGGTTGTTGAAGTAGAGTCCGCTGAAGTGGGAATTTATACACCTCTCCTTAAAATATACAAACAAGGAGAAACAAGACAGTAGACCTGGAGGAAGAAGGTTGGACTCATCCCCCAACCCCCCCGACTTTGACTCGACACTCCAAGAATTTACCAAATACTGAAGAAGGCCCTCAACACCCAGAATTAGCACTACTGGGAGCTGCAATAAATAAAGATCAACTAGCAGTAAAAACGTTGAGAAATGGTCGAACTTTAAGCCAAAGTTCTGACTCGAAAACACCTGTCCTACAAACACAGGAGCCAGTGTTTTCAACCAGCAAGGAAGGAAGTAGTTCTGTGGAATACACTTGTCATCAGAAAGACATAGCAATGGTCCCACCACCAACCAAAAACCCACAACCATCGCAGGGAGGTAGTAGTCAGCCACAGCTGACACCCGAAGTCTTGGCGCAGATTATGCAACTTTTGCAATTAAAGCCAGGGCAGAACCCCAACTTCTACAGACGGAGGGCCTGTTCATTAAGGACAGGTCGAACAGGAGAAGGTACTTAATTGACTCGGGAGCAGACCTGAGCATATTGCCAGTTAACAAAACCCAAAAAGTACTCCCTCTGAAATACTATCTCCGTACTGTGAATGGTCAAAACCTTCCAGCTTACGGACTCGAAACCAGCAAAGTTGACATCGGACTCAAGAAAATCATGACGTGGTCCTTCACAGTTGCAGATGTCCCAAACCCGTTCCTGGGTGCAGATTTCCTTGCACATTTTGGCCTGATCATTGACCTCAAAAATGGCAAATTGATCGATAGTGAATCTAAACATTGTGTGGATGGCAAAACGCTAGCTTACAGACTGGACACAAATATATCCAGCTGTACCAAAGTCAACGGACAACTCTTACAGATCCTGTCTGACTATCCTAGAGTCACTCAACCATCAATTTGCAGGCATCCTACATACAAACACGATATGGTTCATTACATAGAAACCAAAGGACAGCCTTGCCATGCTAGAGCACGAAGGTTATTGCCTGACAAACTCAAAGCGGCACGGGAGTACTTTCATCACATCATTGAGGAGGGCGTATGTCGCCCCTCAAAAAGCTCATGGAGCTCCCCTATCCACATGACCAAAAAAGCAAGTGGAGAGTGGCAAATTGTTGGAGACTACAGGGCCTCAAATGCCATAACAGTTCCTGATCGCTACCCAGTCCCCAATATAATGGACTTCAACGCGAACATGAAGGGTAAAACGATGTTCACCAAAATTGACATCAACTGGGCATTCCACCAAATTCCTATGACTGACAAGGACGTACCAAAGATAGAGGTTATAACCCCTTTGGACTATTCGAATACCTTCGAATGCCGTTTGGACTCCTCAACTCAGCACAAACTTTCCAGAGATTTATCAATGGACTGTTTAGGAAATTGCCGTTTGCATATGCATACTTGGATGATATTTGCATTTGCTCTGGAGGCGGTGAGCAACAGCACGAGGAGAATGTAAGAGCTGTTGTACAGCGTATACACGCTGCCAGGCTTACTATCAACGTAGGCAAAAGCTTATATGCACAGACTGAAATTGACTTCCTCGACTACAAAGTCTCGACCAAAGGCATTTCCCCCTTGAAGACCAAAGTAGAGCCAATATTGAACTTCCCAAAACCCTCAAATGTGACTGAACTCAGGCGTTTCTTGGGGATGGTGAACTTCTATAGACGTTGCATGAAGAATGCAGCAGCTGAACAAAGTAAGCTGTTTGCACTAATTAAGACAACTAAAAAGAAAGATAAGACTCCACTCAAATGAAATGAATAAGCCGAACAGGCCTTTGAGAAAATCAAAGATACACTGTTAAATGCAACTCTATTGGCTCATCCAGACAAAAGTCTGCTGTTATGCATGAGTACTGATGCATCTGATTTTGCTATTGGTGCAACCCTGTACCAACTTGATAAAGACAACAAGAAGTTACCGCTAGCTTTCTTCTCGAGGAAGCTCTCAAAAACAGAAAAGAACTATAGCACATACGATAGGGAATTGCTCTGAATTTTTGCTGCATTGAAGCATTTCAGGCACCAATTAGAGGGTAGATGTTTTTCTGTGTATACTGACCATAAACCCCTAACATATGCCTTCAGACAAAAAGCAGAACCGGCATCGCCAAGAAGAGTACGACAATTAGACTATATTGGTCAATTGACTACCGACATCCAGTATATAAGTGGAGAACTTAACACTCCAGCTGATGGCTTGAGTAGAATCGAAGCTATCTCGGCTCCTGTCCAATTGCCTTATGCTGAAATAGCTAAAGCACAGCTTAAGGATGCAGAATTGCAAGAGTTGTTATCGAACGATGATACTACTCTCAAATTGAGACAGCAAAAAATTCCCGGTACTGATGTTTTATTAACATGTGACATCCGTACAGGTAAGAATAGGCCATTTCTACCAGTAAAATATCGCAGGTTGGCTTTCAACAGTGTACATTCCCGGTACTGATGTTTTATTAACATTGTGACATCAGTACAGGTAAGAATAGGCAATTTCTACCGGTAAAATATCGCAGGTTGGCTTTCAACAGTGTACATAATCTGTCACATGCTGGGGCAAAATGTAGTGCTAAAATGATTTCGGCAAGGTTTGTATGGCCACGAATGAAGTCTGACAGCAACAAATGGGCTCACAGTTGCCTGAACTGTCAAGAATCCAAAGTAGGAAGACACACTCGCTTGCCCCTCAAATCCTTCAAACAAACGGAGCGGTTTAAAACTGTACATATGGACTTGGTAGGCCCATTTCCACCATCTCAAGGACACAGATACCTGTTGACAATAATAGACAGGGCAACACGATGGCCACAAGCAATCCCTCTACACGAGATGTCAGCTCCTACAGTAGCTGCAAGGTTATACAATAACTGGATTACGAGGTATGGCGTACCGGAAGTCATAATTACAGACCAAGGTTGCCAATTCGAGAGCTCGCTCTTTAAAGAGCTGTCTAATAAGCTTGGTGTTCAATACAGTCATACCACAGCTTACCATCCTCAAGCCAATGGCAAAATTGAGAGATGGCATAGGGCCCTCAAAGCCTCTATTATGTCTCACGACACAAAGAGATGGGTAGAAGTACTTCCTACCATCCTCTTAGGCCTTCGATCTGCCCTACAAACAGATGCGTCGGCGCTGCAGTTGGAAGCATGGGAGGCAGACCAGAAGAGGCGCTCATAAACCCGCAAGTCCCCCCAGGCCTGCGCAATTTGATTATTTTCGCGGCGTAAAAACTGGAGGTTGTAGCTGTGGGGACTCACTGGTATGAGGTAAAGGGGCTTGGACCCCTCGACGACAGTCGCTGCCCCAAAGGGCAGGCAAATAATCGTCCTTGTGACGTTAAACACACAAAACTAGTTCAATCGTAATTACCTGTATGTACTTGCAGGTAATGTACAAGTACCAAATCGTGACACAATAAGATGATGTCACGATTTGTACACAAACTGGCCAGCCATCTCTTATCTCAATAGGGGATGATGTGACCTGGCCGTCCTCACCAACGTACGTATTCTCTCACGTACGTGTGTTTGTGTGCGTGTAAATAAGCCGTATATAAACCACCCAAATCTGCTCTAAAATTGCCAGTGTTTGGTCTGGTTCTGGCTTACCCGTACTAGTGTACGAAGTGGCTGAACACGCTTAAATTCTGTAGAATTTCCCTCTGGTGAGAATATCTCTCACAACAAGGTATTCCACACCTTTAATTTGCGTTTTTTTGTTCGTTTATTTTCAAATAACTAAAAGATGAATGAAATCTTTAATGGAATACAGATTTAAGTAAATTTTTATTTTTTTCGAGTAATACCATTCCCAAATTTTTAGTTTAAATAATGATTGACTGAAAAATAAGAGGTTTACTTCAAAGCTACAATGTTGTGTTCAATTGAAGTGGCAACTTGACAATCAGTTTTTCACGAAGTCCAGATATGCAGAAATTTCATTATGTTGGATAATACATAGTGCGCATGCGTAGCCGAGACAGTGATTTAATAATCTTAGCAAGTCCCAAGCTGCGCATGCGCGAAATTTTACTTTGACACAGGAGTAAAATCTTCTATTTTATATATAGTATACACAAAAACATCTGTTTTTGGGGTTGGTGCTACAAAAACTTTTTATCACTTTGAAATGCTTTGAATAAACCGTAGTGGTATCTTTCCTTTATTTGTTCCATTCGATTTAGAATCTTTATAAGAGTACGGATTTTTTTTGTCAAAAAATTGCTGAAAATAGGTAATAGGTAACTACATTTTACCTTTTCAATTAAACCGATGGCCGAAGAAATGAGTAAAATTACAACAACAGAAAATTTAAATCACATTTTTCAATATTCTGCACGTTTAGTCTACAGATTTTTGATTCTCTAAGGTGAGTATTTCATGGCACATCATATCTAAATAGTGATTTTCTGGGCAATAATACTTCCAGTCGAGAACATAGCACCACTCCATCAATATTCATCAGTTTTCCATACTTTGTGGAGGAAAAAGGATTAATATCCTCAAAGGAAAGCTGTTTCGAAAAATATAATCTAGCTTGACTGAAGAACTATACTGTAGGTACATATTCTTCTATATATTCTGTCATCAACTAGAATAATACCTACGCTTATGATTTTGGCTACAATTTTTCGCATATTTGCCAGCTACTTTCTTCGCTAGGTCAGCAATATATTTTCTTAGTTTGCTTCGTTTACTTTTCACGTTTTCAATTCATTAACGACTGTCCTAAGTTACCTAAACGTAATTTCTTAAGAACATTCATCTTCAGTTGCTCAATTGGGTCGTTTAATTAATAGATTCTATAAGCCTAGTATTAGCCTACATTTTACCTCACCTTTGAAACATTTTTTGCAAATTCTTTAAAATGCAGTCTGATTTTTTTTTGAACAAGTTTGATGAGCTATGTTTTACATACTTAAATGAAGATCTCGTCCTGTATTTTCTCTTTACGTCAATGTTGTGTAATATACTGTAATTTTTTACAAATTATTTCAGCAAAAAATTACTTTTATTTACATTATCCAAGTATAATTGATTCGTGAATAAACATTTCCGTTATGTCAATTTGCATATGTCACAAGTTAAATACAACATAAGTGAGCATATTTACATAGATTTTATTACTTTGGCACGAATAATTTTCCAAAACGAAATTTTATGCTTCACTCATACATTTCGACAGACTTTTTTTTTTTTGGGGGGGGGGGAGGGAATCTTTAAAAATGTCAAAAAAATAAACGTGAAAACATTTATTAGAATGAGAGAAAGATGCTCAAAAGAAAAACAAGTCTTCAAAAATTTGCAATAAAAAAAATTTTTTTCTCTTCATTTACATTAAACTGATTAATAAATTTAATCCCCGAGTGTGTTTATGTACGTTCGTGAGTGCGTAAGGCTATAAAGTTTAATTACTGTGTCATTAAAATCTAAAATTTTCATAATCACCTCGAGAAATAGCCTCGTATGCTATAGGTGAAATAATTTGACGGTGCTATTATTTTTATTTCAAAAAGCATTTAAAACTATTTCAACTAATACAGCCTCGAGTTAGAGATTTTTGATCAACTAAACAGAAGCTTTTATGGAGCTAAATGAGGAATACAATAAACCGAATAAAACTTCAATTAAGTTCTTCGGTACCCACGAAGCGATTTTATCACTTTTAATCAGTACCAATGAGGATGTGAATATAAGGTGTAATCGAGGTTTTACAGTGGTGATCAAATCGAGTCTACCTTAATTCGATTTATCTTCAATTGTTAGTTATAAGATATAAAAATGGATTTTAATTGGCATTTCCTAGAAAAAAAAAAAATTGAAAATGAAAGTGTTATGGGACACGCGGTAGAAGTGAAATTTCTTACGAGATATAACTAAAATATCTGAATTCATGTAATCTTTCATTAAAAATCAATTATGCCCCAAATTTTTTTTTTTTTTACATTAAGAAACAAAATAGGTAGGTATCTGTGACAAATTCGGTATCAGAGACTCAAAAAATATATATGATGATGTATCACACAATAACATATGAGAAATGAAAATCAAGCCTGCTTTTAAAGCCCATGATGATGGAAGATTGGACTGAATGATAAGTAAAGTGAATGTTGAAATAAGCGCCCCAAAAAACATACCCATTGATGTGTCACAAAACAAAATGTGATAAATCAAAATTTGGCCCCCTTTTGAAGCCCCTTGGGATAAAATAATTGGTTGAATGAAAAAATGAACATTAAATTTGAAATCAGCTCCCAGAAAAATATCCCCACAGACGTATCACAAAATAAACTATGCAATGAGAATAACTGACTGTGGAATACCTTGTTGTGAGGAAGTATTCTCACTAGAAGGTAAATTCTACGGAATTAATTGCGTGTTCTGCCACTTCATACATAAGTATGGGAGAGCCAAATCCTCAGCAAACACTGGTGATTTTAGAGCCAGTTCTGAGAGTTTATATACAGGATTTGGTACACACACACAGACACACATGTGTACATATACATATGTATGTGTGTTGTAGAAATCTCGTCATTTTTATTCATTGCTAAAGCAACTGATAAGAAATGACATATTGCATTTGTGTACCAGTCCAAGACATTACCAAGATCCTTATCTATCATTTTCTCATCGGCTGAACATCGCATCTTACTTGCCTGTGTGTGCAAGTAAGAGAATACGAACAAACAGTGTATATTATATACTGTTGAATATAATACACCTGATAAAGAATGACGTGTGTACGAGATGTATATTCCCCACACTAACTAACCAAAAACCTTTTTTTTTCATTGTGGGCTTTGCCTTCCAAAAACCTTGTTTTATTTTTAATTGTGCAAAGGAGAGAAGAAAGAGAAGAGAAATACATGTGTCTATGTGAGTAGGTGCGTGGTTGTATGAGTGTGCACACATACAACCACATGATTTATGATAGCCCATAATACTTTTTCTTTCGATGGTCTCGTCTCCGCCTCTGCAACCCAGAAATTTAATTATTTATTTTTTATTTGGAGGTTGATGATAGCGTATTTTTCTTTTGTATACATAGGTGAAGATGTGGCAGATAATGAAATGTGTACCACATTATATGCTTTAGTCCACCCTGACAATCACTGAAGCACACTTTTTTCATTATAATAAGACCTTCATCCCTCCAAACCCTCTTTTTTACTTTTTTTCTGTATTAAACAAAAAACTAACAAGATCAGTCCACTGAGATTTAATCTACTGACTGACATATTTAACCAGTATTGAGTCCATGTTGCAATTGGTGATTTTTAATTTTTTTGGTCAGTAAGATTTTTGTTTCAAGGAAAATAACTGGTTCACTGAACTTTGCTGGATGTGGAAAAAAATAAAATTTCATTAATTTTAATCAAGCTGGTGAATTTCAGCAATATATTTATTAGGTATATGGTATATCCTTTGGTATTATCGTATTCGTATATCTCCATTGACTATATACTAGGACTTGTAAGCACAACCATAACCAGAACTATAACCACTAAAAACCTAAATAAATTGACAACATTGATTTGGGAACTGATAACCAAAACAAACAAATTTCACATCACCTAATCAGTACCTAACCCATTCCCACAAAATGCTGAAACCATTAACCAGAATAATAACCAGAAAGAATCAGTTTTTATTAGTTTTTCTGTAATATCAGTATTATTGATTATTCTTTTCAAAAATTACACATTATTTCCTGGAAAATTATCAATTGTTGATAATTTAATATGAAGAAAGTTTTTTTTTTGTCTATTTTATCACAGATTTTTTCTCAACCAATATCCATAAAAGTTATTTTGATTAACCAAAATGATAACCAGTAACCAAATAAGTACATTTTCAACCAATAACCAGTAACCAGCAACCAATTACCTCAACAATGTTTTGGTTACAAGCCCTAGTATATAGTACTGGAACAGTAAAGAAAGTTGATTCCTGGGTAGACATGCAGGCACTAAATAGGCAACCAGAGCGTACTTTCTGACATTCTTGACTTCATGTTTGTGTGAACTATCCTTGTAAATTTAAAGGGTGTCTCTATCAGATGTATTCTAAATTGGTGAACTCAAGCAAAATGTTGAAAATACGCAGAAAGTATGCTAGGTTGCCTACCTTTTCATCAGCATGTATTGACATGAAAAAGTATATTGGTCTTATGGAGATTTACGGGTCCAGTACTATATAGTCAAAGCATATCTCGAGAATCAGATCGCAATATTTAACTTATACTTCATTAGTCATAAATCATAATAATCATACGCTGTTAAGCCCTACCAAAATTCGCTATTAAAACCTTTCTTATTAATTATTTTTAGAATTAATCAATTTTTCAACGTTTGCTGTTATCACTTGCTGCTGATGAATAGACTGAGATCAGTAGCGGCCCGAGCTAATTGTACGCCAGTGGCTCCACCATATTTTTGCGCCCCTCATGCATTGAGACCCCCTCAAAAAATTTTTTGAATCATCTCATCAAAAATGTATGATATAATGAATCTAAACTTTTTAATCCTGAAGTATCGAGTTCGAACTCCCATCAGCAATTGAATTTTTTTTATTGTAAAAAAAGCGTATTTAAAAAAATTTATTTTTAACGTTAATTATCTGCGCCATTTAGAAGCCCCTTTTTCAAGTGAGAGTGGCGTTAGCCACAGAAACACGCTGTCGGGCCGCCTCTGACTGAGATGCTCATATATCTGTTTAACAAATTTTCTCAAACCTGAGATCTATGAAGGTCATTTTTTTGTACCCAAATACCTCTATAATGTAATTTTCAGCAAGATCGTCGGTCTAGTTATTCATAATGCGTTTACATACACACCCACCCACAAACAATTATTGCTCGTATTATAATATATGATATGATATACGAGTGTACTAGTGATAGTAAGGAAGATTCATTTCCAAAAGTAGGTAAAATTCAAACGAAATTGTTGCATGAATGTTTTGTTGGGATATGGTTGATAAGAGTTATATTATAAACTCTTTATAATTGGTTTGGATTATCATGCTGTATTCATTTGTTTTCGTATGGCTAAATTGAAAAACTAGGCTAATACCTATACTATACTTCGTTATACTTAGGCAGCTATGTGAATTTTGAAATGTTTCAAACCAGTAAGTTTCATAAAAGTTATAAATTTTTCAAAAATTTTAAAAGAATTGTTATATGATTTTCTCTGATTTTTCTCTTATTTTCTTCAATTTTCTGTAAATTTTATTTAAAAAAAAAAAAAATTACAATATTTTTTATAAATACATTTTAAAATACGTTTCAATTTTGAAATAAATTTTGAAATAATTTGAAATAGTTCACCAGAAAAGTTGATAAAAATTGATTTCACTCAAATTCACATCACTGTTACCTTAGGTATCCGCTATGGGCCAGTGGATCTAATACTTCGCAAATTACCTTTTAAACTCGAGGCTCATTCTATACAACTGGATACCAAGGTACGTAGTTAGGTATAGTCTACCTGACAACTACATCAGGCTTCTTTCAATTTTGGAAGAACTGAAGTTATTTAAACTTCATCGACTCTCTCATCCGCTCAATCTTTTGCCATTTTCAGTGTACATGTTTGTTTGAAACTTATCAATTCTAAAATGACTCATTTTTAATTACTTACCAAAATACAACAACGATACAATACGTTTTCAATGAAACTCACAGACTCGAAATAAAATAACCTATGTATTACTATTACGGAAGAGCGAACGCTGCACGGTCTTAGAAACCAATTGATTTTCTCATTCGTAGTAAATTTTGCGAACAACAATATTTCGTTGAGTAGGCATTTCGCGAAAATGAAAAAATGTTGTTATGCATATACTTAGTTGGAATAAAAATAGTGAATGACTACGACTTTCTGACCAAATATACGAGAAGAGGAAGCGATACGCGTGCATTTTGTATCACGTTTTACGTAGGATTAAGACAGTTTATTATGGGCCGATTTTTGTACTGCATAATATTTCGTGTCCCAGGGATGACGACGTAGAATTGAATTTTGCATCTACACGCATATTCTGCGCGTAGAATACGTGAATTAGTATATCCAATTTCATGTAGAATATGTAGAATATATAGAAAATATAGAAAATAATATTGATAATGTGACGAAGGACTGATAACATTGATAAGAGTTATTAGTTTGTTTATATTATACTCGTTTTTTGCATATTTTACATTTTCTTCATATTCTACCTATTCTACATCACAAATGTAGAATATCGAATTCTACACGTAAAATACCGTCTCTGGCTGGTCTCGCCACTTGTGAGTTGGTCGATCATCCAGAAGTATACAATCTTGCATAGCCGATCTAAATACTTCCACTGGACGCATGTCTTCGCCAAAAGTCAACAAGTGTTCAAAATCGTGGACTGATTCAAAGTTATCTGCCAAGAATTGATGTTATTTCAATGCCATTTACTTAGAAAAAAAAAAAAAACAAAAAAAAAACAACACAAAATGCAGCTTCAATTTCTTCATTCTCAATTTCTGAATTTTTTCACCCTCCTCATCACACTTTCTCGAAAAATATTCAACTTACGAGGGAAGAAAAATGTGGGTCACCGATTGCGAAGGTCGATGCCACCACCAAATGGTCTAAAAAATGCCTCGGAAAACGATTCGTACCAACCAACCCATTTCCGCATTTTTTTCGTCAATCTACGTATTTTCCAACCCTCGCCTATAAAAGACCATTAAAATTCACCGTCACTTTTGAACCTCTTTTTTCACTCGCAACCTATACGTTAAGCCAGTCTAAAAAAATTAAGAAAAAAAAAAAAAAAAAAAAAATTAGTCGGTAAAAATACATTACCAGGAGCAGACACACACGTCGCGTATTCGTTGCGAATTCTTATCAACCTCGTGATAAAGACGGTGCGGACAAGAGGGGCTGAAATTAGTGAAAAGTGATTAACGTGGGGCGTGGGGAGCGAAGGGTTAGCACAATACATTCGAACTAAATCGTATCGTACTAAATTAGCGCTATCACACGTCACAAACGTTGGTTGGTGCCACTTCATTATATCGTAAGAATGTCTTAATGTTACAATCTCACGTATTTAAATGTTCAAAAAATGAGTGAAAAAAAAAAAAAAACAAAAAAAAAAAAAACGAAAGGGTAGAAAAGTTGAAATTAATTTACTAGCGTATACATTTTTTTTTTCCAATCGAAAACCGTCCAAATACGTGCGGTAAAAATCGTAGTTTTTGTAAACAAAAACAAAAAACTTATTTTTTCCTCTACAATATTTTCTTTTTTGTGCACTTACTTTTTCGTTGTTACTTATTCAAGAAAGATAAAAAAAAAAAAAAAAAAAAAAAAAAGAAAAGTAGGAAAGAATAGTGCAAAAAAAAAGAGTGATACACGAAAACATTATTTTTAGATTCGTAAAATCAGCATGTAGGCTGAGGAAAAAAAAAAAAAACCATCAATAAAAGAACAACAACAAAAACGACCAGTTACCTTTTTTTTTTCCTCTCTCTATCGCTCTGTCGCACTCTTGTTTCTTTTTGTACGTCTCTGTTTCCCATCTCTCTATTTGTTTCCATTTTGACGATGTTACGCCGGTAGTCGTGGGCTGCGCCTTCGCAATTCTTCACAACAGCATAGAAAGAGCGAGCGAGACACATCGAGAGAGTGATGTGAGAGGAGCCAGAAACAGTGTGTGAGAGAGGGAGAGAAAAAACCTCAACGCCTGCGTACCGTACTCATCCACATTTCAACCAGTTGCAACCGATTCGTTACATTCGTTACTCGTCTCGTGCCATAAACGTTTCATACTTAATATTTTTTTATTTATTTATTTATTTATTTTTTTATTTAAAATTTTTATAATTACAATTTTCAATATAATTTATCATTTCATCCTTCAAATTACTCGCGAATTTATTTATTTATCTAATTTATTGAGAAAAATAAAATAAAGTTTTTTAGTGCGTGAAGTGCGCCATTGTTTCGCGTTTTTCTTTTCTTTTTTTTTCTTCTTTTTTTTTCAAGTATCTAGAGAATTAAAATTTTCAAAACTGATACATAACACGCAAACTCGTTAAAAATGACAAAATCGTTGGTAAAAACGAAATCGAAAAACGTGGTCAGTACCAAAAATGCGTCAACCACCGCCACAACCACCGCCACCACGAAGACGACCACTTTCGTGCCAAAGGAAAAAGTGAAAATGGTCGGCTCCAGAATTGTGAAAACGAAGAAAAACGCAGCGAGTGGCGGTAAAAACGTTGAAAACGACTCGAACACTACGTACACGGTAAGTGAATGTGAATCGATCACCAATAATGTCGGCAGTAATTCGATGGCACATGCCGAGAATGGCAGCAGTAGTGTAACGCGACGAGTGCTCCATGACAGCGGAACCATCCCCAGCCCCGCCACCGCCACCGCTACCGCCACCGCCACCGCCACCGCCACTCGTCGCGACATTAATAATTTCCTAAATCAAATCGACGGCGAATTCCACGCCACCTACGATAGCATTGCTGACAACCAAACAGCCAACCACAAACACAACGTACAAAATTCGAGCACCACTTACGAGACCTACGCGACCAACCACAACCCCAGCCAAAATACGCAAAATTCCAGCACCGCTTACGAGACGTACGCACAAGACGACGTTAATGGCTATACAACGCAGTCATCCAGCCGCCAAGTACAGACGAGCAGTACGCAGCGATCACCATCGACCACAAAGACCACATCCAGCACCGTTGTCAAGGGTCAAACCACGTTGAAAAAAGGCGCCAATACAAGAGACGATAATTCGAAAGTGAGACTGGTTGGCGGAAAACTTGTCAAGACGAGCAACGCAAGCAGCACCAATAAGAATGCCAAACAGACACCGGCAAAGGGTACGAACAAAACCACCTCCAGTCAGTACGTGCGCGAATATCACCAGAATGGTGCTCTTGTGCCACAGACGCCAGCGGTGACCACCCTCGTATCCGAAGTGATCGATGGTGGATATGGTAAGACTGTCGAGGAGAAGGTGATTGTGTCCAAAATGCAAAGAGAAGTGATCGACGTCGTGAAAATCGACAAGCTGGAGGCTGGTAGTACAGTTGAGACATTCACCGATGGACAGAATGTAACCTACATTGTCGATGGTGTGGTGACTGATGGTAGTACACTCGACCGTAGCTACATAATTGACAGAAATTCATCCAACAACCGTGAAAACTCCTATACCGTTGTTGATGATTCCACTGGTCTTCGGAGAGTTGTAAACTACATCGATGATGGAGCAGTGCTCAATACCACAGACAGACAATCGTATTTGACAAATGCGACTGACGAGTCAGTCGTCAACAGACTGGACAAGTCGTACACTGTTGACAGTAATGTGTCGAATGTGCAAAACTATAGCAACGTTGAGCAAATCAACTATCAAGATCAACGCTCCTCCAGTGTTAACAACTCTGTGCAATATACCGATGTTGAGGATATCACAAGGAAATACGCCGACTCATTTGTAGACACTCGCCAGTACGCAGACATGTACGTTGACTCCAAAAACTATACGGACGTGCAGCAGGTGGTTGACTCGAGGAACTACGCACACATTCAAAGTTATAATGATTCTTATGTCGACTCAAGAGTGTACGACGACACCTTCGTCGACTCGAGAACTCGCAGTGATACATTCTCCGGAGACCAGACAGACACGCAAATGTTCAAAGATAGACTGCTCGAGTCGAAGAACTACTCGGACATGCAGTCGTACAACACGTTTGTCGACTCGAGAAATTACACAGATGTGCAAAATTACGAGAACACATTTGTCGACTCGAGGAACTACACAGATTCGCAAACATACAAAGACTCGATTGTGGATTTGCGGAACTACACGGATGTGCAGTCGCACCAAGACACGTTTGTTGACACAAGAAATTACACAGATGTGCAAAACCATGAAAACACGTACGTAGACAGTAGGAACTACACGGATGTGCAGACAAACCAGGACACCCTTGTGGATGTGCAAAACTACTCGTCGAACATTGTTGACAAGTCGGTGACCAACACAGCCGATATTCGGTCATTCACCGACCAAGTGGATGCTACCATCACACAAAGAAGTTTGGTCGATTCATTTTCCACCAATATCATCGACGAGTCGATAACCACGCGGACGGATGTGTACTTAGATGAACGAGTGGTCAAGGAGCAGAAAGTCGTTGAAAAAGTGGACGAGAAAATTGTAGACAAGACAAAGCTGAGAAAGCAGGATCGTGCAACTAAGGTGGTGAAGAAAACGGAGCAATGCATCTGCGAGATATGTACTTGTGGGTGAGTGAGAGACTGTATTTTATGTACTTATGGTGTCGGTCATTTCAAGCATGTAGGTACATGTATATTATTACAAGCCTGGAGGCTTTAGCTTGAGCCAGCTGTGGATTTTTGCTGGCTTATTGGTAATACTGTAAAATTTTCAGCTGACTTGTACATTTATTATTGAAGATATGTTGGTATGTGGCTGATAAGGTGTAACAAATTCAAATTTGTTACCAAATTTATTCAACAAGGCTCTCAACAAAGAGAAAACAGCACTGAGCAAATAATTTAAAAATGCTGACCCGGAATATGGCTTTCAGAAAAATTCTTGCCTCAAAAACACTCAAAACACTTGGGTTTTAAAGTTGTTGACACTCCACAGTGTTTCAGCAATTTATAGCAATAAACTGAACACTGACTGGTTCCGTACAGTAGTCTCCAGTGAACTACAATGTCAATTAGAGATGTGTTGTTCAGCTCCAAGTCGACTCAATTAAGTTGATTTCACTACTAGGTCGACTGAACTAACTCGCGAGTCATATGAGAGTTGCTTCACCAACTCACTTTCAACAACTCTTAATGAGTTGACAACTCCTGAGTTATAATTATAATGAACCATCCGCAACAACTCTTGACAACTCTGAACTATTTACTACTCTTAATGACTCTCAACTCTTGACTCTTAGGCTCATATTCACAAATGTCACTTTAACCTTCCTTCACTTGAACTTCACTTGAAAATGACTTTTGGCACAATTATATAGTTAAGAGTGTGGTAACATTTTATTTATACATTGGAACTCTCATAAGATACAATGTTCCCACATTTTTATGTACAAAATTGTGCAAAAAAATTTTTTTAAGTGAAATTTAAGTGAAGGTAGGTTAAAGTGATTTTTGTGAATATGGGCTTTAAAGATACAGTGTGGTGATGGTGAACTCACCCACTCTATCGGACAGTTGTCGAAAAATTTTTTTTGAACTGGGAATGATGGGGCGAGTTGTTTGAGTTGCATGAGTCAAGATGAGTCAACTGAGTCAACTCACTGAACCAACTCCCAGAAGTGAACAACTCACCATGTATTGACTCGAGTTGTTGAGTCAAAATTTCCTTCTCTAATGTTAATTTTACCTGATTTATATTGGCAGTCTCAAACTTTTGACCGGAAATTAGCTATGGGCCAAAGAGCAAAGATGGATGTATCATTTGAAGCGGTTCGAGTTTCGTAATCCATGAACCGTTTTGGAATTCCGAGTTCTAAATAGGCCTAATAATAAATCTTCCATACTTATCATGCCTTCGTTGATGTTATCAGTGTCTAAAATTTTTTTAATAACAATTCTTATTTTTGTTTCCAAATTATCCATTTCTAAAAAATAAAGAAACAGTTAGGCCTAAACTAATGTTTATTGCCAGACTTTAAGATACCTAAGTGCTATTGCCTATCATTTTCTTAATTTCTAGAAAATTCCTGATCTCGAAGGCGAGTAATAGAATTTTTGCTTTGATATTGTGTTCTACAATGTTTTAATTCTTTGTCGCTTTTTCGACAATAAGAAAGAAGACAAACAAGGTTTTCAGTAATAAAAATGAAAAAATCTCTGATTAAAACAGCAACATCATACGTTCAACTCCGTTGGAGCCAAAATTCACAAAATTGGTGAGTCAGATTCGAAGGCAGTTCCAAAAGGTCACGCCCCTCATAGTTCATATGAAGATTTATTTAATCATTTTTGAGCTTTCGTGTTGTTACCAACATGTTTTTTTTTTTTGAAAGACCAACATTACTAACCATAACACTATATGTCCTACACCTCCAAAAATAAATAATGGAACTTCTCCTTAATCTATTGAAAAATTCTCCTTCTCAACCATTAACACTTCAATGAAAATATTTACGAAGATGTATATATGGGGAGTCCTGGGGGTCTAGACCGCCCTTAACCTCAAAAAATAGCTTGACTTAAAAATAGTTTATGTTTGTTAATGAAGGTGGAGTGAATCCATGAATGTCCCTTACGAAAAAATAAAATCAAAAATAAATTTACGAGTATATTTTTACCAAACGAGTAATGGCTTAACAACTAAAGTTTAAAACTTACATAATATGATAAATAAAACACCTATGCCCAGAGCCTCAGCCTATCAGCTGTGTTTGATATGTTACAAAATGTGCTTCATGCAAAGTCAGCAAGTTCTGGGCAAGCGCTGTTTGGGAGTTAGTTTTCAGTTCAAATAAACGGTGTGAGTTCTAGATCAGTTCTGTGAAGTGGAAAATCTCAAAAAATCGACGTCTGAAAAAGAATAATTGAAATAACATTTTTTGATAAGAATGAAGTGATACGAGTTGCCGGCCATGTGAAACCTACAATTACGATCACATCTTTAGAAAGGAACTTTTCATCGGAACTTATACTCATCGAGTAGGGTAAGGCAACTCAGAAACCTGCGGTCCTTTTGAGAGAAAATTTTTTTCCGAGTTCTACTCTGAAAAATCGAAGTGTTTCTTCAAAGAACTAGTTTCGCACTTACTAAAACGAACAGCTTATTATTAATGCTAAAAACAGACGTATTTTCTTGAAAAAAAACAACAAAATCTGGATTTTTGTTGTACTAAAATAACATACGCTATAGATACAAAAAAAAACCTTATTGAAAAAGAGCTGAAAACAAAAATTTTACAAATTGACATTTTTAGTAGTTTTCAAAAAACAAAAACAAAAACAAAAAACTTGCTATTTAGTGCAATTTTAATTAATAAGACTTCCTTATCCTACCTACCAATACTTCATTACACGGGATCAATCACACCTCAAACATTGACCTTTTTTTTTTTTTTTTTAACATGATGCCTATCGAAGTATTTCAGTTTGTAATCATGCGTAAAAAAATATCGAAATTCGACGGATCATAAAAATAAATAAATAAATAAGATGGAGGGACAAATAAGAAATCGAAAAAGCCATACAAGTGAAACAAAGTTATGGTTGTTTGTGTCGAATTTCACCATTTTACGCCATCGCATCGTATCGAGTCTCAAACCGTATTTTCACGAATATCGAAAGATCATCATCAGGCTCAAATTACATTTTTCAGCCTGCAACAGAAAGAATTTCATTAGTCTAAGATTAAATTTTCAAAGAAAGCATTTGCCAAATTCGATTTGGGCGTAAGACAGCGTAAATGTTTTCGATATTAGAACTACTTTTTGCTTGGAAAAATCGTAGATGAAATTTGCTAATGATTCCAGTTGAAGTTGGTTACATAGGATTGGCCTATATCTATAGTGGTAATAAAAATTGCGAATCTCACCACGTAGAGCACCTAAGTAAAAAAAAAAAAAACTCTATTTTAAATTTAGCCGTGTGAAATATAAAAAAAAACTAGCTGCTTGCTCTAAATATGATGCAGATAATTTCAGAATTAATTATTCCACTTGATAAGAGTAGTTAGCTTCTTCGTAAGTACAGAATACCTTCTTATTAGAATACATCTCTCTCTCTCTCTCTCTCTCTCACTCGTGCCTATAAATATTGCACCTGCATATGGTTGAGATATTTTTGGCAAAAGGTTTTCGGGAAAATTTCTTCTTATCATAGAGGAGATTAATGTGTGTGTTTTCATAATTTTCAATCCAATCTCTACTTTTTTCTTTTTTCTTCTTTTACCTCACCTCACCTCACCTAACCACGCCACAATAAAAAAAAAATTATAAAATAAAAATTTACCTTACTTAACCATTATAATAAAAGCAATTTACATCCTCTAACCAATTACTTTACGAAATTTATAAAAAAAAAAAAAATTATATCTTGTCTGGGAATCAAACCTAACACCTCCAACACGGCAAACTTACCCTGAGACTACATGCCGCAGCAGCTGATGCAAGATAACAAATCATTTATGATATAGATATACGATCTCTCACCTATTCCTGCTCCCTCGCTCTTTCTCTCTCTCTCTCTCTCTCCCTTCTTTTTTCCATCTCAATTTCTCATTCCATGTTTCCGTTTTTCCCTATAAAAAGTTGAATACCTATTTTTCTATCAAGAAAATATATATTTCATTTTTCTCACAATATACAGTAGATATAATAGGTAGGTAGATATTGATTTTGAACTTTGTAACTTTTTGCAGCCCTATTTCTCAAGAAGGGGCAATATAGAGCCGTAAAACGTTGAAGTTATACTTATATGATTGCCAGTACAATATGTTTTTGTGAAAAAAAATTCTTGACTATTTTGAGGAGTGAGGGGAGTCAAAATCCACAATTTCGCCCCCAGTAAATATACGGACCTCGGACTTAGCTTAAAACTTTCCTTTGGATAACATAAATAAGTCATGAAAATTTCAGCTCGATCAATGGAGCGGTTATGAAGTGATGGGCATACAGAGAGACAGACAAACGTTCACATATTTTGTATAATTACCTATATAGATTGAAGACAAAAAACTGCATCATCTGAACTAGCCTATAGCCTTTGAGTATCATTTGGCGTAGGCGATGTGTTACTACTACGTTAGGTTAAATTTTATTTCGACTTAAAATCATTTTTGGCACTTTTGATAGATAATTATGCTTCAAAACTTCATCCGTTTATTGATTCACTTAGGACAAATTCTGGGCAATCTCTAGATATGTTTAAAAAATTGTCGAAGGGAGAGTTGAAAAACATGAAGGTTTAGATGGAAGTGACTTAATAAAATTATGGGGGGAGGGCTGAAGACGAAATATGAAAATATTTTTGTTCAGATTCAACATGCATATTGAATTTTTAATTATTTAATACCCAAAAAAGTATCATATATTCGTACATTTATATACCTACTTAAATTTTCAAAATTATTGGCAGACCTGGCTTACCTAGAAAAATAACCTTCCAAAAAAGTCCAAGTCGGCCGCTATTAGAGTTAAAAAAAAAAAGCTTTTTGGAGAAATTAATATGTACAACTAATCAAAAAATATATATTTTTTTTTGTTTCTTCGGCAAATTCATGTGATAAGTTAATTGGATGTGAATAATAAAACCAAAATTATTGGAAATGGTGGTCCTTACTGTCAATATGAGACTCCTTAACTAGGTTCGGCATTTATACTCGTACTTAGACTAAAATTTTTGTTTAAAAATGCCTATAGATATTAATTTCTCTCACTCACTTTGGATAAAAAGAACTTCTGACGAGAGTTTTTGTAAATTTCATTAATAATTGGTTAATTCTTATTGCTGAGTATATTCATTAAAAAAGAATGTGCATTTATGTCTTAAAGCAATGTTTTAAATTACATTATTTTTCTACGCTATGACCTCTCATACGAGTGGTTTTCTTGTGGACGAGAATTTTAATAGTAGGTTTGTCATTTTTTGAAATTTTCAGAGAAATTTTTGATTGCCATGCCCGCCTCTTCCCTCACCCAAGTGCTCTTCTATTTCGTCTCAACTTTCTTGATACAGTAGGAGGGGAAATACATTGGATTGTAGTGCTTACTAATTGCTAATTACCCACGTATTTCAATAACAGTCTGTAAATTTTATACTTTTGATACTGATTAGTTCGTTTTAAAGAATGAACGTACTTGTGTTTGAGTAGTAGGGGGAGACGTTAATTAGCTTTTAACTTCTCGTTATCATACTTCGAGACAGGTGCAATCTTTGCTTTGATATTGTCAACGAATTAAAATGATAAGTTTTTGTTATACGTTGGTAAAATTTGAGCTAAAATCAAGTTAAGGTTCCTTCATTTTCTTTGGTGTATGATTTTTATTGTAGTAATTTTATGTTTTTTTTTATGAATGTCACACCGAATACCATTGCGAGCTTATTTGATTCCTGTAATTCATTTTTAAGTAGGTTTTCTGTGAAAATCTACTTACGAATCTTGCTGTAATGGAACGACCTGGCGGTGGTGGGGGTAGGTTCATTTATTGTTTCATAACTCGAGGAAAATTTTGGCACCAAGAATTCAAATTCATATAATTATAATTATATAAGCCAGTTTCTTGTTACTACAGGTCATAATTTTTGTCTGATAATCATGAAATTTGGAACGAACATTAATACTAAGCCAAGAACTTGACTTATTAACTTTGTTGCGGATCAGCCGCGCAGTACTTTCGGTTTTTATTTCGGCTATGAATTTACTAATTTTCAACCAATGGCTACGAAATTTTGGAACAAATATTCATTATAATTTGTGGGTGTGTGTATAAATGTACACGACACCACACAAATACCAATAGCGGTCGGTTGCGTGTACAGCGAGGAGTGTGTGCGGGCCAAGCCCAGTAAATAAGTTTAGCTGCATAGACGAAATATACAGCCGTGAGCACAAAAAGATAGTTTGTGGGTTTTACCCCACTGGACCGCTAGGTGGTCGACGAGTGTGTAATACACACTCGTTCGTCATCGACCACCCGTCGCCACATAATTTATTATAATTTACCTGCGATTAATTTTAGTGCGGATCGGCCGGACGTTGTTTCTGGTAACAATACTTTTAAGTAGGTTTTCTTTGGTTCATATTTTGGCTATAAAATGGCTTATTTCGGACCAATAGGAATGTAATTCCGAAAAAATATTCATTATAATTTATTGTAACATTTTACTAATTTTGGTGCGGATTGACCGGATAATACTTACAGCGTAGCTATTTTGGATATCATTTTAGCTATATAGCGTTTGATTTTGAACCAATAACTGAGTAATTCGCAAAAAAATATTAACTATAATTTATTGCAACATGCTGGCAATTGTAGTGCGGATCAGCCAGAAGGTACTTCCAAAAAATTTATTTTAGTTTTGATTTTGAAAGAAGTAATAGTTTTTAACTGCGTACCTAACTTCAGGTCAATGGTCACACAATTTAATACAATCATCGTATTTATGAAGTATTAATAAATGTTTAGTTACTAATTACCAACTGCGTCAGAAAAAGGTATTGTGTTTTACCTGTTTTCTGGCAATCTAATGAAATTTTGTATCTCTCTGCAGCATTCAATATTCATCTTAAAAATACGAATGATGGTTTAAAACATTGGTGTTTTTACAGTGAGTAACACTGGCCAAAGAAATCCGAAAAATTCCCCATAAATGACCCAAAAATTAGATTCAAAATTTGGGAATTTTTTTCATCAAAAAAGTAAGATGTTTAGATTACCCAAAAGTGTCTAGGATACGGTATTTCTTGTGATCATATAAATATTTCAGATATCACCATTCTCTCAGTATTATATTAGCCTTCCTTAGTTATGCACATATAAACATTCCACCAGAAAGAGTTTTGACATTTTACTGTTTGATACATCACCAAGTATGTTTTCTGAGGCACTAAGTCCGAATTTTGTGTTCATTTTCCATCTGACCCATTTTTCAATCCCCAGTCGGCCCAAAAGCGGATTAATGTTGAGTTTTCATATTTTAATGTATGATACATAGCTAAATATGTTTTTTGAGGTGCTGAGTCCGAATTTAATAAAAGAATGAAGGAAAAAAAATGTATGTTAGTATAGGTAATGAATTTTGTGTTAAAAGGTTGGATGTGAAGTAAGATGGGAATTGATTTAGTTTTAAAAGATACGAATTTAATTTCTTTGAATTTCTAGAGCTGGGCACAGGAAGAAAGATAAACAGGTGACTATTGTCTTTCTCACAAAGATTATAGAGATGAGGTGGGTAAACTGGGAAAGAGAGTTTTTCAGTTTTATAGAGAAAGAATTAACAGGTTATGCAATGGCTTCATTGAAGCCAATTTATAATATGGGATGCAGATATGTGAGAGGAAATTCAGGTATGCTGGGATCATGAAACTGAGGGATCATGAAATTTGGAGCAGATGATAATAATTTAAGGTACCTATAAGAAAATGTTCTGTCCTGTCACATTAATTCACCAATTGTGGTAAAAGAGGATTTATAAGCTATAAGTAGGTATAAGTAGGACAAAGTCATCTATATTTGTTGTTTTTTTTGTGCTATGTTATCTGCTGTTTCATATTGAGGGATTGAAGAATGTGGAGAAAACAAAGACATTCAAAGCTTGAAATTGGTTGCAAAAATCATCAATTTTTAGTTTAAGTGATGTGAAAAAGAAATAGGAAATGCTTTGAGAATTCGGGAAGACTATTATAAATTTGGGACAAGTTTTTTTTTTTTATTAAAAAAAAACATTCCAAACTCCTTAGAATGGGATAAGTATGCCTACATTGAAAGGAAACATCAAATCTTAGGAAATTTAACGAAAAAAAAAAAATTTTTGTTTTATAATAGTCGAATACCTTGTTGTGAAAAGATATTCTCACCAGAAGGTAGTCTATAGATTTTACGTGTTCAACCACTTTATATTTAAACAAACAGATAAGCCAAAACCTGGGTGAACACTGGCAATTTTAGAACCTGTTCGGACAATTTATATACGGGCTTAATTACACGCACACCAACACACATGTAACAATTACATATGTTTGTGTGAATGGCCTGGTTGCATCATTTCTTATAGTGATAAGAAATGATGGGCCAGTTTATGTACAGAATTGTGACATCATCGTATTGTTGAGATTTGTCACAATTTGGTACTTATACATTACTTGCATGTATGTGCAAGTAATTACGATTGAACGTAAATAGTGCAATTTGTTTAACGTCATAAAGACGACTATTAGCCTGCCTTATGGCAGCGACTGTTGTCAGGAGTCCAAGCCCCTAAACCTCATATGACTGAGTCCCCACAGTAATCATATTATGAATGAGAAGAGCAGCCTCCTCTACAATTCACTCAAATTCATAGGTGAAAATAACTAGGAACAGTTAGTATATGATTTAAATAGGCTGCCTATGGAGTGAATTAAAGGAGGAGGGAAATCTCATTTTTAATTATGAGCACCTAGAATTTTCTCGAAGAGCAATAATGTGAAAGGTATTTCGGCTATTGGCATTGTTCCAATCGCATTTTCGATACACCAACAGAAATTAAATCACAGACCACCGAAAAATCTTCCCGGCATATCACATTTTTATTGATCACGATTTTCGAAAATTATTTTAAATGTGAAATTTAGATCACATATTTTCAAAAAGAACTGTAGGTCACAAAAATCGGGCACGATCTTTTACACGTTATTTGTTCGAATATAACTGCAAAATACGCAACTAGGTACACTTCAAGTACTGCAATTATTTACCACTTTTCAGACGAAAGCTTTTAAAATTTCAACTTTTCACCCTCCCTCCTTAACTGAATGCCAAATTTTCTGCATACGATCGATATGAACGGTACTTTTACCCCAACGTATCTAAAGCACACTGCAATGCGTAAGACGAAATATAAAATTCCCAGATGAAAACGAATGCAGGTCAGTTCAGAATTTTATATGCAGCTACCATAATACCAAACCGTATCGATACGTGTACACTGAAACGTTCACTCGTCTTCTGTAACTACTCTGGAAATGTTTAAAAATCTAAGAACACTATGCTGTGCACTGCTTTAGCAAGAACAGAACGACATTCTTAAACATGCTGCCAGTTTATGGTATTAAATGTCTGTAGAGTTTTTCTGTTTTTTTTTTTTTGTTTTTTTTGTTTTGTTTTATTATCGAGTCACGTAGTCGATAAAAGAGGAAAGAAAACCCTGAAAATTTGATGAAGAGAAAAAAAGAACTGCCAAAAGAAAGAGAGACCAGGTTGAACTTCATGTTTTTTTCTTATTCCTCTTCGTCTCTCTCTCTTATGTCGTAGTAAGTATATTGTGTACTTAGCCTCATGTCTAGGTACTATAATGTTTATTTATGTATTCGAGCATCACCCACCGACGACGAGATAAAAAATTTTTGTATTTATTGTTACGAAACTTTAGCATCCGTTTGAAGAAAGTTTCTTAACGAGTCGTTTTAATGAGTGTTAATTACGTAATACGAGAACTGGGTAGCCTATAGGTACCTATTAGTAAAGTATATGTACGTTTATGGGCTTTGTTGAAAGAAGTAGCAAGTACGATTAGTATAATACCAAAGTCAGAACCGATTATACAGTATATTTTATAATGCTACAAAAAGTGTTAGGTACCAGATTTTTAAGGGCGGTATCACTGGTTGTGAAAAAATAAATACTTAATCCACTTATACAGGCTTATACAGGGTGGTCTAAGAAACAGAAGATTGACCCCATTTTTTGGTATGAAAAAATGGAGAGCTTCTTGTATATAGGTATATTTGAATAGTTAAAGAATTTTCAAAAAGTTATCGTACAGGTAAATATAACTATATCGTTTATTTTATTTTTTTTTTTTTTTTTTAGAATAGCTGCCTGAAAAAAAATAGCACTGGAAGTGCCAAACTTGTGTTGACAAAATGAAACGAATTAATGATTGCCTTAGTTTAAATAGTAATCCGATCGATTGACTTGGTTTTTAAAAATATTCTGTCTACGTGACATTCGTGAAAGCATCATCAATTTTCAAAATTTTGATTGCAACGAGTGAAACACGTAAAGCCGTTAGGCATACTATCTGATTACCTGAACTCAAGCCAAATTCACTTACCAAGTCAGAATTGAAAATGGCAACGTTGCAACAGTTGTGAATGGAGAATCCATATGTTTCTTCTTTCTTTCTTTTATCTGTGAATGTAAGCCATCAGTGTTAATGTTTTTCATCAAATTTGGCTTAATTTTTGTCTGTTATAATAATCCTCACCCTAGAATAAAACTAGTCTGAGTCCAAAAATGCTATTTTTCAGGAGATTGAAAAGAAAGTTCAGAATGTTGATATTTTTAAGTTATTGCAATAGGATGTGGAACCAATTTCAGTGTATTATCAAGAGGTACCAAGTAAAGATATTTTTCACAAAAACATTGAAATTCTATTAATTTCCTGCAAATTAAGAGACTTGAGATGTAGTATTGAATAAAATTAGTTCCAGGGGCTATTTTTGCTATGAGTACTGAATAAAAATGTTGGTGTAAAAGTAGCTTATCTTGGACTTGAGATAGTTTTACACTAATAATAAAAAAAAAAATGGAGTTAAGTTAGTTTTGCACGAACAAATTCTTTCACACCCTGACATAAGATAGTATGAATTTGGTGTTTATTTCAATTTCTAAACAGTATGGACTTGAGATAACTTTACTAAATGATAGAGGACAGCATAAGAAGAATTCTGATATGCATAACGCAAAAATTGCATTTTTGGACTTCAGCTGGTTTCGTTCTGAGGTGACATTTTTTTCTAATAATATTTTATTTTTCATATAGGTTAGGATACTTCGAGTTTTTGAAGTTGTAGAATTCAAATTTTGCGTTAAATTATTGCAGAAATTCCTTCCAGCCTAATTGCCTATGTATCAAAATTTATGAACTTTAAATAAGTCTACCTACATAACCCAAACCTTGTTTTATCTCAATCTGAAAGTCAGCTTATACATTCTAGACCTTTAATTTTTATTAATCTATGATATTATCAACGTTAAATTATAATCCTGAAAAATTGACCTACCTCAATGGACAGTGCTTCTTATAATTATATATGCATGATATTATATGTATAGATAGGTAGGTAGATAAATACCTAGATAGATAGACAGATAAAGTTCATTTCTTGTTCCCAAGGTAAAGGTCGCAATTTTCATCAGATAATCGCGAAATTTGATACGTACATTTATACTAAGCCAAGGACCAGACCTATTGATTTTGGTGATGATCTGCCGGACGGTTCTTCCGGTACCATCATTTTTGTTTTTATTTTGGCTATAAAATGCTCAATTTTACATCAATAGCCACGAAATTCGAAATAATTATTTAACATAATTTATTGTAGTACACTACCAATTTTGGCGTGGATCGGTTGGACAGTACTTTCATTACTCCTGTTTTTGTTTTTATATTGGTCATAAAATAGGAAATTTTTGAACCATATGTACGAAATTTGAAATACATATTTATCATAATTTATTGTAGTACGCTTCCAATTTTGGTACGAGTCGACCGGACAGTACTTCCGGTAAATCTTTTTTTCCTAATTTGCATGAACTTTTCTTTTTACAAAAATTAACCACATGTTTGTGTTTTCTTTTTTTTTTTTTCATTTTATAACTTTATTATATTTCTTTGGTTTTATTTTAAATTATCATTATGATTATATGTACCATACTTTTTCATCATAATTAAATTTTCATTTTTTCAAGAAACAATGCCTTTAAATTTCACATTATCTAATATTTTTTTAGCAGCTAACACATTTTGTAAAATCATAACATACCATTAACGCATATAAACTGATAGATAATTAATGCGACAATCAAAATTCATAGTTCTTTTTCTCGAAAACCTACTTTTTTTAAATTTATATGACTTTTTCTGCATTTCAATGTTTATGCAAAGCAAAAAATGAAAAATCACGCTGCCAACAAAACATTAATTCTTCAAAATAAAAATTTCAGCGTAACAAGTTGCACTTCCACCGTGTGTCCCAGTACACACTTTTTTTTTTTATTCATGAGGGTTTAACTTTTATACAATATTTTTAGAATTTTATTACACTGCAATTTTCGTTGCCAAAATCATCTAATTTGGACTGGTTAAAAAAAACAAAAAAAAAACGAATCCATATGATTTATACGTATTTTGGTTTTATAACTTACTAAAAGTCCCACCCAACTAAGGAGGAAAATATTTCGGTTTTCATTCATAAATCTACTTTTAATTTATGAACTTATTTTTTTAAGATAACGATTTAATGAAAATTTCTTTATCTCTTCATTTCACCTTCCTTCATGGTCGAATCATCAGCAAACTCGCAGAACGCAGGATCGTAAAGTTTAAAATACACGGTTGGAAAAATAATACATGCGGATAAATATCGTGTGATGTGGGTTGCATAGCGTTCGCCTGGCTGCAGTCTTGGTGCCAATTCGCTCGCAAAATGTTCTTGTATTTTTTTCTCAGCCATTTCCGTACCCATTTCGCGTATCAGTTGCTTCTGATAATGTGCTGCATTATTATGGCTCGATATGAGACCGAAATTTATGCATTTTTTAGCGGATACCACAAAGCAGGTACTAAAAGGTAGAATCAAAATATAGAAAACATCGGCTTTAAAAAAAAAAAAAGTAAAACATTTTGCATCAAATCAGCTTTGTATTAGTTTCGTTTCGTTGTGCTTAGTGGGAAAGAATTAAGCAATTTAATCATTGTTTAGGTATCAATGAGTACAAAATTTGCAACTTTTTTCATTCCATCCATTGTTACCGAATTTGGTTTTTAGTACTCGCTGTTGTATTTTAAATTCAAATTAACTAAAACCTGTCTCCATATAAAGTTATCTAAAGGTCGTGACGGTTCAGATTATTTTTAAAGATGTAATCAAACGAAAATAATCACTTGGTATATTTGACGAAGGTCGTGGGATCTATGTATTTTGCGAACGAACAAACACAATTATTAATTCTCAAGCATTTTTATGTGAACATGACACGACATGTAAATCAAGAAGTAACAAACATATTCCTTTATCAAAAAATACGTTAAAAAACTTCCTGTACTTAGTCTGAAACTATTTGTAGGTATGATGTAACTCTAATAAAGCAATAATGACAATTCAGCCTCTAAATGGTATTTACAATATTAATTCTTTGAGAATTTAGGTTCTAAGTAGTATCAATATATACTTACTCTATTATTATCTGTCCTCCCTTAGAATTATACCTGAATAAATTTATTTGAATGGAGCATCTGGACGACTATTTCTTGACCAGAAAATAAGTTCGAATTACTAAACTTTGAATGTTTATAATAGATTTGCAGCTTTACCTTCAATGTAAAGTTAAGTGCTAAGTTAAGAGATTACACAGATTTCTGTACTTCGAGTATAAATCACAAATCCTACGAGGAAAGGTCAGCTTTTAATCCATCGTATTCGAAAATGTTTCAAAATTAGAGCACAATCATCATAACCTACTTAAGTGCTTTTAATGATCACATGTTCACAGATAAATGCAAGAAGAGGCTTGATATGAAATTCTTATCCCTTCCTTCTTGCAGTAGAATTCATAAATCATATTTTTTTCATGTTTTCTCAAAACAACACTGAATTATCCCTCTCAGGAGATGGTAATGTTATGGAAATTTGCTGGAAAAGGAATTAACTTTCTTTATATTTTTTTTCAAGTCTAGAAAACTTTTATTTTGCATCTCAAAAGCCAATCCTTATTTAATTTTGAATAAAATATCATTTGTGCTCGTGAATTCGATCTTTTTAAAATTCACAAAAAAATTAGAGGAGTTTAGGGAACTTTTTTTCTGTTGGGGTTCAGCTGTAAGGTCACATTATTCAGCGTTCAGAAAGATAATTTAATGGTGATGTGGTGGAGGAAGATCAGCATTTAGTGACACACTGTTTCTACACTTGAATTTTCCAATTACATAATTACAGCAGCTCCAAATAGGTTAACCTAATTTAAACACAAATTTTAAGACTTGATAAGGTCTTTTCTGAACATGGACACGTATAAAATCAAATAAATAGCTTCTTAGCAAAAAATCTGGACATTGGCGACCTTGAAAATCGAAAATATTGTTTAACACTTGAAACTTTAATTTTTTTAAATTTACTTATCTCTTTTCATAGAATGAATTTTAGTTTAAAAAGATTTATTTAAAAAAAATCACAAGTTTATTTAATATTCAACAATTTAATTTTATAATTTTGTTTGTTTTTTCTGGAGAGTAAAATTTTGTTTTTTTTTACTGATATTGTGTAACGTAAACAGATTTAATCGATTCAAGTTCTTCCAGGTCCCCACGATTTACGTTTGACCAGTTCCCACTCACAAAAATATTTGAATATAAGTTTTCGAATCGATAGGTAAAATGAGCTATAAAAGTGAGAACTTCCAACTTTTTACTTGAAATTCTATCTAAAATTTATAAACAGTGGTTCGAAAATTGAAGAATAGCATGAAATTATATAAAAACCTTTATTGTTCTATTCTCGCTCGGTTCCATTGTGGCTAAATAAAACTATGAAGCGCCAAACATTTCACCTTAACTAATTTCAAATAAATAAAAAATAAAATAATTAATTCTTGAAAACAGATATTGTTTTAAACTTATACGTTAACTCATAGCTTTCTTCTCCTTTCTGTCTAACATCCTGTCAACTGTTTCTTTACATTATTATCATTGCATACCTTTTTTAAATTGTTTTAGAGTATTTCCTCCATTCATTTGTTTTAACTGCATTTCTTAAACTTTGTGAATGATAAGCACTTGTTAGCATAAAAATCGGCTATCACACTGAATAAGTACATATAATACAGAGCACATAATGTCAGACCTTCAGGTAACCCCTCCTATCATAATAAAAAAACAGTGATGTTATGAAAAAGTAAAGTTTTCAAGTGTTTGGTGTTGAATATTACACCGATTAATGTTGGTGAGGACACACTGTAATCTTAGGAAAAAGTAGGTAAGTAACAAAAATTGAAATTTAGATGACCAATTGGTTGTTTTAGAATTTTTGTGGATGTTTTGGGTTCGTTTTCAGTGCTCCATTTTATTGTGTTTTTTTTTTTATGCAGAGTGAAAAGTAAAAAACCTGTAACAAAAATTATTTAAAAATTTCCTAGTGATTATTTTGTTTCTTAAAATGAGTTTTCTAAAAATTATATTATTCTCAACAACAGGTGTTCTATTAAACAAAAAAAAAAAAAAAAAATGCGAAAACATTAAAAAATAAAATCTTTAATCAAAATGTTTTTTCGAAACAAATTTTTAGTAAGTAGGTTTTTCTAATAACCGTGATATGTGAACTTCATTACATCCCCACTAAAATTTTCAGCGATATAAAAAAACATTTTTTTTTCCGAATCAAAGCCATTATCATTAATAATACTTCAATTTTAAAAAGATAAGAACGGTTAAAGAGTATAAAAGAATTGAAATTTTTAATTCGACTTTAGTTAGGTTGATTAAAATTTCATTTTAAAAAGTATTTTGAAAGTACTATGAAATCGTCGGTGTTACAGCTGTTCGGAACAATAATTTTATAGCGAAATTTTAGCAAAAAACATAGGTAGGTACTTATATAGAACTGTAAATAGTCGCAGATTTACGGGGGAGGTAAGTGGTAAATTCCTCCGACGTAAAAAAAAAAAAAAAAAGTAAAAAATACTAAAATGAAGGAGAAAAAAATGAAAGTATGACACAGAATCAGATAGAAACCAACAAAAATCCCTTTCCAAAGTCAAAATAAATAAAAATATAGACGAAAGTATAAAAATGGAACAGAATTCAATTAAAAACGTCCCAAATTTGTGGAAAAAAAAAAACTGAAACTGAAAAATTATGGGAATTTTCCCAAATGACGTTCTAGATTAGCTATTGCAATTATAGATGACAATCAACTCCTTATCAGACTTTCGTTATTCGTTAATATTAAAAATTAGATATAAAATAGCTGAAATTATCTGTATTCGTCGTTTTCGAAATGCTTCCCTTTTAGCTAAATTTCATTGAAATCCTCAGTATTCATTTTAGTTCACCAAATTTACTTTAAAAAATGTTGACCTATCTGCGTAACCCTTCTGAAATCATACAGAATATTGAAAATCTTAAATAAATTATTCACCAGATGACATAACCTGAGGCAGCACTGCCAACTTTTTGGGTTTTTCCGAGATTTTCCCATTTAAATCGCATGTATGTGTGCCGATAAATCGGCACAAGTTGGCAGCGTTGACCTCAGATACTGAGTCAAGTACTGCAGCACTCTATAAAGCTGACTATAAAAATTGAAGGGGTTACATGGTTGGGATAGTTGAGCATTTTTCTGCTTACTTAAATTGAAGACTTTTATCAGCAGATACGAATGTCAAAGCATCAAAAATGAAGCTCCATGTATAATGTCTCCAAGTAGGAGCAAACAAATAACTATTTCAATGTAAATTCGTAACTGACTTTCGCCACAATAATATTTATAGCACTTACAAACAATTTGCCACTTAAACTTATTGGTAGTTTTATAAAAGTGACAAAATTTTCATCGCATCGAAATTAAAAAAAATTCAATTTCATAAATCTAAAACTGACAGCAAATACTGAAAAATATACGTATGCTGTACGAAGATTAATAATAAAATTATTAAACGTGATGTTAAAAAAAAAACATATATATGTACCGAATTGTTAACCTCCTCTTTTTTTTTGAAGTCGTTTAAAACGCATTTATCATTAATCAAAATCTTTTGTATCAAATTACTGCTGTCCAGAAGAGTTAAATAAAAAAGAAAATTAAAAAAGTTATCTTCGAAATTACTACAGTTGACATAAGTTAACTAAATTTGCTATCCTTGCTACATCTTCTTCGAAATGTGGTAAACGATTAAAAATGTTTTAAATTTAAAAAAAAAAAAAAAACAGAAATTGTAACAAAAAATTAATTAATTTTTGTGACAAATGAGGAACACGTGCCGATAGTTTGACTGTTTTAGCCTAAAGAGTGAAAAAAAAAAAAAAAAAAAACTTACACCTATATTATTTAAATACCTATCTAATAGTGCTACGGTACTTTAAATTAGCGTTGAAAATGAAAACCAGTTTTTTTGACAATGATTAATTTTACCAATTTCATTCAAAGTTTTTCTTATCAATAGGTGCGTAATTACGTTTTTGTCAGGTATAGGTACATTCTTATCAACAGCCTACTCTTGAGATTCTCACGAATATTACACCAGTCAAAAAAATAAAGAGAGAGTACCACAATCGAATTTGTTGTCTAACGACATCATTAAATGGTTTTTTTTTTAAACACCTTTTATTCAATATTAATGAATAATTTTTCGTTATTATTATATAATTTTGTCGAGTATGATTTTTTCAGTAACATATATTCTATGCCAACTAGTGCAATGGATAAAATTTGATTCGATCGTAACGTACCCTATTTCATTGTTTTCAAGGTTGGTAACAATGTTTCTATTAATATACCAGGATAGATTTTTTTTTTTTTTTTTTTGAGAATGAAAACCTCTTGGAGTGGTTATAGTCCAAAAAGAAGATAAATTGTGTGTATAGATTTTATATAGATTTTAAATAACATTTACATCTCGCTGATTTACTTATTTGTTAATCGTACGGTTTACATACAGCTTCTTCACAAACTTTTAGATTGTATACTTCATTGCAAACAATCAGCTTTTGCTTGTTCACATTCAGTTTGTATTTTTACACAGAACTTTAAAAAAAGTTTGATTGTAGCTTATAAAAAAGCGTAATGAAAATCCCGCCATTTGTAAAAATTGAGAGGGGTGGCACTGGCATCAAGGGCGTATATAAGGGGGTTCTGGAAGTCCCCCCTTAGCCAAGAAGAGAAGGCTTGACCTCTAAATATTGCGAATGAAAATCAGTTTTGATGATTTTAGGTTTTTGAGGGGGGCATCAGAAGAGACAGTTGAGAATGACGTAGCTATATAATTGTGCCCTTTATTTGCACGATTAGGAAACCATGATCTCTTTTCTATTTAAATGTTGCAGATTTTTTTTTTCCAACTCGTCACTATTCTACTTACATAAAACAATTTCCTTCCATTTTCCAGGCTATACCCTTTACCGATTATTCGTTAATTAAAATCTAAAATTATACATTCGGCTTACGAAACTTTTGACTCGTCCCACAAAATACATCTGAATTGACCTATTCGATTTCACTATCCGCTCTAACAATAATCTTATCTTCATAAAATGAAAAATTTGTTTGTAAAATAAGTAAACAATACTCCGTTTGAGTTGGTTATTCGTTTTTTTTTTTTCATTTTTTTACGCATGGTTGATGAATACTGTAGTGAAATAACGAAGGTGAACCGGCTTAGATAGGTTTTAAAAAGTTAGGTACTCCCACCAAATGTAAAATATAGTTATACCTACACGTATGCACTCGTGCGAGAATTGAGTCGCAAATTTACTTACAAAGAAATAAAAAAGAGCAGATCCTACGTGAAAAATAAGCCATGTTTTTGTAAAATAGATAAATTTGGTTAATTAAAGCGCAAACTGTTTTACATGAACCTCTAAGCACAGAATTTCCACCACTCAAAAAATCATTAATTACGAGCAAGCAATAAAGGCGATGTCATTAATGTTTCAAGAATTTTGCATATAAAAATGATAAAATTTTATAATTTTTGAAATAGGTACACATTTTTTTTTTTTTTTGTGGTGAACCGGTTTTAATTTATGAAACGGAAAATATACCCATATATATATATTTTTTTTTAGTTTTGTCTCATGAAAATTAATATTTACTCCTGGTGTGCCATCTGTCTGCGACTGTGTTGAATGTATAGTCGAGAAGTTTTAATAATTTTTTCTACATGCGTCTTATTTCTTTGTCAATTTTTTCGTTTTTCAAAAATTTTTTTTTTTCTGGTAGCTAATGTATTCACACTTACATGTCATGTAACACACACAAAAATGTTACAATTATTTTAAGAATAATTATGCAAATCTGACGATTGTAATTCTCATTTAGTCCCTACCATAGACCAAGCACTAAGATGTTTACACATTAAAAATCTGATGTAATTATTGACAAAAATAAATGAAATTTGATGTGGGGGAAATAAGTACTTATGTTATTGTTTATTTTTGCCTTGTTTTGACTGTTTTAATTGGGTTGTTACTTTTAAAATAAATAAATCTGTTTAATCCTTCGTTGTACTGGAAAATTATTTCTACCATTTTATTTGAAAAAATAAAATAAACAAATAAATAAATAAAAAGGGTCAGACCTTTCTGTAAAACTCGATAGTTTTTGGAGAAAATAAGCTTGAAAATTGAAATATAACTGAAATAATTTTTAGATGTTACGTTTAGTAAGGAACAATAAGTGGGTAGGGGAATAATGCTCAAAAAGACAAAATTTTTCCCAATCTTATGAACAATTTTGACTAAATTTCAATTTTCATTAACTACTTTCTCTTAAACTACTAAGTTTTCACATAAAGGTAAGGTACACCATGTGTATTTTTTCTTTCCGAATAAAATGATGGGATTGATTTTTTAGTACCTACAACGGAATGTTAAAAAGATATGTCCACACTTTAAAATTGCTAACACACTCCTCTCTCTTCCCAAAAGTGGGTAAAACTGTCAAGCTAGATGAAGATAAAGTACATAAATATAATTTAATCGCCTGTACTATAATTCGTTCAGTTATGTATATTTTTGTGAAATTACATCAATTTTTATTTCCTCACACTCCTCCATTTTATGGAGTTGTAACTTTGAAAAGAAGAATTTCTCAACATTTTGCAAAAGTAACTTTTCTTATTTTTTCAACCCCAAAAATCGATCCTAGAAGTTGTGTCGTTTGACTTTCGGACACCTTGTAGAAAAAATATTGCGAATTGGAACCAATTAACTTTGAGAAAACCTTAAAAAATATGTAAACGATTAGTGGTTACTTTGAACTTCACGTAACGACTGAAACTGTGATTCTAAATGCTGCTTTTATTAGTCCAATTATTGACTCACTTCTCCTGTTTTCTGACTTACTTTTACACATGCTTACGTCTGTAGCCTCTTCAGTTTTGTATGTAGGCAATTTACTTTGTAGTACTCGAATCAGGATAATTTTTTCATTACAAAATAAAGCAAAAATATGTTATTCATATTAGAATATCGCAAATATTTTCTGATTTCAGTCAGTTCACTTAGAAATAATTCTCAAGTTTTCCGAAGAATTCATTCGAAGGCTTACTTCACAATAGCATAAAAACTGCTATCAAAACTGGTAAGGTAGGGGCTACTTGTTTTCAAAATTTTCAACGAGTTAACAAATTTTCGAAAAAGGGTGAAGTGTTATAGTTAAAACAGTGATTTCTGAAAGAGTTTAAGATCTAGTCTTGGCATAAATTATAGCCTATAGCTTGTCTGAAGCGAACGACTAAAGGAAAAATTAGAGTTCAAATACATTATTTCGTCAACGAATTTGTCGCAAAAAACTTCAACTGTTCAGTTTTAATTTATAAAATACTCCCAATGTTGAGAAATTATAAGTTCCCAGTAGGTATATTCTTTTAATATTTTACGTTAGGACAATTACATCGACTAACTTTATAAGCGACGAAATATTTTAATCATAATAAAAATTCATCAAAACAATTCCAGTAATCGTCCATCGACACCAACAACTCTTCCATTTACATAGAATAGGCCTACGTCTTTTGACCCATGTTCGTCATCCAGTCTCGAAAAACTTCTACCTTGTATTTTCACCGAGATATGTCCGAATTTATGACGAAAAAAAAAATGGTGGAAACATCACTTCTTAAGTAAATTATGTCACCGTGGCCTTGATTTTGTCATTGATGTATTTTTTCACGGTCTCCCAAGGCTGTTGTAAACCGCTGTGTCTTTCATGTACAATTTTTCTACGTAGGCTGTATACACATTGCAACAAAACATTTTACTTTCGACGGTATTAACTTATACCCATTATTTTACATAGTGTACTCCTTGAAGTTTTATTATATTACAGTCTTCGTTAACAATACCAAGCCCTGTTATAACAATATGTGAGCTAATACAATGTGTAAGTAACTATACCTAAATCAAAAACGTAGGTAATATTGAACTTCATCGTTTGATGATCTACAATAACAGACACCCAAGAGGTAGGTAATGAAATTGCACAATACCATGAAACGTTTTTTTCTCTCAAAATTCCATAGTCCTGGCCATTCGCACCAAAGACGAACGATTATTCGATGAAATTTACAACAAAAGTAATGAACCTTCGAATAAATATACTAAAAGTCGTATACCTATAACTCAACCATTTGCAATAACGTAGAAAATATGCTTTCAAATCACTTTTTCATGTGTATTATCCCCATCAATATTGGTTTTATCGTAAAAATAGTTTCCTTCAGAAATATGTAATTGATAATTTTCTACAAAAAAAGTCCTTACTACGTATCAATTGACATTTTTAATGCACTTAATAAGTACTGAGAAAAGGCTGATTAAAATTACTCATTTTTTTTTATCAGTCTCTGAATTCTCACAGTGTAGGCCGTTGTAGTCATACAGGAAAAGTGAGTATTCCATGTTGTACCAAGATTCGTTTACATGGAACTATTTATTTAGAGGAAACGTACCTATTTGGATTTTGTATTTTTTGTGGAATTAATACCCTCCATAGGAAATTAACATTGTGGTGTGTGATAAAATGAAGAAGTAACGTATTTATCATATACTTCGTATACTTCGTTATTTAAGTACATTGAATCAAAATTCAAAGATATAAAATACCTAGGTACACAAATAAGTAAAAAAACACACAAGTAATGAATCAAGATGTTGTAATTAATAGCTCCAGTAGCCATGACTCAATATTCTAAGCCCGTGGTCGTCAAACTTCTTCAGTAACTGACTGAGCTGCTTTTAGTATTAAAAGTAATTGGTGAGCAACTGGAAGCCAAAACTTTAGATTGTATTGAGAAATTTTACTTTTAAAAAGACTAGAAAGACTAAGACTTAGGCCTATTATCATACGATGAAGATTAAAAATGGATTATCTGGTGATGAAATTTTTAATTTGATAAAAATCATGGTGCCACAAGGTACCACATCCTTCCACAAGCTTCAAATAAGGTCCATGCGAGCTAATGGTAGTTCGTGTGTCACAGTTTGGCATACACTGCCCTAGGTGATCAGTAAACTCAGCTTGAACATGCTCTCTAATTGACCATAAGTAATTTCGGTCCCTCATCATAATGCATTGGATGTTTTTTTGTGGGGTCACATGTCATCTGGTATTCACAAATATGGACCATATTCCACTGAGGAAAGACTCGCAATGCGATAAATGATTGCTTGGTCAAAATTATATATGCTCAGGTGGAGCATGTTCAGTCTCAGCTTACTGATTGCTTATGGTATTGTAGCATGGCTACTGATGTCATTTTGAACGATTTATTTGAAAATGTTCATTTTACTTATTAATTACATTAAGTATTTTGATTCCTTAATAATTGTGTATTTTGTTATTTTATTTTTGTATTTTACTTTTGAATTTTGAATTTTGGTTCAATGTAAATGATGAATCATATGACATTTACATAACTTATTCATTTTACCACGCATCAAAATGTTAATTTTCGATGGTACGTGATAACATGAATAACCCTGTGTCTCTACATATTATAAATAAAATACTACAGGCTAAAAACAGTTGGAAACACTATCACACCAAAACCACTGAACGGATTTGCATGAGATTTTGCCGAAAAAATTGTGTTATATCGGAAAATAACATTTGGTGCATCGAAATTTGAATCACTCGTTTATTCGTCGTAAGCGATTTACAGTTCTTTTACCACCTTAGGATAATTTTGTTCGAAAAAATTAGGCCTAATTTTGATTTAGAGTTTTTCAAGCTTTTTCATCATTTTTTGTGAGAAAATCAATTCATGAGTTACGACCCCCGACTATCATTCTGATATTATTTTCTCCATGCACTTGACTATCACATTATTCCGTTTCATATCCAGAGTTTAAATAGTAGAAAACAAAACTATTTTTTTTTTGAGCTCAAGAATCATCCAGCAACTCTGCGGCCTCATTCATACATTTGACATATCTTTATGTTTTTCAGTTTGTAAAACAATAAAAGTAAAAGATTTACCGTCTATCTATACTTTCTCTTAAATTTTACATTTTATTTCGTCATTTTTTTTTCTTTTTAATTTTTTCTTTTCAAAAAATCCTCCTTTTATGGAAAAAAAAAAGAAGAAAAAAAAAGTGATATTATCAAAGACACTACTGATGTTTTCGGAAAACATCTTTAATATAAAATCCATATCGATTTGGAATAAATAGATACCTAAAACCTCAACAGAACGTTCCTTAAACTACTGATAAATTTCCAAGTGCAAAACTATGATGTCATCAGCCCATTCGACTGCCCCTGAGATAATGCCCATCACTCTACATTTTAACATGTTCAAATCAATATATTTATCTATTTATCTATTTAATTGTATTTATTTATTATATATTTATTTATTTATTTATCATTTATTTAGAGGGCAGTCTGAAGAAATTTCGCGGTTCGTCTAGAAAAATACGATACACAGGTCATAATTTTAGATTTAAAAAGTTCTGCAGCAGAAGGATGACGTCATAATTTTAGACTGATTGTGAGAAAATTGCGTTGGAAATTTCAGCAACTGGAAGGGATGATAACGTCTTAATTTTGAACTTAGAAACTTTAGCAAAAGAAGGGGCTGATGACCTTACAATTTTGGCTGTTACATTTTTTTATGTGGTACCCTTCTTAGACGTTTTTCCTCAAAAAAAAATTTAAATCTGCGAAGAAACATAATTTCTCCCATTTAAATTAAAAATACAATTTGTTTTCTTCCAATTCAGTTATTAAACTGTTTTTTATTTCTACAAAAAATCAAATCCTCTCACGTTGCACTGTAGTACCTTCAATAATAAATATCGATTCGAATGGTAAAATTGTATTCTATTATAGCTAATATACGTGGTACTTTTGTGGTCCTCTCGGAATACCATCTCTCTCCTGCATACGTATTTCATAATTTAGAAAAGAAAAAATTAAAACATTAAAAAAAGACATTTGCACGTCTTTCTTTTATCGCCCAAATAATAGTACAACTTCGTTCGTCAACATTGCAATAAAACATTTTATATAGCCAAACAAGTACATTCATTACCTATGTTTTTGTTTTTGTATGTTTTTTCTTTTAAATCTTCCATACTAATTGCAAGTGCCATATCGAATTTGTTGAAGTTTGTTTTACGTCATTCTGCAATGTCGAATATATATATATATATATATATATGTACCTATACCAATACTTACAGCTATATTCTGTCCCGCTCGTTTAAATGCGTTTACTTTTCACAGATGGAAATATCTCGAGGTTTTTAACACACTGACCTACATTTTCGATTACTCGACAATAACACCCTTGAATACTGACGAAAGGTTTTTCCTCGTTTCAATTTAGACTGCATTTTTACACGTTTCTCTTCCTGCGTTTTCAAAAGCAGGATATAAAAAAAATTATTTCACTGTCGTCTCGAAATTAATGACGATATTTTTATGATAAAAATAATTTCTTGTAAAAGGGCAACAAACTGTAGTACGGTTGAAGAAATCAAAAATGGCACAGCCAAATGTCAGTTTTTCATTTTGTATTTTGTTGGGGTAAATTAAGAATAAAAATTATACCAAAAAAAAAAGAAAAAAAAAAGTGGAATTAGATAGATGTACATACATAGGTATATTGTACAGATACAGCAAGTCTACGAACATTTGTTAACACTTTCTAAAGGAAAGGAAAGTTCAAAGAACCTTAATGTTTGGTTAAAAGTTCAACTAATATAACCTGGTACACTTTATCGATTTCCAAAAAAAGCTGCATGATAAATTTATTTTTATGCAAAAATTCTCTCGTATAGTTCAGTTTTATCGCATTTTCTGTATAAACGTAGCCAAGTGTGTTCGTCGCCTTCTTTTTTTTTTTTTGTCTTGTATGTGCTCTTGCATTCATTTTTTATTGGTATCTAGTTTGACGAATTAAGCATCGAAAAGTGAAACATGGTAAAAGTCGGTATAAAAGGTCCAGAACTTGCGAAACAAGTGCTTCAAATGCCATACTTGTGTAGGCGACATAAATTCGGGAAAATGAAAATTTGGTACGTGCTTACGTACTTAGTTGTTTTTTTTTTGTATTATTGTTGCTGCTTCTTATCGATTTTAAAAATTTATTCTGTAAAAAATAAAAAAATAAAAAAGTTTTAAATTACGATGGGGACGAGATAATGGTGAAATTGAGGGTGATGCGATCATGGGGGCCATGCCCTCGGTGAACGAATGTTTTCATATTCTTCCATGAAATTACTCTCATTTGCATAATGTTTTTTCAAAAATTGGCCAAAACCAGTTTCTTGAAAAATAATTCATGTTAAAAAGTTTCATTCATCCCAAAATTTTTGGAAAAACCAATATACCTAGGAACCTGTTTTTTCGTAATTTAAAATTTAAAATTTAATTATGTCACAATGCACATGCAACTATTTGCGAATATTAATGAATGCACAAAGTCTGGCTATAAAAAGTAACTGGAAAATATTTGAAATTTTTTTCAAGTAGATACAACTCGGAATGTCTTGCTGAGTCTGCACTTAATGAATACACCATAATTTATCGTTTATAAATAAAATTTATGGACAAAAAGATAGTCTTAATTTTATTTATCGTTTTGTAGCTCTTTTGGCTTCTTGTTGACAGCTTTCAAGCTTCAAAAGTTCTTAGTCCTATTATGATGACGTAATTTTTTTTTTTTTGGTAATTATAATCATACCATTGAACCGAACGTGATTAATATTGTTATTTCTATCAGTCAGATTTCTGAATATATAACGAAAAAAATTAACGACAAGTTTCATCACACTATTGATCGATTTTTGTGCCCCCTCATCGCAAATAAATAGTGGTTGTTGGAGTACTAATACGATACAAGTGGACAAAGAACGTGACTGGTTGGGAAATTTCACTTAATGTTATTCTTAAATGTATATATTTACATAATTGGAAATGTTTTTTCCAAATTTTATTACTGTTAATCAATCCATATGCCTCCCCCTCTATTGTGGATACAATTAAGCTCCTAGTGAACCAACGGAATTTACACAAATGTGCTTTTCGAATGCTTAATTTTGATAAGATCTGGGCCCAATTTCATTACTGTTGATCGACCGAGGTGATGCTTCCCAGTAGTGGTGCATAAATAAGCCTTCTTCCAACTATTGCCGCAATTAGCTTATATAAGTACCTAATACATAGATAGATCGTGTGATTAATTGTAATTTTTTATGTTCATTTAGGATTTAGATTTTAACTTTGTTCAATGAATATTTTACATTGTGAAATTTTAAATTCAGTAGGCTAGACTACTTTCTTCGTATTTACATACCTATTAACAACTACTTATTAACCTATTATTTACATACTTAATAAGCTTTTTACATTTCGTATAAAAGTTAACATTATTTTGATTGGGCTTGGAGCCATGTCGTATAGGGTAAGGTTGTCAAAATCGTACCTTTCCCAAATCGTACCACTACACTGATACTTAAAAAATGGAAAAGTCAATGCTGATCCTTGTGGTCAATAATGAAACTAATTACTCCTAACCACTAGTGATCCAAAAATTTTCTCAATATACTCGTTTTTCCCCCTCTTTATAAGCTTACAAAAAATAGCGTACTCGAGGAAAAATAATTTGAACGTGTTGTTTTAATAAGCTTCCAGGCTTGAAAAAAATGTTTCAACTCTCAGAATTGTTAATTTAGTTAAATTTTAAAACCTTCTTTATGATATTTTAAGAAAATTTTAATTAAAATTACAGTTTAAATATGTAAAATCCAAATTTTTTTGGAAGTGAACACTGTTTTCTAAATCGTACCACTGATAAAGATTTCTTAACACACGTCTGTGACATATTTGTGACTGATTTGCGATGTATCTGTAACGTATCGGCGATTAAAGTACAGCCTATTCACACACATCAGTGTTAATTGATAAAAGTCCATCCGTATTTAAGGGGAATCTTTATTTTCACTAATGTGAAATAATAAAAATATCGTCCAGTACTTTCCTAAAAATCACTTAACGTTGCAGTTTCATTACCATTACCTAGATCTAATTACACCATGCTGCTGGACATGTCTAAATACAATCATTCCATTTTCATTAAAAAAAATTTTTCCCATCACCATAAGAATACTTTGCAAACAACTATATACGTTTGGGAAAAGACCTTAAGGAAGATGAGTTTCCTAAGTCGTACCACTTTTACTTGTTTATGTGTTTCAAAACATTATGACTATAGTTTATTGCAATTTATTTATTAAAAATATCCTTAAAAATAATATGGCAAAAATAAATAAATAAACGAAACTAACACCAAAAACAATAAAATAGGCTATAAAAATGAAAAAAAAGTCATAGGTACGATTTAGGAAATTAATTACCTAAATCATACCAGTTGGAATTTATTGATAAAATCAGCCATAATTTAGACAATAGCTGAGTGAGATTAGTGTCAGTGAAAATATAATAAAAGTAAGAATGTAAAAATCAGAAAATGTATCCTTAGGGATTTCGAAAATTTAATTTTTGTCATTATGGGTGGCTAAACTGAAAAGTGCTTACCCTAGTCGGTAACAGTGGTTGATGTTTTGCCAAAAACTTCTCAAACAGCGGCACCAGGATTGAAAAAATGTGAATTAAAATAAAACAATATAGCACATGGAAAAATTGAATTTCTTCTTTGTTTTTTTTTACTCAACTATTGACTAGTTTCTGATGGGTTTATGTAAGGAAATGGTCGTGCTTTGTCAAAAAAACTCTTGTTTTTTTCTATATGTGAAAAAATTCAATTCCTTCTTACGTCCTCTTTTGGAATGAGTGCTTAGGATTAGCCCCTGCTGCAAACTGAGTGCTAGTGGCCAGGTTTTGATGAAATATTCTTAGCGAATTACGAAGTCCTGGCGTAAGCCCGGAGGGCACATTGTCACAGATTCAGTCAAAATACACGCGTACGATATCGACGTGCAAGTTCTCAATGCTTCGATCGATAATAAAAGTCCGATTTAAGATCAAAAGAAGGGTCAGAATTACTTCGAAAATATGTTAAACGCCGCGTTTAACCGATGCTAACCTCCAAGGTTATGAGATTTTCACCATTCTTCGTGGGATATGCCTACTTTCTTCAACAAGTATAGCCACAATGATTTGGAATAAATTATTTTATGGGTTACGTCACAGTTACAGGATAGAGGTATTATAGAACTTTGTAGGTCGATAATGAATTACACATCCTCTACGCTGCAGAAAAACGTTTTACGTGTCGCACAGTCGCGCAGAAAAAACCGAAACAGTACGTCTAAATGTACGCGCGATTTTAGTACTTATTATAATTTCGTCGACCAACGAGACAAACGCCCACTCGTAAATCAAGAAACCAGTTACTCATTTGTACCTTCCATCCAACATACCGATCGCCAAGAATATACGTACTCTTTCGTATTCATTTTTCATTATCCTTAGCTGATTAGGCTGCTAGCAATACGGTAACCACTAAAACGTGTAGAATATAAAATACGAATCGAATGTTACACATCTCCGTTTCCCAACTTCCTGTGCCAGTCTATTGTTGTGGATTCTTCATTCAAGCATAGAAAAAAAAAAAAAAAAAAAAAAAAAAACACAAAAACTGCTGAAAACATATTTTCGAACGCGACCTTTATAGTATTACAATATGACCTTCAATTTCCATTTTACGTTACGCAATTAATTTCGACGTTATGTGAGAAAGCATCGTGACCAAAATTAAAGGGAAACTGTATTACCTAAGTAACTCTTTTTTAGAGATGGGAATTTTAGTTCAGTTTTCGGATTTAGTTCATTGAGTCTGCTTTACCAAAGTTAACTAGTTCACTGAACTAGTTCAATTGGTTCAGTAGTTCAGTAAATTTTTCAACTCCATCACTTCAGACTTCAATCAGCTGATTCATGATTGGCTCATATCATTTAAATCAACTAATTTATTATATGATATTATGATCGACTCGTATTCATAAATTCATGCTAGAACTATTGGTTAATTGTTTGACTCACTCATCGACTGCTACTTACTTCAATTTCAGTTCCATCAACGGATCGAGTATAGTAGACTGATAAGAACTAAGAACTATAAAAAAAAAAAGAACTAATGAACTAGTTCATTTGGAAGTGAACTAAATGATCGATTAGTTCACTTCTAGGATTAGTTCAAAAGAACTAACTCGTGAACGAACTACTCATCACTACTCTTTTTCATTTTCTACGTCGTAGGCTATTTTTTTCGTTGAAGTTCCTAATTCGTTAACTTCATTAATTTGACGGTGTTGAGTAATGGGAAAATTAACAATATCCGTATAAAAAGTACAAAATTTTCGAGTCAATTTCATAATTTGATAGGCCATACTGGATAGAACCTAGAACCGAAGCAGTTCTTCGTGATCGGTAGGTATTGGTTACGTAGGTAACACGGGGAAAGCACCAGAATAAACACCGATCCGGAGTTTGTGGAAAACGTCTAACGGAATAAATTTTAAATATTTCTTTTAGAAATTATAGAGTTGAGCAGTGCTTCTCAAATTGTGGTATGCCTACCACTAGCAGTACGCCAGTGGTAGCCATAGGTGGTAGGCGAAGTCAGATGAATTGCACATTGTGAGAGAATTTGTCTAATATTTCGTGCTTAATAGTTTGAAACGACAATATTCTTCAATATGAAAAATATTCTATAAAATCTTTATTAGTATATAAAGTTGCTTGGAGAAGATAAGTTGGTATGCCCAAAAATAAGGTTTGAGAACTCCTGGGGCGCGTTCAGAAAGGGTACCAGGGAGGGAAAAGTGTTACCGGATGCGTTCAGAAAGGTAATTTTGTACTCCAAAAAGTAATTTTTTTCCCACCTCTGGAAACAGGAAAAATAATTCGTTGTACTAAAATGAAATCTCCTCAAGCTCGTTCAGATTGTGTTTTTCAAGTAGGGTAAATGTGAGGTCGTGTGGTGTGGAACTTTTACCTTCCCTGATAATCAGGGCCGGCAACTTTTCATTTTTCCATGTGTAGCGAAAAAAAATTTTTTTTTTGGTGAAAATTTTACACAGAATAAAGAGTAATTGTGTGTAAACGTAATTATTTCCCATGTGTAGCAAAAACCACTTGAGAATTTCTCATGTGTAGTGATTGCTACACACACTATACAAAACTTGCCAGCCATGCTGATGACAATTCTGAACATGCCCCTGGTGTAAAGTGTGCAAAGGTGGGTACACATTTGTATCATTCCAACATGCCATATCATTGATGCGTATTATGATACAATACACACCGATGATACCGCTCTAATTTTATGAGGTGGCTCTAATTTTGTGAGGAATGGCCTGGGATTGTATCATATCTTCAAATTCTGTTGAAATTTTTGTGATCCTAGGTAGTGCCTTTTTATGAGACAGCAGAATTCCGACAACAAATGGAAAAGGCCTGTATCGTATCATCGTATTATTTTTTGAGAAGGTATGAGGTTATAGACCTTGTACACATTGAGACAATATGATGATACGATATGGTATCGTTTTACGTCACAAGGACGAATAAAATATGTTTGTTGTTACACACCTTAGCTCGCGCCTGGTTGTAAGACAACTGTCTTAGCATCGCCTCAGCCCAGTATCTACAGTCATGTCGAGTCCTCTGCGCATCGCTAGTGCGCACAGGACTTGTGGGTGTAGCCATGACAGAATGAATACAAACGTGTACCAGCCTTGAAGGGTGAAACAGTCAATGGCTAATCTAGTATTAAAATACTTAATCTCTTATTTTGACATCGAAAGTGTGTTTAAACTGGCTCTGTGAAAATGGTATCCAAAAAGTGTAACAAAAAACAGTCATTTCTGTCAGTATAGGGTAAACTTTTCTGTTGTATGACCTTTTATTCACTATTTTCTAGGTGTGCTTGGTAGAGATGGATGTGATATTTTTCTATACTTTTGTTTTATTACCGTTGATTCAATTGAAACAATACCTTAAAAAGATATGAATTTCATTTTACTGATAAACATTCATTTTTGAGCTGAGGACTTATTTACAAGGGAGCTAAATTTTTAGAAATAAAAATAAATAAATATTTTCAATTGTTCATTACTAAAATGATAAGAATGTTTGACTTTTTAAAAAAATTATTTGCTAGCACAAACCTCTAGGAGTATGTAACTTGATAAACCTAATTTTATGGATGGAAAATAAAAAGTCAATATCTGAAATTTATGTCACAAAATCTCTATACTCACCCGACACCCCATCTCCCCTTTCGTGCACTTTCATTTTTTGTTGCACTTATTCCCAGGTTTTCTTCCTTCATAAATGTTACTTAATTTTCTAGACTGTTTTCATTTCCACTTATTTGCTCATTGTTCCGTTTAAATTCTGGAATAAAATTAACAATCTATTATCTTTCACTCAGTTACGGTCGGTAGCCCGGCATGCTACTCACATACCTATACCTGTGAAACCGTTCACCAATCACTTCAAAATCAGCATATTTTCAAAAAACCAGTAGCCTACATCTTCCTGGATTCTTCAAAATTGATATACCATATCGTACTCACTTATGATTTATTGAAGAATAGAATAGTGATTTTCAGACCGTTTTTAAAAACAAAATATTTCAAAAGTTGGTAATCCCCAGCTTCAGTTCCATGATGCTCAGTTGCTGAATATTCTGGTTAAAGTTATTTTGGATGGATGTTGGAAAATGTCTTCGTTGTTGGTCGTATTAACGTGAAATTATTCAGTTGATACGCGAAAATCGAAAGTACAAGTTATATTTATTTTTCAGTCACTACTGCGTTTATAGTGAGGGTACATTACCAGTTCTAAGATTCAATTTTGAACTCTTTACATTGAAATTTCACGAAAAAAATATCACAAGTTTCGTGAATAGAATGGGTACCATATCATCCTACTTTTCTTTAAATACAAAATAGGCTATAAGAGTGGAGCAAAGAAAATTGTCGCGTCTTGTAAGCTTATATTCATTGGTATAGTAATACGAATAGTAGGAAGAAATTTTATATTTCTGCCGCAATAATAAATTGCGAATTACGACAAAAAAAAATCCTAAAAAAAACTAAAACAGCAAAACAGGAAAAAATCTTTAATGGCTGTCATTGAGAAAATCATGGAAAATTGCCATGTCTTTTCGAGTCGATTGATTTAATCGTTTTTATATGCTCTGAAAAATTTTATGACTACTAGTTTCAACTCATACAAAAACAAAAAAAAAAAATTGTTTTACTGGTAAAATTTATTGTAACTGCTTTATGGCATATTTTGAAAAAAGGGAATCGATTTGAGAGAATAATTCAGAAATAAATCAGTTCAAAACTGAGAAATTGTCACGACGAAAAGCGGAATGAAAGATAACTTTTTCTAAAAGAGTAGGTTGTAAAACTAAATGCAAGTTACATTTGGTAAAGTTTTACTAAACTTATCAAACTGAAGGTACCAAGCTGAACTAATTGTATGTTGGTACCTACTTAAAAATCTGGGCAAGGTAATCAGCTATTTTCAATGTTCTTGCTCTCAATGATTAATCTAGTTAGAAAAACCAAACAAACTTGAAGATCTGAAAATTAAATGACTTTTCGATGACTGCGTTCTATTACCTACGCATATCATTCTAGACTTTTAATTTGAGTGTGCCCCCTCAGTTGAAAAATATACTAATAATGCAATCTATATTTTCCTTATACCTTTGACTCAGTTTACTAATTACTAATTTTATTTTTTGTTTCAGGTGAGTTTCGATTTTACATTTTGTAAACTTATTTCCAAGTACGACAGTAAGTACTTTGATTCATTTATCTACTCGTCTTCGCATGAATTAAGGAACTTGTAAAAATTTGAATTAATATTTCGATAGCTCCGTTGGTAAATTATCTAGGTATAGGTTCTAAAGATTACTTTTTTGTTCCTTTAGACATTGGATTGTAATCGATAAATTTTTTTGATTAATCGAAAGTGATATACATACTGATTATTTTATCACCTTATTAATTATCCCCAACCCCCGTAAGCACTTTCGTATTCAACTCAATTTCTTTAATAATGTTAACGAATTGATTTGTAGTGTATCAAACAGAATCTTTAGATTTCTGTTAAAAATTTTTATGACGGGTCTGATTAGACTGCTTACAATCAGCTGATAATAATTATTCGCTATCAATGGTTGACTCCATCATTTGTTTCCAAAATTTGAAGAAATATAGGGTAATAAACTCAAAGAATATAATTTTTTGAAATAAGTACAAATTTTTATGAATTGATAATTAAGATTCAATAAAATGTGGAAAATTTGAATAAAGAATTTTTAAAACTGAAGCCCGAGAGTAACAATTTACTAGTTGCATGTCCAGCATAGTTTGAAAACTGTGCTGCATTGAAAAATTTCAATTAAAGATTTGAATTCAACCCTAAAAAGATTATCAAAATGGTGGAAAAGATTTTTCAAGAAAGCCACCTATATGAGTGGGTTGAAGACACCGATATTTACCAGTCTATAACAGATTTTATGTGATAACGTTATTTGGTTTAAATTATTATTACCATTGAATTAAATACGTATTTAATTCAGTGATTATCACTGTTCAAAGTTAGTGCTTGAAATTATCATCTTTTTTATTCCATGAAAAGTTGTGGTTTCCTGAAAAACTAAAATTGTAAGTAGGTACTTACCTGATGAATTATTCATTCAGGAATTATGCATTAAGTATTATGAGTTAGAAAAGTAAATAATATAATTCGAAAGTTTTTTGAATTTTTCATTTTTTGCTTTTTTTTCTTTTTATTGCAAATTTTACTATTGTACTGTCACTTCTTTGACGCTTATTTTTACTCTAGAAGACATTTTGCTGATAAAAGTTTGCAAATCGTATTATTAGAAATTGATCAAAGATTTTGCATGACCAAGATTTGGCAACCAAATTTTTCTAAAACATAATTCCTTAAAACCAGGACCTACCTAAATCATTTTTCAAGACAAAGGAAGAGATTTGATGCCGTAGAATATTATTTTAATATTAATTTCTGTGGCAACCACAATGGGCGGAGTTAACTCTCGTCACCATCACACGGCCATGGCCGTGTGTATATAGTAGCCATATTTTGGTAATGGTGAGGATAGAAGTAGGTATTCCCGTCGGTCGACGGTTCTATTCCCCGGGCTGGTGGAATACCTACATTGGTAACCTGGATGTGATCTAAGGGATGGTGAGGCTAGGCGCCATCTCTCGGAAGAACACGTCAGCCCGCTGGTACACCTGCTCTCCACCTCACTATGTGATGGCGTTGAGCACACTAGCGGTGAAGCAGTGGGGTGTACAAGGTGTGATGTGGGGATGTGTTGGCCAGGGGCATCCGCCACTCCTTTACACACACCTACCCTTCCATTAGTAGCTCCGCCTTCATTGAGTCGTACTGCACACTGCTGTACTGGGGGGAGTAGTGTGGCAACCACAATAGGCGGAGTTAATTCTCGTCACCATCACCCAGCACTGTGGCCATCCATTGGTCGATAGTTCTATTCCCCAGGCTGGCGGAATATCTACAATTTCTATAAGAAAAAAAAAGTAATTATCAAATTTAAAAAATATTATTTATTGGGTTTTTGGGTATTAAAAATATTGGTTATTATTTAGCAAATTTTACTCTAATTTTAAAAATTCGTGAAAAAAAAAGTTTGACTCTTACAATTTGTGGCTGGCAGTTAATAAGACCTTGAAACATATATGTACTGTCATGCCCAATTCACAGAATTTTGAATTAATGAATCACCAACTTTAGGTCACCACAGTACCAAATCTAGATTTTTTGACATTTTCTATATTTTGAATTTCTCCGAAATGGCCGCCAGCAAATTTAATCTGCACCTATCCAAGAATGGCATTTCACATTCACACGTAGTTACCAACCCATTATTCCGATAGTGTATGAATTGCTCGTCAATTAGGATGGTCACAATAGTTTCTGGAAAACAAAAAATGAATTTCTATTTATGTAGGTGTATGTATATATGTCACCGTCAAATGCGAAAATCAGCCTTTTTCAAATATGCCTACATATTTACTATTTTGCGGTCAAATGTTATTATGAATCCGCATCATAGCTTTTTACTGAAGGCATCATTCTTCGACATTTTTTATTATAAGTAATTATAGAATTTGGCCAAGTTTTATCAATAGGCTATTATTCGTTAGTCAAAATCTATAAACCATCAAATACTAATAGTCAAATTGATTCAAACCTATTTTTAATAAATATAATAGGGAAAAATTTCAGTTATTTCAAGTTTTTTTTTTCTTTTTGTTCAGTACTTGCTTAAGAATTTATTGTAATTAAAAAAAAACCTCAATTCCCCAAAAATTTTGTCATTTCCCTCCCTCAAAAATGATTTTCTGGACCCGCCGCTGCTGTTGCATAATTATAGAATTTGGCCAAGTTTTATCAATATTATTAGTCAAAATCAATAAACCATCAAATACTAATAGTCAAATTAATTCAAACGTGTTATTGATAAGTATAATATGGAAAAATTTTAGTTTTTTCAAGAATTTTTTTTTTTTTAATTATCTACAATAAATTCTCATATATAGTATTGAACAAAAAAAAAATTGAACAACTGAAATTTTTCCCAATTAACTTTGTTTGAGCGCTTATAGTCGATTGTAAAATACAGTTTTTACGATAACTGTATTCTGCAAATGTTTCAGAAAAACTGAAAGAAGATAAAATTTATTATTAATTATTTTTTTATTATTAAATTTAATTTTATTACAAATTTAAACCTATGAAATTTTGTAAAATGTTTTGATCATACTTGATAAAATTTAAATTCAATCTGTAAACTTTATTGTATCTTCTGATCGACTGTAATTCAAAATGCAGATTTTGTAAACTTTAAAATACAGAAAAAGTGCTCGAACATATGGCTGCATGTGCTCAAACACATTTCTGCAATTTTTGTTATAGATTTCACAGATTAATGTAAAAATGGAAAGCACTCAAACACAGCTATTATATTTATAATTTGACTATTAAATAGCACTTGATATAGTTCAATGATTTTGACTAACGAATAATATTGATAAAACGTGGCCAAATTCTATAATGAAATTATAGAAAATGTCAGAGAGTAAAGCGCCTTATATATAATATAATCTCCAATTTCATTCAGGCAAAAGTTATAATGCTCACTCATTTTAGAGTTTAATGCAAAATAGTAAGTGCCTCGGCATTTTCAATAAAGGCTGATTTTGGAAATTGACTGCGACATACATACCATACATACATAGAGTATTATACCTAGGAACTTCATTGGATGACGTATTAATAAAGCAATAGTCATCCATAAAAGCCACTTGTCTGTAACATGCCTGTAAATACACACTTGCATGTAGAGGAAATATTTTGGGTAAAAATTGTTTTTTTTTTTTTTTTACTGTTTCTCACGTGTTTTTGTGAGTATAGTAGATGCTAGCACAGTACTGGAGGAGGGATCTTTTGGACAATGTAGGGGGCCTTAGCCAAGGCATACCACTTTGTATCTCAGCAATGGCACTGTGAACTCCAAGGGTGGGGCTTTAGCCCACCTGCTTTGTCCCCCTGCCATTGTCACCCCCAAAGTGGCATACCATGAATTAGACCCTTCGCATCTGCCTTAAAGATCCCACTACCTATGTAATAAGTAAACCTAGAATCGGTACTCATTTTGATGGAAAAGTGTCTAATCTTGAATAGTTATATTGAAAAACATTTAAAAAAAAAGAGAATCTAATAAACCATTCTTGGAAAAAATTAATTAAAAAAAATAAAAAATTTGTTATAAAACTTCACCCTTAGTGGGATTCCAACGCGGCACTACTGATTCCTAAAGCAGCATCTCTACCATACAGCCATAGTAGGAATGTGAGAAATTGTTAACAAAAATGTAATTTTATTATACCATTTGACTTATTAATTTTCCCAAAATATTTTTTCCACATACAAGTGTATATTTGCAGGCACATCTTGTCTGTAATGCTTATCACGTGACCAGTTTCACAGATATTGTTGGCTAATTGTATATTTGAGACTAACTTAAAATAATTTTTTTTGTAATATCATATTAATTCATATGGTTAATTGATAATTCCTGTATATTTAGCTTTGACTATTGTAACGGTATAGTTGTTACAAACAAACACAATAATAGTTGAAGTGTGTATTGTTATAAAAAGGTGAACAGATTATTATAAAAGTATGAACAACGTAAGTGTAAAAATGAATAATGAAGAATTAACTAGTGAATAAGTGAATAATAATTGTACAGAACATTAGACTATAATTAAGGGTGAAGTTCGAGTGATTTGAATTGGGTATTATAGGAGATATTGATATGATTGGATGTTTGAGGAAAACGTAATTTGGATAAAACCAATGAAATTAAAAGGAAATGACATAAAGTAGGAGTGTTTAAGAAATTAATAAGAATTGGAATTAGTGCAAGGTATCAAAATATATTCATAGAAAAGATGACATCATGAAATATAGACGAGAACAGTTTATGGTGTACTGAAGGTGATGTCATCAGACAAGTCAAGACTTGAAAGACAAGTTTGAACTAGTCTTAAATGACGTGAAAGAAAGGAAGAATAATTAGATGGAAATATGAAGAATGATATAGGAAAATACGAATTTATAATGTACGAGAGTATTTGAAATAATTCGTATGAAAATATCATTACAGACTATATAGCTTAATGGACTGCTAGAATTAATAAGAAATACATAGGGTTAAATGGAACACTGCTGAAGCCACTGTTAACAGGTGTTCTTTTTACAAAAAATGACCTTTGGTGATTTTTAAGATTTTATCAGTTCTAGAAACAACAAAAAATCAGAAACAGCATACCTACTACATATGAAATCGATACCTATTTCATTTATCGTGTGGTAAACAAGTCAGAAATATGAAAAACTTGTAATTGTGGCAGCACTATATCTTTAATTCAGATTCCAAATACGCTGGGACATTCGATTTTGGTATTCTCTGCAATTGGAAATCCTACTGACTGTTAAATTTGCTGAAATTTTTCAACAAAATTGTAAGAAATTGTTTGTCAAGGCTGAAAAATCATTATGGAAAATCATCTACTTTGTTCTGATTCAAACAAAATGACTTGGAAAAATTATCAGAAATATATTTCAAAACAAAGAAATTGGTGATATTTCAATAGACACCATCAATTTCTAATCACTTCAAACCTTTATAGGACAAATAATGTACCTACTTGAATCTTTTACAATAACTACTTATTTCAGGCATTTTAAAAACAAAAAACGGCAAAATAAAAGACAAATTTTCATAAATGTCATCCAATTGTTTATTTTCATTAATGTTCATATCATCTGAAATTTATTCTAAATTTGAAAAACATTTTCTCTGATTAAATAAAATAAAATAAATGTTTACTCATTAATTTCAGATAGTAAATTGGTATAGCGTTCTAATATTTCACTAGTATCTGCTTATATTGTTAGGAGTCATGAAAATATAACTCAATACAAATTCAGTTTTCACACAAAGTACCTTTTTTGAAAAGTAACGCCTGCATTGTTTGGCTTCAAGATTTTATCAGTTCTAGCAGTCCATTAAGCTATATAGTCAAAGATATTTAGTGTGAATATGTGTGCATAGAGTGTTCGCTCTGCACTTATTTTCATTTTCTATTTTTAATACAACTAACTACCACAGCAATAGTGAGCGCTGCATGCATATAGATAAATAAATATACTTGATTGTATATTTTTATAATTATGTGAAATAGACGTAAATAACATATATATCTATGAAACGAACTCATATACCTGTATTACTCAGTAAAATTTTGTTAAATGCAATGCCTCCAGCGGTTAAGTAGTTGTTGTGTTTGAAGACTTTAGGCCGTACATTTGGGAGACCCGTGATCGAATCCCCACAAGAACGAAAATTTTTTAAAATAATTAAGACGATACTAGCGCTGGAATCCTCCTTGTGATGGTCAGTATCCCTATCCAAACCCTATTAGCTGATAAAACAGGTAACGCAAAAAAGTTACAAGTTACCCATCTATAATATACGAAGTATATTACTTATTTATCTAGTATGTCTGGATGAATTATTGCTGCGTGGCAGCATGGGTGCTCTCTAGTATCTCATAATTATGGTCTCGTACATGAGGAAGATACAGACACTGTTTCGTTTCTTTTTAGTGTACCTACCATAAGGTAGAATGTACCTATTCGCCAGATGCGTTAATCTGTGCTCGTGCCGATGACAACGACGTACAGCCTGTTCAAAAAATTATTGCCTTCGCATCATTACGTTACGCGTATAAATGCGCGATAGTCGTACGTACTGTGATGCTGATGAGGTATTTCTCTGTACGCGTCTTTTTCCAACATATACGCATTATTATTTCCATACCAGCAAACGTAAGCAAGGCATGCTGACGGAGACGATCGCCTATCCATCCACCGCAAGTGTGGGTAGCGTTTAAAAGTGAGAAACTGGTCGATGGCGGTTTTTCAATCTTCGCCTTATTTGGTAAACAAAATTTATCGGAACGAACGCTACCATACACAAATATAGGTATCCCGTATTTACCTTGCTGGTTATAACGCTATTTAATGGCAAACGGCACGTATATAAAGATTTAGTCATAGGTATCTACAGTGAATTCTATATTATACTGTACGTATGTAGGTACCGCTGCATAATATGCATATAATCTAGCTATATCTATAGGTATAGACGTGAACACACGTACACAATATACCTATGCATGTAAGTATGTAGTGTAGATCTGGTGGGTATGGACGGAAATCGCGAGACAGAGACAGAGACAGAGAGAGAGAGAGAGAGAGAGAGTGATGAGAAAGACCGAGCACTAAATGTAGGTAAAAATATCTCACAGAACTTCTCCATTTTCTGTTACACTACTGGCTGCAGTTGTTGGATGAAGGTGGAGCCCACATGCGACGAATGTTGTTAATTGCATTAATTGTGCACCATTGAAGGATAACGTCTCGTCACCAACACAACTTTAAACGTTTAAAATGAGACGCAAACCATAATTGTTTGAATTAGTCACAACTCGTGTAACCATTTATGTGCTGAAAAGTTTGCCAAAATTAAGTGACTTTAACGGTGGAAAAAAAATTGATTTTTTTCAAACTTTCGAAGCAAAACTATTCGCAAGTTACGCAGAAATTCGCGCAGAAACGTTTTTAGTTTCATTTTTATAAGCTTTTATTCTACTCATAACTGCGATTTTAAAATATACCAATACTGCAGCCAACCTTCCTCAACGAAATATGTTTATTTCGCATGAAGCTAAAGTCAAAAAAATAAAATAGAAGCTTATCTTTTAAAAATTCGGTTTTAACTTCAACTTATTATAAGCTTTTATTCTACTCGCTACTGCGATTTTAAAATATACCAATACTGCAGCCAATCCTGCACAATGAAATAATATTTATTTTTATAAGCTGTATATACCCACTACTGCACATTTAAAATATACCAGTACTGCAGCCAACCTTCCACAACAAAATAATATTTATTTCTTCGGATGAAGCTGAAGCCAAAAAAAAAGTAATAATAATAATAATAAAAGCTTATCATTAAAAAATTCGTCTTTAACGTAAACTTATTCAAATTATGAAGCTAAGCTACGTTAAGGAAGAGAAGAAGAGGGTTGAGGGACTATAGACTTACAGCAATTCACATTGTTTCTATGAAAATAAACTCGTTGTAATAATTACAGCTAAAGTTCTTTGAACTTTTTCTTCCATAAAATTACTACGTATATAATTTTTCTCTTCATGCGTAGATGAGGATGAACCTTTTCAATAATACGCAGAAAATCTAACCTCAACTTCACTTCCCTCTTAATAGGGTTAAAAAGAGGGAAAATATTTAAAAAAAAAAAATGAAAAAGAAAAGAAATATGAATCCGTAATAGGGATAGATATTATGAAAATTGGCAAGTGTTGTTAGATGTTAGGAATTCTGGGGGGTGAATAGTTGGGGTTTGCTGCTGCACATATTTGAGATTTAATTAAGCCTATTCAACGATAGTTTTTTGATTTTAATGTTTGTTTAATTTTTCAATTTCATTTTCATTTTTTCATACTCACTCCTGTAATTGGTCCAAAAGACTGTTAGGGTGACCCCACATTTGTGGAAATAAAATAAAGTATAAAGAAAAAAAATAGGTCGTGAACTTATCAGTAATATTAATCCTTAAGAGGATGAAAACCTTTATCTGCATGGTGCTCTAGTAATGATTAGGCATTGCCGCAACTACCTAAACAGAAGGAAGTCAGATTGTGACAAAAATGAGAAAATTTTAATCAGAATTTTCTCAATGTTGAATACTTTGAAGCGTAAAATTTTTTAATTAATTTTTTTGTTTCTCAAAAATTAAATACTAATTATTTTTTTATTGGATTATTTTAAATCCTTATTATATCTAAGATGTGGGGACTCACTGGTATGAGGTAAAGGGGCTCGGACCCCTCGACGACAGTCGCCGCCCCAAAGGGCAGGCAAATAATCATCCGTGTGACGTTAAACACACAAAACTCGTTTGATCGTAATTACCTGTATGTACTTGCAGGTAATGTACGAGTACCAAATCGTGACACAATAAGATGATGTCACGATTCATACACAAACCGGCCAGCCATCTCTTATCTCGATAGGGGATGATGCGACCTGGCCGTTCTCACCAACGTACGTATTCTCTTACGTACGTGTGTTTGTGTGCGTGTAAATAAGCCGTATATAAACCACCCAAATCAGCTCTAAAATCGCCAGTGTTCGGTCTGGTTCTGGCTTACCAGTACTTGTGTACAAAGTGGCTGAACACGCTAAAATTCTGTTGAATTTCCTTCTGGTGACAATATCTCTCACGACAAGGTATTCCACATAAGATATATGTGAAAAACTAATTTAAAGGTACATACATTTTCCTCAATTTCTAGGGTACCCTTAAAAACAAGTTTTCTTCGTGTCTAATTTTAGAGACTCATTATTTCAGAATTTACGAGACGAAAATTTTTATAAAAAATTTATCGTACTTAATAAGTAGGTAGGTTATACGTCTATTTTTACGATAAAATGCTGCTACAGGCGATCGTACATAACATATGAATTTCAGCAAGAAACTTTCAGCACATTATTTTTGTAGTTTCCAAAGATAATGGGCAGTGCTACCATGGATTTTTTTTTTTTTTTAGTGAGAGAAAGTATAAGCCGAATGAAGAAATATCACTGGAGAAAGGGTTCAATCGATCAATTTTTACCATAGTTCCAAAAAAGTAGCAATTTGGACCAGAAAATCCAAAAAGAGATCGCATGGTAATTTGAAAATCAAAGCAAAGTCGTGACTTCTTCTTTGACTATATATAGTCAAAGGACTTCTTTCAGTTTTTCAACAGCTTAGGGCAAAAGATGGTGCCACAACTCCCAATCCCTTCACGCGGCCCCTGTGAGAGATAAGGAGACTCGGGGATAAAGAAGTTCAGCCTTGTGCACTAAAAGCGAACAAAAAACTGGAATTTCTCAACAAAAAAAAATTACCATTGGTGAGAAATTCAACTTGTTTTAATCTTAATCACGTCATTTATTCGATCCTCGCTGGAGAAATATTCGAAAAATTTTCGAAATAGTTTTTGTTTAACATTTTTTTTGTTCTATTAAGATTTACATCCATTGACCCGGCAAGTTTATTATACTAGGCTATGTAATAATAGGAATGTTTAGGAGCATGTTGAACAAGGTAAAGGCATTCTTTCTTCTCTGAAATTCTAAAAAAATGTATAAGAACAATATTCTTCACTTTTCTAAGTTTAGTCCAAAACTTTGCTTCAAGCTCTATTTTATTTAAAATTTTTCAAATTAAAAATACCGGTTTAAACTAATATTTTCTTCCACTTATACGAGTATCTCGACAATTCTCTTGAAGTCTGGTCCTTCAAGTAAGTTAGAAGTGAAATCCATTGAGAGATACCTACTGCCTAATGTTTGCTACATTCCAATTCATTCCTCTTTGTTAATCTCTCAAAAATGAAATTTTAATGCCAAAATATCCGGAACACATAGACAATGAATTGTAATTTTATTTCAGTTTCCAAGACATGAATTTTATAAATTTGGAGTTTATTGGTGAAATTTAATGAAAATTTCTTCCTTTTTTGTGAACAATGGGCACTATAAGGTGCTCACTTCTGTACGTACATTATTCATTTTTGGAAATCATAAATCATTCTACCTATAAAGCTTCTCTTGAAGGAAATAAAGTTTTGATGTTACAGATGAAAACATTTAACTCCTGACAAGTGAGTGAGAAGCAGAGTACACAAGAACAACAAATTAAACCGTATAATAAATGCAGTTGAATCAGTAATACAGAAAATTACAGAAATCATTTTTATTGTAGTGTTTTTAATAGTCTCCACTTCAATTTTTCAGCATCGGTCAGCAATATCATTTCCAAACAATTTAAATACTAAATACTTCGAGGTGATTTATTATAATTAGACTATACCCCAAAATTTTTATGATTCTCATGTTACGCAATACAAACATTCAGTAAAGAACGAAAAAAAAAAAAAAAAACTTGAAAATCATCTCAAAAATTTGTAACGAATTTATCACCGCCTTACACGATTACATAAAAATAATAAAAAAGTCGCTCTTCCAGAAGCTTTCACTTTTTTTATCAATTGGCTCGCGATGTAAAGCATTTTTTTTCATTCCATTTTTTTTTCTTGAAGTCATGATGTGGGTAGAAATTGCAGACTCATGCATCCATTTTTCGAGTTCTCTTTCTGGTGGTAGTCGTTTTTAAAAAAAAGAGGTAGGTACAAAAAATTACTTTATGCGAAGTAGACACATATTTGTTCGATAAAAATTTTCAACGTAACTCGTAGGCTAAATTTTTGCACCGAAAAGAAGGAAAAAACTCTAGCGCAGCAAGTCTCGATAAAAAAAAGTAGGTTTTTGAGAAAAAGAATCATGAATTTTGATAGTCACGTTAATTTTCTATAAGTTTAAATGCTTTAGTCGTATGTTATGATTGTAAGAAATTTTTTAGCTGCTGACAAAATTTTAGACAATACGAAATTTAAAAGCTTTATTTCTTGAAATGAAAAGATAATTTTAATTAAGATGATAAAGTAGGGTAAATAATCATATAATTTCAAATAAAATTAAAGAAATTTAATAACGTTATGAAATAAAAAATTAAAAACATGAACATGTGGTTAATTTCTATGAAAAGAAAAGTTCATTCTAATTAGAAAAAAAAAAGGAAAAAAAAGCTTTACCAGAAGTACCGTCCGGTCGATCCGTACCAAAATTGATAGCATGCTACAATGAATTATAATAAATATTTGTTTGAAATTTCGTACACGGTTCAAAAATTCCTCATTTTATAACCAATGTAAAAACAAAAATAGCGGTATCAGAATTACCATTCGGCAAATCCGCAACGAATTAAAATAAATATTTATTCCGAATTTCGTGGCTATTGGTGCAAAGTTGACCGTTTTAAAGTCAGAATAAAAACAAAAATGATAGTACCGGAAGTACCTTCCGGCAGATCCGCACCAAAACTAATACGTCTAGTTCTTGGCTTGCTACAAAAGTTCGTACTAAATTTCGTGATTATTGGACAAAAATTGCGACCTGTACAGTGGTAACAAGAAATTGACTTATATATATATATATATTCTATATATGTATTTATGAATTTGAGTTATTTGTGCCAAAATTTTCCTGCGGTTGTGAAACGAAAAACGTACCCACCCCCAACCTTGAGAGCTGATACCGCATCAAGTGTAGCTTATAAGTAGACTTTCTAAAGAAAACCTACTTCAAAAGCACTTCAGTACCAGCCTGGGTTGACTGAAACATTTGATGTGGAATACATTTTAATAGCTGTCAAACGTAACACCAGCTTAGTTAGAAAAAGTATAGGTTTTTGAAAATTATAAAATTAGTCACTAAAAAGTTATTACTAAATTTTGTAACTGTTAATATAACATTATACAATTAAAAATAATCATCTCCTTCAAAATCTAAACAAAAATTAGCCTTTAGAAATAGCATGAGGACCACCTTGACAACGGACAGTGACACGAGGATTTTTATTTTTGTTTTTCTCAGAAACCACGAATTTAAATGATGACTCTAATTTTTTGAGGGGCTGAATTCAAATTTTCAAAATGACGTGGCTGTAAAACGTGAAAAAGGGCTAAATTCAAATTTACATTACTTTATTTCGGGATAAATTTTTTTAAAGATGACGTGGCTGTAAAACGTGAAAAAAGTTAAATTGTTCAACCAAAAAAGCAACTAAAAAATTCAATTTGAAATGAAACACCCCTCTTAGCTCCAAAACAAAGTCTTAAAATAGTAAGTGTTTCTCGGTGGTGGTGGCGATATACCGGGAGGAGAATGAGATATTTGGGGGGAGCGTGGTGGTACCACAAAGGATGGTCGTGAAGATGTGAATTTCCCCTTACGTTGAATCTAACTACGCCCATGAAGTAGTCTATGTCTAGGCATAGGACTATTCTAAACTTGTGAACTCAGTTCAAATGGAAAGCTCGAGAAAAGCTCCTATCATACGGGTAGACTATTTAAAATATGTATGAGAAACAGCTCTCATCGTATAGTGTTAATATTCTTAACAAAAATTGAAACCAATTTTTGTTAAGAATATTCAAAATTTGTGTAAATTTTGGAACATTTATCCCCCCCCTCCCACCTCAACGTTGGTCAAAATGCTTAAAATAACGAACGAATTCATTATGTGTGATTTGACACTCCGTATAGTTTTCATACTAAAATATTGCCTACGTTGATAATGTCCATTGTATAATTTTGCAATGTCGACAACGGCGATAGTATAACAAATTGTTTGCAACCACTTAACCAGACTAAATTGATTGACGATATCGTATCGCGAGTAAATCAGTTTTTCCTAATGGCATGTTTTCCACGTAGACGCACCAACGCAATCATGTTATCTGCATCGGATCTTGAAATGAAATTCAACACATTCTTCATAAGTGGTGGTGTGGTAGGAGTAAACAATCTGAAAGAATTTTCTCAATGTGTTACAACATATGTAGAAGACAGCATAGAATGATGTACGTTTGATTCTGGTGAATGGTAAAAATAATGAGTTCCTAGGGGCACCCACAAAAAAATGCAACCTAAAATATAGACAATATAAATAATACATCTTTTCTTCGTCAGCCTCTCTTTTTGTCGGCATCTTTCATCAATTAATGTAGGTACGCATATATCTAAAGAAATCACTGCACGCATTGTCAGTTGAACAATTTGAAAAAACCTCGTCTTCGAATGATTTAATACACTCTGCACGATCCCGTAAATTTTCTTCATAGTACTGCAAAAAACAAATTAATCTACCAAATAAATTTAAGCTCAGCTTAAAATTTAGAAACAAAAATGTAATGACCAAATATTTTGTTTTGTAATCAAGGTTTCGTGTTATTAAAAATAAATTTTTGTTTTTTGGAATTTTTTCAATTTTTTAATTCCTTGGTAAGTACTTCAATATAAGTTTAATTTTGGTTTTGTACACCCGGTTAGGTTGGCAAAATGCGTTTGTTGGATGGTGCTTAAGTAAAAATATATTGTGCAAAGGATTTAACCAGACGCTAAAATTAAAACCATTCGCAAATTCCAACATATTTTAGACATTTTTTTCCCCTTTCTATTGTATTATTTTCACGAATATTTTCATGCTTTAAGGGGAATTGGAAATTGACCATTTTTAATGAACGTTTATTCATTTTTATGTTCCTTTTCCTCAGACACTGGCGAAGATAAATGACTGAAATTTTGGTCGCACTTTTTCACAACATTAACTTGGACCTTAACATGGGAGATTTGGATTTAAATTATTAGTGTTTTATTCATATTTCTTTTTTTTTTCAATAATTTTTTTTTTTGCATGTTTTTTCATGCAAGAAATTATACAGTTTTTGTTTTTTTGTGGAGTGAATAATTCAAAAAATTCTCTCGTCCGTTTCCTTATAGAATCTTTCAACCAATTAAATGAAAAAAAATAAAAAAATAAAAAAATTAAAATTAAAATTTATCGGGTCAGTCACCAGAAAAAGGCACATCAAGTTGAGAATTTCCCCCCTCCCAGAAAAATCAATTTAAAAAAAATTATGTGAACTTTGTTCAATATTTATGGCCTTAGCTTAACTGTCAATAGAATAGTATCCGAAATAGCTCGTTACTTTTAAAACTGGCCAAGTGACGTGTTAACAAAGTTATAGGCAGAGGAAAGAGAGGAAGTAAAAATGTTCACAAAAGACCGGAGGTGGGCTCCTCAATAATACATTATAAAAATGCTACCCCATCATCCCGGTGTTTTCCTTGGAGGGGTTACAAGTCCTACAACGTATCGGCTATATTTAGTTTTTTCGATTTTCTTCATTAAAGTACCTTCCTCAGTACAAAATTAATGCAAATAAAATTTTAAACAATTTCTACGCATTTTTCATCACTCTATGTATCTCTAAATGAATATTAAGATTACTCGAAAATAATTTAATTAAATAATTTATTATCCACTCTCGTATGGTGGACCTTAACTTCAAGATACAGATTTAAAAAAAAAACATTTCAATGACAATAATTTTCAGTCACAATATAATGGATTAATAAGATTCTGTACATTCAACCGAGGAATATGGTCTTTTATTAGGTATCCTCGATTATGTGTATTACGAGGATTTTCATTTTACTACTTGTGACGTATTTCACGCACACTAGCACACATAAAACCGATTGAGAGTGAAGTAGAATAATATTTTATGTATTTAGCTTCCAACGTGTGACGTCATTATACTTACACTAGCGCACTAACAGAATGATCGAGCCTGCCAAGTAATGAAGTAGTATGTATACCTTGCATTCAACAGTACAAGTAAGTAAAGTAAGACAGGTGATCATAGAAGACGAGAAAAGTACAAATATTTTGTCTTAAACATGAGTAAAGCTTATGTATACAATTCTAAGTATATATATATTTTCACTGTGATTAGTAAAAGTGGGGATATAGAGAATAAAGGAATTTGTGTATTCGAGGGACCAGTGTACAGTGGTCACCAAACCATTATAGTAATTGTGTGTGTAAAATTAATAGGCAAGAAGAAGAATGAGAAGAATGAGTTTGAAAAAAATAAGACTCAATTGAAAGAAGAGTAAATTGTATACAGGGATAATGTCAACAAAATAAAATAATTTCTCTGTATATGTACGAGTGTAGTCATCGTTATATATTATCGCTGACTACAGGTATACATTACGCTATCACAGAAACCTGTCATAAAGGGCGGTAAAAAATGGTATTTTGTTTTAAAATCCTATAATAATCTGCATTATTTTCATTGAGAAGATGAAAATGAAAGCATACGACATACAGATGGCCAGCGAAATTAGTGTACTTAGGTACTGATATTTCCCATAAACTTGTATAATCTATAGTATATAGCTCTGTTCATCACATTTTAGGTCTTCGCATACATGACGTCCCCAGTAATGGAAAAAATTGTACACCTATCTACTCATTCATTTTCAGCTTTACAATGAAAAAAATAATGCAGATTATTATGATTTTGAAAAACATACATGTGGGGACTCACTGGTATGAGGTAAAGGGGCTTGGACCCCTCGACGATAGTCGCTGCTTCAAAGGGCAGGCAAATAATCGTCCTTGTGACGTTAAACTACACAAAATACGTTCGATTGTAATTACCTGCAAATACATGCAGGTAATGTACGAGTACCGAATTGTGACATCACTAAACAATGTCACGATCCGTACACGAACCGGCCAGCCATCTCTTATCATGATAGGGGATGATGCGACCTGGCCGCCCTCACCGATGTACGTATTATCTTACGTACGTGTGTTTGTGTGCGTGCAAATAAGCCGTATATAAACCACCCGAACCAGCTCTAAAATTGCCAGTGTTTGCCTTGGTTTTGGCTTACCCGTACTTATGTACGAAGTGGCTGAACACGCTTAAATTCTGTTGAATTTCCTTCTGGTGAGAATATCTCTCACGACAAGGTATTCCACAATACATATACACAGTACTTTTTTGCCACCCTGTGTAACTCAGCACCTATGATAGTTGCGAAAAAAATGTTTAGAAACTCTTTTGTATCAAATTTTATGAACATTAATTTTGTACCACAGTAGGCCTACTTTTACTGTATATTATGGAAGAAAATTGAAAAAAATTAAAACAGTCACATATTGTAGCTTACCATGGTGGAAGCGCAAGGTAATCAGTGGCTGGAGTTTTTTTTATCACCACATAACCAAAGGAGCCCACCGCAACAGATTTTAGCCATAAAAGTTTTTATAAAATATAAGTAAGCAAAATCAATTACAAAAAAATTTCTCGATACTGGTCAACAGGTTGCCTATTTGTCTATTAAAAGGCTACGTACATTTTTCGAAAACACTTCATAAAAGCATTCTTATCAATTATTTCCTTTTCAAAACAAATAAAAAAATTTCAAGATTTTTTGCATCTCTGTTGATTTTGATTGTACCTATCTTTTTTCTTTGTTGTTCGCATAGTTTTTTTTTGTTTTGCATTCATAGACACATTGTATTCATCAGGTCTTGGAGCTACTTACCACTGGCAAACTTTTATTCATTTCTGTTCGTCGTCACGATGCAATAGCGTAAAGAATTCAGTTTTAGGGATTTTATTTTTTTGTAAAATTATACAAATTTTTCTCAGTTAGGAAACATTTTTCCAACTTCGACTATAAACTGTACGGACTGCACTATATTAGCTATTCGCACGTATAACGAGGTTTTATGAAACCACCATTCATCAATGTTTAAGCTGTAAAAATTTACGTATCTAAGATACTCTCCAAAAAGCACCTTGTATTAACTGCCAATTTAGACGAATTAAGCTACTATTCGTTTAGAATTCTTGATAACTTATAGATTTAGATAGAAAATTTTCAATGTAATATTTCTGGCGAAGAAGAAAATGTACTCTTTCGACTATTAAGAATAACAATTTTATTTTCAAGCACAGGTTAAATTTAAATAATCATCTTCATTTCAACGCACCTACCAGTACCAATAACAATTTCAAGAACATTGAAGTTTCTAACAAGTTTCGTAGAAGTAGTAAAACCTCGTACTGCACATGCACGTGTCTAATTTGTTAATGTATCATACGTTTCGTACAATTCGGTAAATGTGAAGGGTAAAAAAACTCTGGCGCAGCAAGCTTCGTAAGAAAAAGTAGATTTTCTTTGTTTAAAAATCACATCCACCATCAACATTCTTCTAATAAAGTAATAAATAAAATACTTATAAATGTTTTGAATAAAATTACCGATATCACGCAAATACGACGCATGCCATAAAATATACTAATTCGGTATCGTGTTTGCAAAATATTTAACGAATAAATTTTTAATTTTCATGTCAAAAATCATTATTTTTTTTTAATTAAAAAATTATTCCAAGTGATTTTAGGAAATACTTCATGGGTCTCTTTCCTATATAGTGACGAGAATTGTGAACTATACAAAATAAAAACAACCAATTATATGTGAAAAAAATCTCCTACATTAAAAAACGAAGTTTAGTGCAGTCGTCTACGTTCTGATTACGAAAATATAAGTGGAGATTTTAGGTTCAAATCCAATGTACAGAAGCGTGGGGCGAGGTGGACAAAAATTAACCTTTTGCTGAGATCGGGTTGCTTTTAGGTGAAAACGAGTGTTTTTCTCGATGAAAACTACAAAATTATTTTTCAGGACCATTATGAGAAGGGTAAAAGAGGGAAAATCACAACGAATAGCTAATAAGTTGGGAACAAATTAACCAGTTAAAACCAAAATTGGTAGGTTTAGTTCTTGTATGGGAAAAACTCTTTATACCAAATTTCGTCACTATTGAAAGATAATTGCAACTTTTATTGAGATAACGTGAAAAATTAGCACCTCCAACAGTCCCAAGGAATGAACCATAATACCAACGGAAACGAAATTTGGAAGTGTGTTAGATATACTTTGAATCAATACCAGAATCAAGTTTTGTGATTATAAATTGAAAATTATTCCTTTTAGAGCCATTAATCTGCCAAAAATGCAATAAAATCCCTCCTACCAGACGTGCCGTGAAGCCTATCCGCACCGAAATTAGTAAGTATTGTCTTTGATCGAATACACATTCGTATACTAAATTTCGGGCCTATCGATTTAAAATTCCCACCTGTACGCTATTCAATAAAAAATGCATGTAAACTAATCTACCGGACGAACTATACGCCTGATCCGAACCAAAAACAAAAGGGTTTTTTCTTAGATAAATTCAAATAAGTGTTTCAAATTTCGAAACCATCCGATCAAAGTTACGCCTGGAAATAGACTCAACGCAAAGGATGGTATACGTATTAAAAAAAAAAAATGGATTTTCAGAAATAGTGCCAAAATGCTCAGAAAATCATGAAACGAAAAACTCGAAAAACTTACCCACTCTCACCACTGGGTCCGAATACTCAGGCTATTTTAATAAGTGGATTTTTGAAAAAAATCTACTTAAAAGAGAACAAATTTTCAAAATGAGCATAATATATAGGTAAATAATGGCGCCCAGTTACAATGAATATTAAGTCGGTTTGGCTCGTTATTATGCTACACTTACTAATAAAACTAACAAGTAATTATAAATTTTCAAGAATTTTTCTTCACCAACCGGTTAGAATTTAGGGAGAGAAAATTTTTAAAAAACCTTACTGATTTAAAGCAATTTCTATGCTTCAGAATTTGGACAAGTTTATTTATTTATTTATTTATTTATTTTTGGTAGGTAACTGTAGTTATTTCGCAAATATAAAATTCTTGAATAATTTTTTTTTTATTTAGAAATTTTTTCCCTCAAAATTAGTACACAGAACGGAATTTCATTATGCCACGATTTCAGCAGTTGCAATAATAAGCCTACGATACAGCTGAATATTTTTAGTTCTGTTTTCCTGTATCTTCTTTTTCATTTGCCATTGGCAGTCTGCACTCAAATTGAGACCATAAGGAAGAGGAGCTGGTTCATCTTTAAAACTTGGTTGAAATGTTCGGTAAGGGAATAGGTATGAGAGGGAGAGAAAAAACCTTCACAAAGATTAATTATTTTTCTCCCTCTCTTTTTCTTTATCTCTCTCCGAAATCTACCCACGATTATTACGATAGGATACGACAAATAAACGATATATTATTGAGAACGTATTATTAATACCTCTTCTTTTTTTCTTCTTTTTTTTTTTCTCTCCATTTGAGTCTTCAGACGTATATCCGAGCTAACAAAAGTAAAATATATTTTTGCACGTTGGCGTTGAAACTTATTCCCAACTTCCGGTTTTGTCAGTAAAATTTTATTACTCTATTTTCTTCTACTCGAGGGATTCTTACGACAGCCTACAACTATATAATAGGTAATTTGTTGGGGAAAGAAACTGTCAAGATCTTATGGTTATTGGTGGTTGTAGGTTGCTGCGGTCGTATAAATACAACGTCATTTGAGATTCTTTAAATTTATTTTAGGCTTAAAAGGTACCTATAGTATATCCATTATAGTCTAGCCCTATGTATTGGCGAAATTTAGTCAACGTTCATTGTTATATGCAGTCAATAAACAAAAGGTACTTATGATGGCCTCATGTTGTGTTTGTGATGACTTGCGCGAAATTATTTTGGCCGGTACTACAGAATTGCAGAAGAAAAACAAAACAAATGCCGAAGTGAAGGTAGTTACTTTTTTTTATTAGATTATATCATTCGGGTGATTATTTCTACGTGAAAAGCATTTTTATGGGTGTCTAGGTACAAAGTTTATGACTTCGAAAAGCACTCCGTAAAGTCAATTTTGACGAGAACGTCAGTGAAATAATATATTTGGAATATCTTTTGCTATTCTGATTTGATTAGCGAATTTATTTCTTTGTCAACTTTGATATTTTTTTCATTCGTTCGAGTGGACTAAAAAAAAAATTAACATATTATTGACTCGTGGAGTTTTATTGGGTGAGAATTCTTGTGGTAGATATTCACTTTATTTATTCAGAAATACGTCTCTTTTCATTGAAATTCTGACTAAAAAACATAAATAAAATTTTTTATTTTTATCCACAACTTAGCCCCCAAGGGAGCTACTGGCTTCTGAGTTATTTTAAAGCCTTCGCAGTGAAATAAAACAAATACGCACAGAAAGTTAATGTTTGTTCTATGGAGTAGTTCTGAAGTTATGATGTTGCAAATAAACATACACGTATACATGCATACACAAACACAAAAATAAAAAACTTTTTATTTGTAAGCATTAAATACAAGATATAAAGCCCAGCTTAGGGGCACTTTGGTTCGTGCCGATCCAAGACTTTTCCTGGCATGGATGTGGTAACACTGTTCAATTTGTTATTTGGTGAAAACAAAAAGAATTTTTTATAGTGGGCGAATGAGCTTTTAATTTTGCAAAATTATAAAAGGGAATTTTAGACGAACGAATTTCCCGCATTTACGTTTATTATAATGATATGGTAGGTCTATTAAATTGACCTGATATATTGGGGAGATTTTGTCTCATCCAGCATGCAGTAACCCTTATTAATGGTATGGGCAAACTTTCGAGTCATTTTCTGAGATTTTAATGAGACTTACAAGACAAGTCAAGACACCTTTGTTGTTGATAATTGTATACATTACGTATCGTTTTTAGGAAACAATTGTAAATCACTAAAATTTAATTGAGAACACAAAAAGTGGATTTTTAGGGGTGAAGCCGCAGTCAGACTTTAGGGATTTTCAATACACTCAAAAGGTACTTAAGACTATTGGGTTCCAAAGGAAAATTTTTTTCCTGATTTTACTGAGTGAATAAATTTAATTAGATTGTCTTATATCTACCGTACTTAATTTTATTTGTCTTGGTAGAACCCAAGAATAACTTGAATTTTCAAAAAATGTAGAATTTCCTGATCCGATTCTATGTACAAGTTCTGATAAAAAGTTTTCTTGTGATTAGGATTGTAACCAGAATATGTGCGAAAGTGGAAGAAATAGACGTTTACTTTCATTCAAGTTGAAGAAGTGCAATGTATTTTAAGAAAATAACTTTGTCGGAGTATGGTTCAAAGGTTATCGTATGAGATGAAGTTCGTGAATGCAGACGAGCGAATACAAGATTCACTGAGTGATAGTTTAATAACTGTCATGCGAAATGACAGTGTAGCTGCAAGATAAAATAAATAAATTTCGAATTATTAAATTCAGTTGAAGAGTTCGCAGGGGTGAATGAAAAGGATTGGTAGGTACGTGCCAAACAATACTGCATGTTTCATCATTTTAAGTTCTTTTAATTGTTCTATTTAAAGACATCAATTTTTTGAAATTTTGTCACATCGAGAACTACATAGAACTGAAACATTGAGGTTGATCGGAGAAGTCGCTTACAGAACTTTGCCATATTTATAGAATACTACTAGAATTACAAATTTCAACGAAATTTCTCTTAAAAATTAAGTTAAAAAATTAAATCAAATTAATTTTTACATCACTCGTAAAGAAATTACGATGAGAAGAAAATGGCTTTTAAATTGCTTAAGTATTTTAGATATAGTTGTAAAATTACACAAAATTTTTCACCCAGATCAGCTGTGTTTGCCGAAAAAAAAAGGCGTGATTTCCACTGAGGACTCATGAAGGATGAATATGTAGTTGTGAGCGTGCGAGATGCGCACGCACACAATCACAACATAACTCTTATAGAAGTTACAATCATAATTCTCCCCTTACTATACATATACTGAAAGCTAAGATGTTTAAACATCAAAAATATATTCAAATTTCAAACGATAAATTTTTCAAAAAATACCTCCAAAAACAAAAATCAAAAATTCACTTTAAAAAAATCGAGCAATATATTAAAAAACTCTGTTTGTTTGCCTTCAACATTATTCTTCGCTTTGTTTTTCAGATATTTTAGTTTTTCGGACAACACGTATTCAATAATTAAAATGTTTTCTTCCCAAATGAAAAAAAAATTCGTTTTTTCATCGTTACATTGATTCATAATTAAGTAGGTACCTACCTCGAATGAAAACAATATGTGCATTTTAATTAACAAAATTAAAGAGTTTCGTGCGATAAATTCATTAGTCATTTTTACACGACTGGTGAAATGATTTATTTTAGAAGAGAAGCAACAATGTCATACCTATAAATACGGTATAATCATCAAGAGTAAGGTATAATGCGTTCTTAATATATCGTGCACAATCCTCTCAACTACGGTTGTAACTTGAGGAATCGTTTATTTTTTATAAGAAATCTTCAATCGCAGTAATTTTCATTCTTTCCAAATAAAATAGAAATTACAACAACGATTTTTTTTTTTTTTTAAATCTGATAATATTTTTATTTTCACTACAGTAAAATACGGTCGTTTTTTCTTGTTAAATTTTCCACCGATTATCGATTTCGTAAATCGATACAAACTGTTGTAACCACCAATCCTTCTCCGCTCTCACTCCTGCAAACACACGACTACATTAAAATATATTTTACATCTCTGTTCGCGGCTACACTGTATTACCATTTCCGCCGCTTTCTCGTTTGTCTCCGTACACATCTTCGTTTACCTCACTCAGCTTGTACTCATACTTATATTATGTAACTGATGTAAAATACACTTGCTTCTGGGACGCTACTTCGATCAACACTTTATTTCACGTTATTAATTTGTATCTTCACCGATCCTCATCCATTATACAAACTACATAGCTTTCTTATGACGCATCGAAATATCAATATTTCATTCAACATTGATAAAACAGTTATGAGGAAATCCATGTATTTGTTAACACAGAATCGATAGTTGATGGTAAAACATTGATATTGAAGATGAAAATGATATCACATTAAATGTAAGGGTCTGTAGTAGTCACTGATACTGGGACCTTTTTTTTTTTTGTCAGATATGTACTTATGATAAATTTTTAATCGCCATTTCATCGCATTCTAATTTATCAATTAGCTTACACTGTGCGAAAACTTTTTACCGCGTAGGTGCGTAAATCAAATGTTTAACCATAATTTCAAAATAAAAAGGACGAGAGTATCAATTCAATTTGTACCAATAGATAAGTTATTTTTTTGTAAGTTTGTTCCCGCAAAACATCTTACTCGGGGCACCAATTTTGATGAACTTTTTTTCAAATGATGGAAGATGATCTCATGATGGTCCCCTTCAATTTTTTCTAGAATCTGTGGAGTAGTTTTCAAGTTATCTCCAAACAATATTATTGATGTTGGTGCTAATTAAAAAATTTTATTCTAAAATTTGTTGAAACTGGCCTGTAAGCCAATACTTGTAGCGAGGAAAAGAGCACCAGCTTCAATAATTCCAGTTCCTAGATCTTTCTGGATTATTAGAAAAATTATAAAAGGATTATTTTTCGCTTCTTAGTGCATTTTTATTGTTTTTGTTTTCTTTGTTTTTTCGCTTCATTAAAATTCCAGTTTATTTCGCCAGAAAAATTTGAAATTTGTTACCTTTCTATTTTCATAGCATTTTTAACATTTGACTGTATAGTACTGGACAGTAAAAAAAAAAGATTTCTGGACAGATATGTCGGCGCTAAATAGGCAACCAGACTGTACCTTTTGACGTACTTTGCTTTGTGTTTATGTACGCTATCCTTGTGAATTTAAGTGATGTCTTTAAAATATGTATTCTAAATTGGTGAATTCAAGCAAAACGTCGAAAATACGCAGACGGTGTGCTAGGGTTGCCTATTTTTTTGCCGGCATGTCTTGACATTAAAAAGTACATTGGTTTTATGGAGCTTTACTGGTTCAGTACTATATAGTCAACTTTTGAATCACTTCGAAAAAAAAGTCGGATCTTATCAATTCGATCCGCATATGGTTTTTTTTTCCAGTATAATTTCTTAACCTGTGAACTAATTTTGATGAATTTTTTTTTTAAATGATAGAGGATGATCTCATGGTGGTACCATGAAATGTTTTTTTAGAATCGATGAGGTAATTTTGGAGTTATCTTTAAATAACAAAACTGCTAGTTTTAAATTAATATTGCTCCAACACTAAAAACAAAAACTCATTTACAAATTTTTTTTCAAAACATAGAATCGACTTTGAAAAAAATAAAAAATACACTAAAAAATTAAAAATAATTCTTTTAAAATTTCTCCAGCAAAATGTAGGTCTAGGGACTGGAATTATTGAAGTCGGCGTTTTTTATTTGCTATGTAAGTATGTAGGCTTTATACCTACGTCAGTTCTTTCTAATTTCATGACAAAACTCTTTAATTAGTGCAGACTTCAATAATTCCAGTTCCTAAACCTAGATCTTGCTGGAAAAATTTTAAGAAAATTATTTTTCACTTTTTAATGTGTTTTATTGTTTTTTTTTTGAAAAAAAAATTTTTCGCAATGACTTTTCGTTTCTCAATACCACATTATTATTTTTGATTTTTAAAACTGTTCGATTTTTCGATAAATAATTTTTTCAATGCTTTTTCGTTTCACTTGTTTTTTCAATAATTAATATCGATGAATGTTCTCGAATACCATTACAAACGACCTATTTATTAATGTAGAAGAAACCAGATTTTTCGGTATTTCACGAATTGGTTGCGCTTTATAAGTGCATAACTAGTAATTTTTGAAAATTCTGTGATAATTTCATAGATTGCGAGAGGCGGTTCTAGTCTAAAAATACTTTCATTGTGCAAATATTTCATATTTTTGTCATTCTTGTCTATTTTAGAAATAATTTCAGTAAGCAGTTCGAGGTAAAGCCAAGAGGAGTACTGACAAACATACGAAAACCTTGTGAGATGCTGTCAGAAAAAATAATAAAATACGTAATTTTCTGTTGAATAATATTAGTTTATCTACTTACATAAAAAAGAATTTTTTTTTTAAATTTAATACATTTTTACGGGTGGGAAAGATTATGCGAAATCTAACGCACTTTGCCGTACTCACACAGTCACGCGAGACTGCGGTGGCTTGAACCTGAACTAACCAAGCTCTGCTTCTGGAGACAGTTTAAGAAATTTCGACGGAGCTTCTAACTTCCAGCAACTCTTCCTGGCTACGCCACAATCTATAAAATATTAATTTGACAGTAGGTAAATTTTCAATTAATTACAAGGCTACCGTCAAATGAGATGACATTAAACGATTTTCGAGGTTTTTTCAGAATACAGCCACGAATTTTGTAGTAAAATTTTTCCAAATACCTGTCTAAAAACAAAAATTACATTTTTGCTGCCACGAATTTAAACAAAAAAAAAAAAAAATTTAATGACTACCGGTACATAAGATTTTTTACAGATTTTTCAATTTATCAAAATGATAATTAGGAGTTCAGTTTGGAGGCATGTGGGAGATTAAAATTTTGCATCAAATTGCTGTCACTAATAGTCGCCGTCATCATATGTAATTTTCATCCTCTTACTCCTGACCCATCCACGCATCTCCAGTTCATAATTCTCTATTATAGTCTCATTGCAATTGCCGAAAAAAGTAAAAAAATTATTGGATACTAAATATAACATAAAATTTCTTAAATAATCTATATAAATAATAAGTTTAGGTTAAAAACGAATTTTTAAAAGATAAGCTTTTATATTTTGTTTTTTTGGCTTTCGCTTCATGCGAAATAAACGTTATTTTGTTGCGGAATGTTGGCTGCAGTATCGGTATATTTTAAAATCGCAGAATTGAGTAGAATAAGTTTATAATAAGTTTAGGTTAAAACGAATTTTTGAAAGATAAGGTTTTTTTTTTGAGTTTTGCTTCATGCGACATAAACAATCTATATTTTGTTGCGGAAAATTGGCAGCAGTATTGGTATATTTTTAAATCGCAATAGTGAGTATAGAATAAAAGCTTATAAAAATCAATGTCAAAGTATGTGTATTATAGATAATCTCAGAAACTACTGGAACGATTTTTCTGAAATTTTCACAATAAATTTGTTTTATTCCGAGGAATAATGTTATTCATCTCCGAAGTCTCCAGCTCCTTAGGTGGAAAATCTGTATTAAAAAAACTAAACAAAAAAAGCCGTTTTTTAATTTGCAGAAAGAAATTTATTGTTTGCAGCAAACCGAATAAAGAAGAATACCAAAAAAATGAAAACAAAATCAGTGTTGCCATTCGGGAAACTCCAGACATATTTTTCATTTTCAACTTTGTGATACATCTTCGGGCACGTTTTTTTGATGTGCTAATTTCAAATTTGGTGTTCATTTTCTCATTTGACTCATTCCTTTGCCTCTAGGTAGCCTTGAAAATGGGAAAATTTTGACTTTCTGCATTCTTAAGAGTGATACATAACCGAACATGTTTTTTTAAGCGTTGAGTTCTACTTTTGGGATTCATTTTATCATTTGACCCATTCCTCGATCCCCCGGGGGGCTCTGAAAATGGGAAAATTTTGACTTTTTACATTTTAATGAGTGATACATCACCGGGAATGTTTTTTGAGGGGCTCAGTTTGAATTTGGGATTCACTTTTTCATTTGACTCATTCCTTCACTCCCATAGGGATCTTTAAAAATCCAGTTTTGACTTTTTACATTTTTAATGCGTGATATATCACCAAATATGTTTTTTTTTTTCATTCTTTTTGGCACGACTCCAGCTGGTCACAGACGCTATTTTATTTCCTACCCCTGTAGTGAAAACAGAAATTTGTACCGTATTAAATTAACCAGTCTACGTGGATAATGAATCGTACTTTTTTTTTTTTTGGTTTTCAATTTATATTACAATACGAATAATAACTGAAAAGAATCACATTCATTACCTATTGTAATGCATCAGTTCATATGTTTGGTGTTTCCCAAGTTCAACGATATTTGTTATTCGAATCAGAATAAGGGTAAATAAAAAATTAATTGATATCAAGTATTGTAGGGTCAGCTAATTATTTATAAAATATTGTACCATATGTAACGTATATTTTCGTCTATTTTTAGAAATGACGAACATATTCGTTCACTCATTTTCGAATACCAAAAACGTAGATATTTATCAACAATTATCATCCTATAACTCTTTATAAACAACCACTAAATTACCCGTATTTAATTTTATATATACAGATATACCTTCTGTATATTTATGACCTAGTTGTACCTGTCCCTCGAGTACTCGACGAGTCAGCACAACCCTATAATAACAACACCCTACCTCACTTTACCTATCCGACACGTATGTTTTCATACCCTGAACGAGTATATAATCCCTCGATTCAGTTGTATAATTGTTCAGTCCAGTTCAGTTCTTCAACAGCTACTTCTAAGTACCTGGAACCTCTCTTGTAGAAGTCTCTAGTGAACAGATAGTCTTGCTTGTTGAATTGTGATTGAATATGTATAAATATTAACGTAGATATATGTACTGTGTTGTACAGATTATTATTTTATTAAATGTGTAAACTCACTCATGTGTTTGAAATATTATTGAGTCTCTAATTAATGTTAAGGTCCACTATAGTGTGTGGATGATAAACGTGAAACTATTTTAGAAGTATTACTGCTTTTAAAGTACGTGATATTTCGTGTATGGTGTACTCCCGAAAGTGGTCTTAAATAGGTACTTTACCACCTCTTTTGGCCGTTACACCATACCAACTTATTTAAAAATATTTTGAACATAATTATGAAAGATTCAAACATATGCCTAGAGTAAATTATTTTCAGCTAAAGTAACAAAAAATTGATTTTTCATTTTTATTTTTTTTAATACAATCGATCATACTTCCGAGAATGATGATCATATTTTGATAATCCAAAAACGTCAGAAAATTTTCCAAGAAATAATTACTAAAAAGCAATTAACTTTTATTTTAGTAAGTAATTTTTGTCATCTTTATTTTATTTTTGCCCTGATCTTTTCTGACGATAGCAAGCATAGATCGTGATATATGCGCAGGTGGGCAAAACCATCCTCTTTCAAACGATACTAAATGATGAAAAAAAAGTGTGAGTCCGTTATAATGCGAACAGTAAGCCAAAACTGATACGAAAACGCCCATGTCCAAGGTCACCCCCCGGTCCAATGTTTCCTCATTCGACGGTGTAGTAATTAGACAGATAGTCTAATGATTAAGTGTAAGTTTCTGAACTAATTTACTGGAGTTTTAGAAAATTTAAATTTTGAATTTTGAAAAATTTCATAATTTGGCGCCAACGAATGAAACTTTTATAATTAAAAAATGACTGCAGGAAACAACCGAAAATGAATCTCTTATGCAGTAAGCATCGCAAGAAAAAGTAGATTTTCAAAGATGCACGTGGTAATCATCGTAACAACGTATGATTAAAAATTTAATTGCTCCCAACCGAAATTGGTAGGATTAATTTACGACCTATTGACTTTTCCAGTATTCCCAGACCATGAACGGTAAAGCCACAAATGCAACTAAAGGTTGCATGTTACTAAATTAACGTTTGATTAAAATTTTGAACCAATCGGAGATGTAGCAAAAGAAAAATGGGGAAGGTCCCCCCAAACTGTTTTTAAATATGGAAAAATTAGCTACTTACATGTGTTGAATTTGATGACAGCTCTTTTTTTATTTTTATTTTTATTTTTTTGGCAATTTCAAAATTTTGCAGCAGTTGGCAATTTTGGAGTTTGACATATTGATAATTGTAATATTCTTACTGGTTGGAAAATTGTGCTTATTAATAATTGTTTTTTTTAGCTATTGAAACTTTCAAAAATTTCAATTGGTAATTTTCGTTTTTTTCTTTCCCCCCCCCCGAAGAAAAAATCCTTTCGATACATCCTGGAGCCAATTTCCAGAAAATTACAAATTTTATAATCATCAAACTTCCCATAAAGGATGATAAGTAGACGTTCTTATTCTAATACAAATTAATATAAGTACCAAATTTCATGACTATTGGACAAAAATTGTGACCTGTACTACATTTGATAGAAAATTGAATGTATATTATTTTATACATATATGGTAGGAACCCATCAATATAATAAATATAAAACACTACAGATATTAGGATCGCCTGTTGACAGACCATCGCAAAATGGATCCATGTCATTGTTTTAATTATGTTCTTCCTTTTTTTACTATACCGGATATTTTTTTTTTTTTTTTTTTTCATTTATAAGTATGATGAAAAATTCGACAAGACAAAAAAAAAAACAACCCACCCAATATTACAATACACAAAAATATCGCAGTTGACTAAAAAAAAAAATTACAAAAGAAAATTTTCTGACTCCATAATCGAACCTACGTCTCAAAGTTGCTACTTCCCTATTTACTCACACTGAGGTACGGCGGCAATTGCCGAAGTTGGTTTATTACTGAAATACACGCGCAATCAGATAGAAACTCATACAAGACATGGATCCATTTTTCAATTGTCTGTCAACAGGCACTCCTCAAATATTCAGTCGAAAGTATTTGAACGAAATTCATACTATTGTTAGTTTGTGTGTGTATTTGATGTGTACATTGACAAAAAGTTTCGTCGTTTCCATCATATAACAAATTTAACAGTGTTACCAAATTTATGCCGACAAAAGTCCTTCGGCCAGCACAAGTCAAAGCACCGCTTTACAGTACCTCAGTGCTTAAACAATTATATACTCGTAAATACAAATTTCTTCGGGTTTTGAAACAAAAAACTTGTGTATCCTTCCTACACCATGAATTACAACAAAATCCATAAAAAAAGAAGAGAAATAAAATGAGAATTAAAAAATCTCCCCTCGCTTCAAAAGGAACTTCCACGCAGTTGGTTAAGTGTACTTCGTTTTAACAGTGAGAATTTCGGGCTCGTGTTTAAATTTGCAATTAAAATGGTGGTGAGGGATGGGCAAAAATTCACAAAAATTATGTTACTTTTAGTCTAAAACGAGAGTTTTTCACGATCAAGTCAGAAAAATAGACTTTTCACGGATATTATCTTGAGGGAAAAATGACATTATAGATAACGAGTAGGTAATTTTGGAACAAACTGACCAGTCGAAACCAAAATTGATAGGTCTGGTCCTTGAGTCAGTAGTAATTTTTATACCGAATTTCGTGATTATTGGACAAGAACTGCAACCTTCAATTGGTTAACATCAGAAATCAGCACTCTCCAACCGCCCCAGGGCATGAAACACAATGTCATTTACAAGTTTTATGACTATTTTTTGAATATTACTCATTTTAAAGCCATTCAACTGCCAAACATTCAAAATAATCGCTTCCGCCCGACATGCAGTAAAGTCGATCAGCTTAAAAAAAAAAACCATAGGGTTCTTCCTTACGTTGATATGAATACTGTGTGGTTTAAATATCGTGACTATCCGACAAAAATTGCGACCAAAAATTGATTCGACAGAAATTAGTAGGTCATAATATTTTAATTAGTAGATTTTCTTTGAAAACCTACTTGAAAAAGGAGTTAAATAAAATATCAGCGAGAACAAGATCGAACTGAACCAATATCAACATTTTCGAAGCAATGTTCATCTACAGTGCCGCCTAACTTGGACAGCTCTACTCACCCCCCCTCTAATAAAATAAACATCGTAGACACGAATTTAGCCGATAGTGTCCACATGTCCCCTCGCATATTGGTAAAATTTCATACTAGAATATCAGATTGCAGGCGTGGAGGTGCAGTTCTTCGGAGGTGAAGCCTCAAAACACCAGACCGCCTGCTGTCCTGCAACCCTACAGTTTACACAGCCAACCATACTATAATGTTTAATAATTGTGCTGCGTTTGTAACATGAGACTGAAACTCGCTACAAAGGTCAATATTAAGGGCATGAGGGAAGAAAATAAAATAAGAAATTCGTAATCGAAGAAACCTGTTTACTAATGACGAAAATTCTTAATACGAAATTAAATTAATCATCTTTTATGAACAGAACCCCGTTAAGCGATGTAGCCATTGAACTTTAATTAATGCGAGTACCTGCATTGATTAAGTAATTGGAATCGAAAGAATATTACTAAATTACGAGCGAAGCACTGCAGTTCACTTGATTTGGAACGAAAAATTTATTACAGACTGATAATATTATAATTTATCGAGAAAATGCAATAATCGTATCGTTTAATTCATTCGCACCGACCCAGACCTGGGTATATTGTCAAAAACTATTTTTGGTGTTCAACTTTTATTTACGAAGGTGTGATTATTCGCATATAAACGATCAAAAATTATCAGTTGAAGCAGGTGAACCAATAAAAAATTCCGTATCGATGTATACAGCTATATGTACTGGTCGTTATATTTTAAATTTTAAAATATTCTTATTATAAATGGAGAAATTTCAACGAACATTTCAATAACGAATTATTAGGTAGATACGCAGATATTGACTGTACCGCAACATAATTAAATTTTAAAAGCTCAAAGGTCACTAAAAAATTTTCTTATTGCCTATCGACAGTATTGCAGGAGTTAAAAAAAAAGAAGAATACTTGGGTAATAAAATGCTAGTAAAATTTCTGCAATTACTAGTATTCAGAATCAGTTTGCATACTCACATGCAAAAATATGTTTTAAAAGTTTTGTTAGAATTTCAAGAACTACCAAACGGTTCTTTGCCATCCATTGGAAAATTTTTGAATCAATTTCTATTAATATCAATAAAACAGAATTTGCAAAAAACAAAAATTGAAATTTTGAGATAATTTCTCCAGGCTTATTCGAATGGTCTTTTCTTATTTATTTAAAATTTTTAGATTCTGGTTGATGGAGAATGTATTGATTCAAGAACACAAATGGTAGCAAACGTTTCTTAAAAGAAGATAGGCTACTTTAGGCTATAGGTACCTACGTCACAGACTAATATGTCTACTTTCACATCCACCATCTTCTGTATCACAAGGAAAACAAATTGAAAACTTGTTCGTAAAACCAACCCAAAAGGAGAAAAATCTAGTTTTGAAAATTAAGAAATTTATAGGGTCTATTGGATGGATTAACATAGGTAGGTATCTGAAAACATCAAACACTGCAGGTTTGTGGTTCAAAAATACACTAATGACACCAATATTTGAAATTTTCATCGCTTCCGATTTTAGTTTTAAATTTTCAGCAAGGTAAAAGGAAAAGCAATAGGGTGAGAGGGCTTAAAACCTCAAAATATGGTTAATCCCCATCGTAAAAATTATGGAAGTTTGTACGCGTGTACCTATTATTAAGAAAAACAATAAAATAATATTTTACTCACTTTCATTTGAAGAAAAAAATCCCTCCCAAAAACTTTATCCTAGCTTCAATTTTGACGAGGGTTTCTTAAAATTCTATGAGGAAACTCCAACTTCCAGGGCATACAGGCCCTCATAGAGGGAGGGGGAAATGGTACCAATGGTACCGGGCCCGGACTTTCCAAAAGGCCTGAAATCACCCAAAATTTTAAAATAAATATTAATTTTCGAAAAAATATGAAAAAATGGTGACGGAGTCGAACTATGGGGGGAAGTTTACGTGTCAAATCCTACGAGGCTACAAAAAAACATTAAAATACATGTTCAAAGATACAAAGTACACCTAAAAATGTTGTTTCTCTCGCGGTCTCAGTTTACAGCCCTCTCCCAGAGGTAAATTATGCAGCTAGTACTAAGGAGGCCCCTGAGCCCGAAATTTCTCTTCGAAACTGCGTCCCCTTAGTTTCCCTGAGTACCTACTTGAAAAACGTGTAATGTATACTATCTGATGGTAAAAGGCAGCAATATTTTTTTGTTTTTCTCAAAAATTGTTGTTTTTGACTGTAAGTATAATTTTTACGAGCATATATATATATATATATGTCTACCACTTTGTATCAATTATTTCTATCCTTAATGTAAATACTATACAACGATAGCAAAATTGACTTATTTTATTTTAAATTAATACGTATATCTCTGTACAGTCTTCATATTTTATGGTACCTCCTACGTCACGATTCATTTTTCATAGAGGATAGAGATATTTTTTTTATTCGTTTGTGCAAGAGTATAATAAACTTTTACATTAATTTCTACATTACAATAGGACACGCGTTTAATAATTTCTCTTGTAGCCGGACAGCTGTATGTAAATGAACGTATCGATCGTTCAAGCATAATAATTGTTTTCGTTGTAAATTTTGTTTTTTTTTTCATAAATTGTCATTCGGAATAAATTAATTGATAAAATTTTAAGCATATTTTCTTCGGTCGTATTCTCGAGGGTCATATTAATTTGGACGTTCATTTATTCCAATTTGAAACAATTGTCCGCGTGTATAATATTCGCACACCATCATCATACTATAATCTTTCTCGTTCGTACGCGTTGACAAAGAAAACATATTTTATACTCGATTAGTGCCTATATAGTGGGTAGCATTAACGTGTCCTGAAATTTTTTCCTACAAGAACGCCCCGAAAATGAGAAAAAAAAATTAGAAACGATCGCACAAAAAAAATGAGTAGGATTTCGTACGGGTCCACATATTATAATATTTAATTTACGAATATATTGGACTTCAGTATTATAGACTATCGTCGTGCAAATATACGGTGTAGGTATAATTTATTTTGTCGATTTTCGAGTTGGAGGATTATTTCGTAGGGGTTAATTAACGCTACGCTGGTGGGGACGTTAAGAGCGGCTGGAGATAAAATGGCAAAATGGCAATTGTGGGGGAACAGTTCGTCGCCTGCACAGTTTTTCCCTTTCTGTCGATGTAAAATTACCTTGCTAATGTGACCGTGGACTTGTTATCGTAAAAATGAAAAAGATTGTCACTGCCCAGAAATGCTCGACTATTTCGTTCTATCTTACGAATCATTTCCAATTAATGTGGTTACGTTTCATTTGCTCGAGGTTGCGTTTCGATAAAGAAAAAAGTACCAATGAGTCGTCCAGTGCATGTCTATGTTCTGCCAAAATTAGAAATGAATGACTCAAAATGGTTTTTCCAACCCTGTAATGGTGATTATTTGTTGGAGAAAGAACACTGTATATCTCCTCCGACTAGACAAGGTGTATCTTGAGAAGTTCTTTTGAACTTTAAATCAGAAGATAATGGTACCTCAAGACAAATAATAGTGTATTACGCAACTGGGGAGGAAAATGAGCAATTTCTCAACGAGTGCGATGTTTGCGAGCACGAGTTGACAAATTGCTGACTTCGACCGAGTTTCATGTAATATTTTTTACATCGAGTGTAAGGAATGCTTTATTTGAGCCTGGGACAATGAAACGTGTGGATTAATGGATCGAATCCCCATTATGGCGGAGAGAATTTTTAGGGGAAAAAAGTAATTGATATAAATGAGAGAAAATAACCCATTTAAAGATGTGGGGGAAATTGAAAAATTAATTAGCCGTAAGAAAAAAAATGAAGGTCTTGGAAAAATAAGCAACGAGTAAAAAATTAGAATTAAGGAGTGAAAAAATGAAATTATAAGAAGTGAGAAAAACAAGTTAAGGTGTGAGAAAAAGTAATTAAGGAATGAGAAAAAGTAATTTAGGAGTGAGAAAAATAAATTAATGAGTGGGAAAATTAGCGTTATGAAATTGGCTTGAAAATACAGCATTTGGTGCACATGTTGCAAAAAATACATTTTCCAAACACATGCCTCAAAGTAGATGGTTTTGAGCTCCTTATTGAATCACAAAATTATGAATTTATGACCCACGATCAAATTTCAATAAAGGGAACAAAAATGCGATAACGGGAGCAAAACCAGTATTTGCTCCTGCTACCAAAATTTTTTATGCTCCGCCCTTCAACCAATCAGGTGCGTTCACAAACTTTTTGGTGGATGTGTTGGGAAAAATATAATTTTTATGCGTGTATTTAAATGATTCGTCAAAATCTACAGGTTTTCTTTTCATGAAAATCAGTACCATACTCCCTTTTAAACGGGTAGGTAGTCCTAACATGGAAGCAACTAGTTTCGATGCGTCATGATTTTTCTTTCCAGTGAGTTATTTAGACTGTAATTTTCTTTAAATGTTGAGACACTTTTCTTCGAATAAAGCAATACAGAGAGAATAATTATGCTATTAACCTATGATTCGATCACAAATATAATACTTACCATGGGTGTTAATTTTGTTTTTCAGACGGCATCGATGTCCACACACTCCTTTAGACGAAGGTCCCATAATTACTCACTACGACGATGAGAATGTGACGAAAACTTCGGTTACCAAGGAGCAATATCATGGCTTCACGAATGAAGAAATCAGCAGACAAGAAGCGTAAGTATCTAAAAATAGCTGCTTTTCTTTTAGTCCGGAGTGAAGATAAGGTTTTAACGAGTTAAAACCCTAAAATAAGCAGAAAAAAGAATTAAAGAATAAAATTCCATTCCAGTTATTATACTTGGTGGTATTAACCTTGTCATCACTTTGCATACCTTCACTAATAAAGTTACAAAACTTTGTAAGTGATAGTTTCGAATTACTTGTTACTCATACAAAACCATAATTTAAAATTATAAAATTCTCTAAAAATCAAATAGGAAATTGAAACAAATTTTTAAATATTTTCAAATTTTTAAATTTTCCTATTAGAGCTGTTCGAAAATCAGTTAAAATTTATCTGGTTAATACTCAAGGAAACCTACTGGAATTTTCTACCTACAAATTATTTAAACACAAAAATTTATTGTTTTAAACAAGAGGAAAATATTTTTTTTCTTGTTCTCAAAATCAAAACTGTGTATGCCTTCATGATTTTTCTCATCACATAAAATTGAAAACATTCTGAGACGGAAAAATTGTAGATGAAGAAAACTCCGATAGGACGAACAGACTACTAAATTTTTTAAAACTCATATAGGAATTTATTCGAGTTAAGTATGAGAATTTAGTGAAATATTCTAGAACCCTCATTTGTTTCATGTTCATAAATTTTACTGCTTGCACTAAAGGATAATTTTATTTTTACTAAAATTTTGTGAGGTAGAAATATTTTTGAGAAAAATTCTGGTAATTATTTGTAAAAACTTCATAAACTACTGGGTATTGATAATAGGATTTCAAGTGAAAAGTGAGAGAAAGGTTCATAATCAATAATATTTGTATTTAGAAAATTTGATGCTAGAAATTTGTGTATTTTCCATGAATTCTGAAGCAGAATTTTTCTTCAATGCCAATTGAGTGGTAAGTATAGAATGAGATGTTTCTCTCGTTCAGATAACAGATAATAGGAAATCATCAATTATTGAAATCTTCTATCCATTTCATATTTTCAAATCTCACTCCTCATCTCAGAGAACAATTCACTTCTTTTTTTTATCTAGTAATGGGAATTTTGATATTGTTGTAGATACCTAGGTATCCTAAAGCAATAAGTCGTATTCAAATTTCTAATAATATTATCAACGTTTCAACATTTTTGTTATATTCTTCAATATTCACTTTCTTTGAAGATCTTTCAACTGTATAACTTCACAATTTTGGAAGTTACTCTGTGTCTTTTAACATATAAAGAGTGTCCAAAAATCGTTTCCCAAGCCAAATGTGTCTTGTAGAACTCATCGAGATAAACAAAAAATTCCTATGGCTGTATCCTTTTTTTAGCATTAATGTTTTAAAGATACTATAAGCTTTCATATAAATATGTATGTCGAAAAAGTTACATATTCATTCATTTGAAGGCAAAATTTACCAAATATGGCAGTACATATTGTACAAAGGTTGCGGGTTCGAATTTAGAACTTATTAAACGTCTTTTACTAATAAAATTTATAACACCAAAAAAATATATATATATATATTGAACTAAACCTATGAAAAAAATTAATTAAAATGTATGTATATAGGCAGCAGAATATTTTTATTTATTTTTTCAGAATTTAAAAAAAAATGAACATTAGACATGCTAAAATTTTAACAAATTTCTTCCGAATTCAAATAAATTTAACTTTGTAAGTATTGAAAATAGGGACTTAGTCAAAAGAATTTTTTTTAATGTAGGTACTTACTCGAAGAGTGCAATACAATGCACTCATAGAAAATCAAATTTAAAGAATTTTTTAAACTTCCTCATTTGATTTAAGCACGAAAATTTTGAAAAATTGAGAGCCTTGTATCTTTGAAATAACCAATTTCAAAGCTCATGTTAATAGAAACTTTTGCTTCTCTCCATGAGTTTTACAAGACCCATTTGGCTTGAGAGACAATTTTTGGACACCCTGTATATGTACAGGCTTTCAACTCAATCAATTCCTATTAGGGTTTTTCAGAATTTGATAGTCTCATTAGCCTACTACAGTTTTTTTCATCTATACAATGTTTTAGATTTTATATCATAAGAAAAATCATCAAGGTATCGGCAAGTTTGATTTTGAAAACTGAAAAAAAATTATTTTCCTCTTTTTTATATTGCTATGTTTAGCTAATTCCAAGGTAGAAAATTCCAGCAGGTTTCCTCGTGTATTATCCAGTTAGATTTTAAGAGATTTTTGAAGAGCTCTAATAAGAAAATGTCAAAATTTTGAAAATGTGGGATGCTGTGGTATGCGCAGTCGTACAACCACGTATCAACCTCGTATGTGTGTGTGAGCCGAGCTCAGTAATAAATAAGATTAGCAGTGGTGAAATACTAACCCGTGAACCAAAAACGTGTTTACCCTACATAATGTAGGGACAGGCCACATGACCTACCAGCGAGTGCACAAGTACACTCGTCACCACTGGTACGAAGTTGCCACAGAAAATATTTTTGTGATTTATTGGTTAATTCAATTTCCTACTGACAGTTTTTAGAGAATTTTATATTTTTAAATTGGTTCTGTATGAGTAGCAAGTAGTTCCCTACCATCACAAGAAGTAGTTTAGCAACATTCACTTTGGAGCTATGAAAAGTGATGAGAGGGTTAATGAAACCCTATGGCTCCAGTTGTAGAGTGAGTACAGTAACAAAATTGGCAGATGTTTATTTTCAACTTAGATGGGGAGCTTATTGTGAATGTGAAATACCTTTTCTATATTATGAAGCATAAAATCAAATAACATGAAATATGAACTTGTCCTATTGACTTTGATTGGGAGGACATGAGCTATTTTGGAAACCTAAAATGAAAAGATGATTGACAAATGGAACACAAATTAGATCTGATTCATTTCAAACCATTAACTGCATCAGTTTTCATTGGTGCATAAGGTATACCAAGCCTAAGTATGTAAAATTTACATTTGAAAAACGGGCGTTGTCTAAAGTGCAACTTGGTAACTTATTGTACGCTGAAGTGTTAAGATATTAATTTTCCCATTTGAAAGGGATTTGATATCATTTTCTCAGGAATAATGATCAGAACTGTTATTGGTAACAAAATTTCAAATATTTTGAACAAGTTTATTGAAAAAGGAACTCGACTCACTCGATCACTAGTGGCAGAGACAAAAATCCTTCGTAGGCAGTTGTAAAATATTCTTGGCTTTGTAAATTCATAGGTATCAAAGCAGATGATGCCTATAGAGTAATCAGAAAATAAACATTCTTAAATCACAATTGGTATCAACCTTACACCTACAGTTTACTAGTTCAGTGCAGTAAAGTCAACTGTTTAGTTCGGGTGATTTGATGTTTCAAAAACCTCTCAGAACTATCTCACCCCCCCCCCAAAAAAAAAAAAGTATTTTACGTTGAAACCATTAATTTTATATGTTAATACTAGGTTTTATTGAAGGTTTTTTTTTTTTTTTTGCATGTTGAACCTACTTTTCTCAGAATATTGTGTTACCAATGCTACTGAGAAAGGTAACCAACTATTTTGAAGCATGAGGGGGCATAATAAAAACCAACATCAAGAATAGGGTACTTCTTTCAAAAAATAAATTGGGAAAATTTTTATTTCTTACATAAAATGGCTGTCTTAGGTCTCCCTGTGATTTCATCAATGTCATTGCAGTTTAAGCTAAGGTATTGTGTGGAAGGAGAAAAATTGGCAGACATGTAACCTTTGATTTTTGTGAGGTGCAAATGAAAATAATTCCATCATTCCTAAGTCTTACCTACCTTTGAAGATTTTATTTGTATATTCCATAAGAAAATTAAAAGTAGGTGGGTATACCTAGTTTTCTGAAAATATTAAAGACAATTTTATACTTCCACCTTTTTCAATAACCACCACATTTGTGATATTTCTCACGCATATAAATCATAGAAACTAGCATATAACTTTTTTTTTTCTTTTAATATTCAAGTGAATTATCAACTAACATCGTTGTTTATTTCACAGATACCATGTGACAGATAACTTACACCTTGAAGGCGACTACAAAGTAGAACGCCGTGATGAATACACAGCACTGTATGGTGAACGTGAGATTGTCAAAAGACCTACTGATAACCTTAAACTGGAGGGAGACTTCGAGCGTCCAACTCCAGCTGCTATACTCCCAGCAGCGGAACGGCCCAAGCCAATAAAACCCACTGATAACCTGAAACCAGAGGGAGATTTTGAACGACCAAAACCTAAAGATGTGGTACACTCTGAACGACCCAAACCAGTAAAACCAAATGATAATCTGAAACCTGAGGGTGATTTTGACCGACCAAAAGTGAACAAATTTGTACCTGCCGAACGTCCAAAGCAAATAAAACCATCTGACAATCTACGCCCAGAGGGTGATTTTGAATGTCCCAAACCAAAAGAGGTGACTCCTGGTGAAAGACCCAAACCTGTAAAACCAACTGACAATCTTCGTCCAGAGGGTGACTTTGAGCGTCCCAAACCAAAAGAGGTGACACCTGGTGAGCGATCCAAACCTGTGAAACCAAGTGATAATCTTCGTCCAGAAGGAGACTTTGAAAGACCAAAAGCAACTGAATTTATTCCTGCTGAGCGGCCAAAGCAGGTCAGACCATCTGATAATCTCAGACCAGAGGGTGACTTCCAAACACCAGAAAAACAAAAATTTGTACCTGCAGAACGACCTAAACAGATTAAACCAAGTGATAATCTAAGACCAGAGGGTGATTTTGAAACACAAGAAAAACCCAAATTCACTCCTGCGGAACGCCCTAAACAAGTGAAACCAAATGATAACTTGAGACCTGAGGGAGACTTTGAGACACCAGAAAAACCTAAATTCATTCCAGCAGAGCGACCTAAACAGATCCGACCAAGTGACAATCTGCATCCTGAAGGTGACTTTGACCGACCAAAGCCTACAGGATTTGTTCCTGCAGAGAGGCGTGAACAGGTCAAACCATCTGACAATCTACGACCAGAAGGTGACTTTGATACACAAGAGAAACCAAAATTCACTCCAGCTGAAAGACCAAAACAAATAAAGCCGAGTGATAATCTCAAACCTGAGGGAGATTTTGAACGACCCACACCAAAAGCTGCTCCACACGGAGAGCGTCCCAAACCTATAAAACCATTAGACAATCTTAAGCCTGAGGGTGATTTTGAGAGACCTCAACCAACTGAGGTGAAACCTGCTGAGCGTCCCAAACAAATTAGACCAGTTGATAATCTTAAACCAGAAGGTGAATTTGAGAGACCTGTTAAAACCACTCCAGGAAAAGCTGACCGGGCACCTGTTGTCAAACCAGAAGATAATTTGAAACCAGAAGGTGAATTCTATGGACAACGTGTGATAAGTGAGGTGACAACTGGTGAACGTGCTGAAATTCAACGACATACTGATAATCTAACTACTGGTGGCATATTTATAAGTAAGTACTGAGACCAATACTGGAGATATTAAGATTTTTAGGGAAAGATTCTAAAAGTAGACTAACTACAGTTATCTACAAAAAAAATTTTTGTATGGGAAAAATTGTCTGCGCCTTAATCAATTATTTTTTTGTATACTTACCTATATGGGTACTCAATACTCTAATGTTATGTAAGTTCATTAATAATTTGTTTGGTTATCCATATAGATTAGGTAATGCAGAAGTTGTCAGTTCCTTAAGTTCCTTGTTTTGATGTAGTTTTTCACAGCTCTGAGGGAAAATTAGAGAATAAATGAGTATGGGCAGCTATATATTGGACTACTGTTCTTTGATGGTGTAGAAGAAGACAATTGAAATTTCAGGGAAGGACTTTTCATTTGCAGGCAATTATGGAAACAAACCAATTATTTGCTTAAAAAATTGATAAAATTATGTATTTTTGATTACCTTACTACAAATAATGGCACCTCATACCTAAGTTTTGATTTAATTTCATTAGATAAACTAATAATTTGATTGGTAAAAACCAACTGATTCATCTTTTAACTTTGAACTTTCTACATAGTGTTGCCAGATTTTGAGAGTACAATAGCCATACACAAACCTTTGAAGAGCCATATATGACTACCCAGAGCCATACATCTTGCAGGGTTGACTTTTTCTTACCTTTTTTTTGGAGATAAGATGGGGTATGATATGACTTGGGATTTGGTTTTGACATTTTTTCCCTAATTGACATGTTTCCCTTACATTTGGTATCTTAAAAAAAAATCAGTTTGCAGCCTCGATGAAAAAAAAAAAAAACATCGAATACAATTGTGAGAGAACCCTTAATTCATTAAGAGCTGAAATTTTACTGAGTTATTGACAGATGTTAGCTGAAGATTTTCTGAATAATTGGCTAAATTCATGTTTTATTCTCGAAATATCGTTGATCCCCAGTTAAGCGTAGATTGAATTGATATCATTTGAATCACATAATTCGAAGAGAATTTCAGTGATATATTGAGAATAATATGTACGAATTCAACCAAATTTTCACAGAATCTGCAGCTAACATACACGACTCCAAAAAATTTTAGCTTTTTACAATCAATGGTTCTTTAACAATTGTGTACGATAACTGTGATCATATAGAATGGAAGGAATAAGTTTGAAATTTTTCATAATAGAATAAACTCTGCTCCAATCTCTGTTCAAGTGATAGTATGAATAATATTTACTTTGAAAGTTCTATTAGCAAAACATTTAAAAACAGTAAATAAAATACTTAAAAATTAAATTGCAAAGAAATTAATAAAATTATTAAAATCTATAAAAACTGCAGCCATCATGACAACAAGCCAAGTTCATACTTCTCTGAAATTTCTATGTTCCCATCATTAATGAATTAATAATTTTCATCATCTGTTTAGAGAGTTATAGAGCTACGAGGCTACAACCTTTCTAATTCTCCTATAAACAGTTTTTTTTTTTTTTTGTAATCAAGGTTCAAAAGCCGTACATTTTGCTGTATGGCCCAACCTTTGGCCATACAGCCATTTCACATTAAAATAGCCATATGTTTACAGCTAAAGCTGTACATCTGGCAACACTGCTTCTACAGTTACCTAAAACAATTATTTCTTTGATATCAGCTTCCAATTAGAGATGGGAATTTTAGTTCATTTTGCAGATTTAGTTCATTAAGTCTGCTTTACCAAAGTGAACTAGTTCAATTAGTTTAGTAGTTCAGTAAATTTTTCAACTCAATCACTTCAATCAGCTGATTCATGATTGGCTCATATCATTTAAATCAACTGATTTATTATATGATATTATGATCGACTCATATTCATAAATTCATGCTAGAACTATTGGTTAATTGTTTGACTTACTCATCGACTGCTACTTACTTCAACTTCAGTTTGATAAATGGATCGAGTTGAGTAGACTGATAAGAACTGAGAACTAAATAAAAAAAAAAAAAGAACTAATGAACTAGTTCATTTAGAAGTGAACTAAATGATCAATTAGTTCACTTCTAGGATTTGTTCACAAGAACTAACTCGTTAAAGAACTACCCATCACTAGCTTCCAAATACTTACCTCCTAAAAAACAAATTACCATTCTTCTTCCCTGTTTCAGGTGAAACCACTCAACAAAGTGAATTTACTGGAGAGCAATCCGAGCGTCCACGTCTCATTAGAAGAAATACATTTACAAAATTAGAAGGTGATATCACAACTGAAACAACAAGCTCTGTAGATTTCAAGCAGTATGATACAGTCGGAAGAACCATAAAAGTTCGACCCAAGGAAAGCACTCTTGTACTTGGAGAAGAAACATTCCAGGTTTGTTAGCGAAAAAAAAAGTTGTTTTATTTGTGAATCATAAATCTAAGTTAGCCATGATCAATGGATATCTAGTTTGTTACCTACATAAAAATGCATCGATTCCCAGAAAAATTAGTTTTTTTCTTGTTCAGGACTAATAATAATTTGATTTCAAGTTCAGACTTTTACTTTGTAAATTATATAAATCTAAACCTTTTTTTTCTCTCAAATCTGGAATTAATTTTTTGAGTAAATCCTCTTCGACCCCCTAAATATTTGAAAATTTAAAATGTATGTCTTTAACTGATTTTTTTTAAATACCCCACCAAGTTGAAATAACTATTGATTCATTCTTCTCATTGGACTTTTTTTTGTACTTGGTAGTGGTCAGCTCTTATATTTTTACATTGTTATTCTCTAATTTAGTTAGATACTTATATCAACATTTGTTTAAAGCAAGAAGTATGCCTTTTGTTCATGTTACGATAATCTCTATATAGCTTACAATAAGTAATTTATGAACTAAAAAAATTCCAATGAAAGGAGAGGTTTTAGACAGAATCAATGCATTATTTTGCTGGAAGAAGACATCAACCCCAAAAAAATGTACGTACGCCTACTTTATGAGAAAAAAGTTTAAAATTTTGTTTAGGTATTGCAATTCAGTCATCTTCTGAATGATAAATCACAGGAATCCCGAACTCTGTTTTATATGTATCTGTGTGTCTAAAGTTTATTTTATTAAAAATTAGCAGATATTTCTAATTTCTTTCTTTTTATACATATAAGAAGTAAATTTAGATTCTGACTTAGGCCTACAAATTTTTGAGAAAAAAAAAGGAATGATTCAGAGTTAGGCCGCAAGCTAATTTATCTGACAGAATCGACACAACAAAAAAAAACACAACCCTCACAAAAATTAAAAACCATATTAATAATATGTTTCTTCAATGTTTTTGTATAATTAGACTCTTCCCTAGAAAATAGGTGTAAAAAAATCATGTGTTTAACTTTTGATGATTTTGAGAAAGCAAATTTTTGGTTTCACTTAGACTTTAATAATTTAATCCCAATTCCAAATGTGAAAATGATTGAAAATTCATTTAAATATTCAAAATAATAAAAGCATGATAGAAGTGCATGTTGCAGCCAATTAGGACACAATGTTTTGAAACTGTTTTTCTTGATATAACCCAGAACAGAACAAATTAAACTTCAAAATTTTAGGAAATGAAAATGGATAATTTTTGAGTGGAAATACTGAGATAAATCTTCTGCGAAAAGATCCAATGGATATAATCCGTTAAGTACAACAAAAAAAAAAAACATTATGTACACAAATTGAAAATTTTGAAAATCAAAAAAGTAAAATATTTGAGGCTGTATTAAAATAAATTCAAAATCTCAAAATGACTGATTTTAGTCTTTTGAAATATTAATTTTTTTTAAATAAGTTTTTATTGAGGATAGTGTCCAAATTTTTGTTTCAGATTTCAACTTGGAATCTAATAATGTTATTGAGGAGAACAAAGATAACGCATGTAGATAATAATGAATTACAAATGACAGAAAAGAAGTTGAACTAAATTTTTTGCAAGTTTAAGAGAAGGAGGCTTGTGATGTGGGAATTGGAGTAGTGGTTAACTTTAGCTCCGTTTGATAGGACTACACCAACTTACACCAACCTACACCAGGAGGGCAATTCCACAAATTTCAGAATGTTATGCAACTTTGCGCCAAGTTTTACTTGAATATTTGTGGAATATCCCTACCGCTGTAGGTTGGTGTAAGTTAGTGTAATCCTATCAAACAGAGCTTTTGATGAGATGTGTACATGATCTATACAATTCTGTAAGGAGGGCTGGTCATTCAAAAAAACAAAGTGATAGACATGCTCCTTAATAAGAGTGTCTCTATGGAAACAGCTATAAGGAGGGTGGAGAATTTTGTCTCAAATAACTGACAATTTATATTTAAAAAATGTGGATATTCCTGTGAATTTACTGCCAATTATTTTCTTATAAAATGGTCAGTGATACCACTGCATAATATGATGCAGATTTTCATTAGTGCAGGTATTGTAGAACTTTATTAATCCTGCATATTATGCCTCATTGGTGTTAAAGATACCTAGACAGAATCCAGTTTTGAAATTTTTTAAATCTTTATGGAGCTTAAAAGTGATTTAGACATTACTCAAGAAACTTATGTATTCTTTGCTTCACTCCCAATCCTTAATCAATGTCTAATGTACATTTTTGTTGTTTCAGGTCACCACACAAAATCGTGATGATTATCCCGAACGCTGGGTAGTGAAACCCGAGAAGCCTAAAAAGCATATTGACAATCTACAAGTAACTGGTGAATTCTATTCAACCACCAGCACCAAAGAAGATTATATAGGCTACTATGATGTTACCACCACAGATATTGTTCAACGACATGAAGATAATCTCATCACTGAGGGCACTATGATTCTAGAAACATCCAACATGACAGACTTCACTGAGAAGATCCCAGAACAAACAAAGCCAAAAAGACGACGCACATGGACCAAACAAGATGGTGATCAATATTTTGAAACAACTACATCAGAAGAATTTAAGGGACATACCACTGAACGAGTTACTAAGGTTGTGCAAGAAGATAATTTACGGGTGGACACCAGCAAATTTGACGCAAAAACCACTGCTCAGGAAGAATTTCAAATTACAGAAGTTATTGACCGACCAAAGCCAACGAGACCTAAAGACAATCTTAAGCCAGAGGGTGAATTTGAGTCACCCAAAAAGAGTGAATTTGTGCCAGCTGAGAGACGTACACCTGTAAAACCTACTGATAATTTGAAGCCTGAAGGTGAATTTGAATCACCAAAGAAAACAGAGTTTATTTCAGCTGAAAGACCAAAACCAATCAAACCCTCTGATAACCTTAAACCAGAGGGTGAGTTTGAAAAACCAGAGAAAACTGAATTCAGATCAGCTGAAAGAAGAGAACAAGTTAAACCAACTGATAACCTACGACCTGAGGGTGATTTTGAGCGTCCACAGACCACTGAATTTGTACCTGCTGAGCGTCCTAAACCAATCAAACCCACTGACAATTTGAAATCTGAAGGGGATTTTGAAAAACCAGAGAAGACTAAATTTGTACCTGCAGAACGTCCAAAACTAGTGAAGCCCAAAGATAATCTAAAACCAGAAGGTGAATTTGAAAAACATGAAAAATCTGAGTTCAAACCAGCAGAACGTCCAAAACAAGTTAAACCTGAAGACAATTTGAAACCAGAGGGCGAATTTGAAAAACCTAAGAAATCAGAATATATGCCAGGTGAACGACCAAAACCTGTGAAGCCATCTGACAACTTAAGACCTGAGGGTGAATTTGAAAAACCTAAGAAGATGGAGTTTGTCCCAGCAGAAAGACGCAAACAAGTCAAACCATCTGATAACTTATATCCTGAGGGAGATTTTGAAAGACCAGAAGAACACCACTTTGTATCTGCAGAGAGACCTAAGCCAGTGAAGCCTGTAGACAACTTGAAACCTGAAGGTGAATTTGAAACACCAAAAAAATCTGAATTCAAACCAGCAGAGCGTCCCAAACAAGTGAAACCTTCAGACAACTTAAAACCCGAAGGTGATTTTGAAAAACCCAAGAAGTCAGAATTTGTACCTGCAGAAAAACGCAAACAAGTTAAACCATCTGATAATTTATATCCTGAGGGTGATTTTGAAAGACCAGAAGAACACCAGTTCATACCTGCAGAGAGACCTAAACCAGTCAAACCCACAGATAATTTAAAACCCGAAGGTGAATTTGAAACTCCAGAAAAAATTGAATTTGTGCCAGCTGAGCGACGCAAGCAGGTTAAACCTTCAGACAATCTAAAACCAGAGGGTGAATTTGAGAAGCCTAAGAAAACAGAATTTATTCCAGCAGAGAGACCAAAACAAATTAAACCTACTGACAACTTACATCCAGAGGGTGATTTTGAAAGACCAAAAGAACACCAGTTTGTACCAGCAGAACGCCCAAAACAAGTGAAACCAACAGATAATCTGAAGCCAGAGGGTGAATTTGTTCAACGTGAAGAAACACACTTTGTTGTGACTGAGCGTCCTAAACCAATAAAACCCACAGACAACCTAAAAACTGAAGGTGAATTTGTACAGCGAGAAGAAACTTATTACATCGAAGCTGAAAGGCCAACCCTGATTAAACCAGTTGATAATCTTCGAGTTGAGGGTGAATTTGTACAACGTGAATTTACAGAATTTATACAGGCAGAGAGGTCACAACTTATTAAACAAGTTGATAATCTATATATAGAAGGAGAATTTGTTCAGCGCCAGAAACAAGAATTCATTCCAACTGAGAGGCGTTCACCTGTTAAACCGAGTGATAATTTAAAGCCTGAAGGTGAATTTGAGAAACCGAAGAAAACAGAATTTGTCCCTGCTGAAAGGCGTAAACAAGTAAAACCAAGTGATAACTTGAAACCTGAAGGTGAATTTGAAAGGCCAGAAGTGACTGAGTTTAAATCAACTGAGAGACCAAAGCCTGTTAAACCAACTGACAATTTAAAATCTGAAGGTAAATTTGAATCACCTAAAAAATCAGAATTTGTACCAGCTGAACGACCAAAACAAATAAAACCAAGTGATAATCTTCGACCAGAAGGTGAGTTTGACAGACCAAAACTTTCTGAATTTGTACCAGCTGAACGGCCAAAACAAATCAAACCTTCAGATAATTTAAAACCTGAGGGTGAATTTGAAACTCCAGAAAAAACTAAATTTATTCCTGCTGAGCGACGTCAGCAGGTTAGACCTTCAGACAACTTAAGACCTGAGGGTGAGTTTGAAAAACCTCACAAAGCTGAATTTATTCCCACTCAGCGGCCAAAGCAAGTCAAACCATGCGACAACCTCCGCCCAGAAGGTGAATTTGAGAAGCCCAAAAAAGATGAGTTTGTTCCAGCTGAACGACGTGAACAAGTCAAACCTTCCGATAACTTGAGACCAGAAGGTGAATTTGAGACACCTAAAAAACATAAATTTGTTCCAGCTGAAAGACCAAAGCAGGTTAAACCATCAGATAATCTGAAACCTGAAGGTGAATTTGAGAAGCCCAAAAAGGCTGAGTTTGTTCCTGCTGAACGCAGAGAACAAGTCAAACCAACTGACAACTTGAGACCAGAAGGTGAATTTGAGACACCTGGAAAGCATAAATTTGTTCCTGCTGAGCGACGAAAGCAGGTTAAACCATCAGATAATTTAAAACCTGAAGGAGAGTTTGAAAAACCCAAAAAACCAGAGTTTGTTCCAGCTGAACGCCGTGAACAAGTAAAACCATCTGACAACTTGAGACCAGAAGGTGAATTTGAGACACCTGAAAAGCCTACATTTGTTCCTGCTGAAAGACCAAAACAAGTTAAGCCATTAGATAACTTAAAACCAGAGGGTGAATTTGAGAAACCCAGAAAGACCAAATTTATTCCAGCTGAACGTCGTGAACAAGTTAAACCATTTGACAACCTAAGACCAGAAGGAGAGTTTGAGACACCAGAAAAATATAAGTTTGTGCCTGCTGAGCGACCTAAACAAGTTAAGCCCAGTGACAATCTTAGACCTGAAGGTGAATTTGAAAGACCCAAAGAACACCAGTTTGTTCCAGCTGAAAGGCCTAAACCTGTTAAACCAAGTGATAATCTTAAAACCGAGGGTGAGTTTGTTCAGAAAGAAGAGGTCCACTTCATAGCAGCAGAACGACCTAAAGCAATTAAACCTACAGATAATTTGAAACCTGAAGGTAAATTTGAACGACCCACCCAACAAGAATTTGTTCCAGCTGAAAGACCTCAACCTGTTAAACCAAGTGATAACCTTAGAACTGAGGGTGAGTTTGTTCAGAAAGAAGAGGTCTATTTTGTAGCAACTGAACGTCCTAAAGCAATTAAGCCTACAGATAATTTGAAACCTGAAGGTAAATTTGAACGGCCTACACACCAAGAATTTGTTCCAGCTGAAAAAGTTACAATCATAAAACATGCGGACAATTTGCACACTGAGGGTGTGTTTGAAAGACGAGTTGTAACAGAGTATGTGCCAGCGGAAAAGTCAATAATTAAAAAACCTAAGGACAATTTAAAGCCTGAAGGAACATTTGAGGTTCCAGAAAAGCCAGAATATATTCGTGGAGAAAGGGTTCAAGTGATCAAACATGCTGATAATCTTACCACTGCTGAGGGTACCTTTGAGCAACGTATCACAACAGAATATGTTAGGGCTGAGATACCAAGACCTAAGAAGCCAGAGGACAATCTGAAACCAGAAGGTGAATTTGAAACTCCTAAAAAGCCCAAATTTGTAGCAGGAGAACGGCCAAAACCCATTAAACCAAATGACAACTTAAAACCAGAGGGTGAATTTGAAAAACCTGAAAAATCAGAATTCAAACCAGCAGAACGTCGAAAACAAGTCAAACCTTCAGATAATTTAAAACCTGAGGGTGAGTTTGAAACTCCAGAAAAACCTGGATTTGTGCCAGCAGAACGACGTGAGCAGGTGAAACCTTCAGACAATCTAAAACCTGAGGGTGAATTTGAAAAACCAGAGAAATCTGAGTTTGTACCTGCTGAGAGACCCAAACAGGTTAGGCCTTCAGATAACCTAAGACCAGAAGGTGACTTTGAGAAACCTAAGAAAACAGAATTTGTACCTGCTGAAAGACCCAAACAAGTGAAACCTACTGATAATCTGAAACCTGAAGGTGACTTTGAAACTCCAAAGCGGGCAGAATTTGTACCAGCTGAAAGGCCTAAGCAAGTGAAACATGCTGATAATTTGAAACCTGAAGGAGAATTTGAAAAACCAGAAAAATCTAAATTTGTTCCTGCAGAAAGACCAAAGCAAATTAAACCCTCAGACAATTTAAGGCCAGAGGGTGACTTTGAAACTCCAAAAAAATCTCAATTTGTGCCTGCTGAAAGACCTAAGCAAATTAAGCCTTCTGATAATCTTCGACCTGAAGGAGAATTTGACAAACCTAGAAAAACCGAGTTTGTTCCTTCTGAGCGCCCAAAGCAGGTAAAACCCTGTGATAATCTAAAACCTGAAGGTGAATTTGATCGACCAAAATCTACTAAATTTGTTCCTGCAGAGCGTCCTAAGCAGATAAGACCCAGTGATAACCTAAGACCAGAAGGTGACTTTGAGCAGCCAAAATCAACAAAGTTTGTGGCTGCAGAGCGCCCAAAACCTATCAGGCCTACTGACAACTTGAAACCTGAAGGTGAATTTGAAAAACCTGAGAGTACCAAGTTTGAGCCAGCTGAACGATTAAAACCTATTAAACCAACTGATAATTTGAAACCAGAGGGTGAGTTTGTTAAATCTCCTAAAAAAGATTTTAAACCAGCTGAACGGCCAAAACCTATCAAGCCCACTGACAATCTGAAAGTGGAGGGAGATTTTGTCAAAACTACACATCAGGAATTTGTTTCTGTTGAAAGGCCCAAACCAATCAAACCAACAGACAACCTTAAGCCTGAAGGGGAAATGGTCAAGAGTGTGGTTAAGCAGCAACACGTAGCTGCTGAGAGACGTACCATCATCAAGCATTCTGATAATCTGCGCATGGAAGGTGAGTTCACCAAACGTATTCACGATGACCGACCTATGATGGTAGTGGAGAAATCGCAGCCGATTAAACCAACAGATAATCTGCGTGTAGAAGGAGAATTTGAGAAACGTGAAAGGGTGGTGGTGCAGAAAACTGCGCAATCTGAACGGCGCACAGCCATTCGACAGACAGATAACCTACATGTTGAGGGCACCTTCGAGCAAAGAACACAAAACAACGTTGTTCAAGTGGCCCAGCGCGCTACACCTGTCAAACCAAAAGACAATTTACGCCCAGAGGGTGAATTTGTCAGGCGCCAAGTGGTCGAAAATGTGAAAGTGCAAAGGGAACACGTACAAGTGGTCAAACACCAAGACAATCTGCGCATGGAAGGTCATTTTGATGGACGGCGCAAAAGCGAATATATGTTCATTTCAGCAGACCGCTCTTTGCCAAAGAAGCCACAAAGCACTCTCAGACCAGATGGTCCGATGATGATCGAGCCAAAGCCTGTGGAGTTTGTGCCACAAATGCCAGACCGAGTTGCACCGGTGCGACCACGAGATAATCTGCGTGTGGAGGGTGATTTTGTTAAACGCACTTCCCAAACAACCACAGTGGGTGGTGCAGTCGAGCGCCGACAAATTATCAAGCAGCAAGACAATCTGCAGGTGTTTGGCAAGACGGAGACAACTAGAGTTGTTCGGGATGAGACATCTCAAGTGCATCACCAGCAGCAGGATTTGCACAATGTGGCCCATCATGTGACCAATGATAACCGATACAATACGATCACATTACGTGATGCCAGACAAACGCAACAGCAGATACGCGAAAGCACGCAGTCGGTTCATCGGCAGCAGCAAGTGCAAGAAACGCATGTTGAACGGCGCACCAACCACGTGGAGAGCCACCAAACAACTGGCCTATCGACGCTGGATCGTCGAATTATGGAGACAAACGCGATAAACGGCGTTAAAAGGCGGCCGATAGAGGGGCCCAGGCACACATCCACACCGACACACCACCATGGTATCGACGAGTCCAGCACCACCTTCAGTTCCAGCGAAAGCACCCGGCTGCAGAAGGAGCTGCAGCACAGAGCTACGACGGAGGATCGACGACGAACGCAAGTCATTCAGCGGCCAACGCACAATGCACAGGAGTTGCGCAGATCCTTGGAAACGTTGACAACACCGCGAGAGCCTCAACACGCGTACACAATGACGTCTGCGCAGAATAGCAACGTCAGCAAGTCAGTTTACAATGGCCAAAATGTGACGCAGGACATACGCAGTTCAAGTGTGAACAGGTCGATCGTTAATGGGCACGAGAGCAGCAATTCGCAAGAGTTTAGATCGTCGACCTGCGGGCCTGCAGGCCAAGCAGCGGTGCCATTCCCAGCTGCAGGTGGTCAGCTGGTGAGAAGTTCCACTGATGGTCGAACGTCGACGTCGTCGACTGCGCCCCAACACAGAGTAACTCAGGTGAGCTCTAAAATGCTTTTGTGGGCAGTTTTTTTTTTTTACAAAAAATTCGTTTCTAGCTGGGCAACAATGGCCATCGTGCTTGATTGCATTTAAATTTTATGCTTACCTACGTGATATTTATAGGTTACGTCGCAAGAACGGCGAAACGAAAGTAGTAGTTCTCTGGATTTCAAGAGTTCGACTGTGAATAGAGAAGCGGCGCCTGGGCCTGCAGTTCATGGTGTTCATGAAACGCGAAATATCGTCAGTCAAACGACAATCGACGGACTGGGGGCAGCACCTCGAAGACCAGCTCAAGTGAGTGAAATTTGTGATTAGCGAAATTATCGGAGGCTGCGTATAATACAAAGGAGTATTATGGTGTCACTGAAAGAAAACGAAAATTCGGTAAAATTATTCGAAATTAAGGACACTCGTTCTCTTTAAATTTAAATTATTTTTCGTTTACGTGATTGTTATTTTAGTGTAGGTAGTCAAAACATTTTTTAGTGCTTCCCTTAATTCATTATTCTAAAATTGTTTTGAAAATCATCAAAGAAAACATTTTAAAATTTTTATCCTATCAATAATTGGGAGGGCAACGAGGAGCTTGAAAAGCTCGATTTAAAAATATTATATAATAACATATTTTTGTCATTGTTTTACTTCATATTATGTATGCATGGGTGGGTAAGACAGGTATAGGTATGTCACAACATAGAAAATATTCTCACCATTTTTTTAGGGGAGTCGAAAAATAGTACTTAATTAGATAGACTTTCATAAATTAACAAAAACCTACTTAGAAGTTGATGTTTTTCTATGGCTAAAATCTTGAGTATTCATCGAAGTACTAACATAAGTAAGTATATGTAATGTGTGACTTTTGTTCATAAAAAAATCTAGCGATCGAATGGTTTTTTTACTTTCCTCAAAATTAGATATCGCAGCCTTTTTTTCATGCCTTGTACAATTTAATCGCCCTCCCTAATATTACTTGATGGTTGGTAGGTACCTACTATTTTTTAAAGGCCCTAAACAACAATAATTTTAGAGATTAATAACGAAAAAAAGTCACCAAAAGTGTATTAGGCCGCAGTAAAATAATTACCATTCTTAGTTCACTAATTACCTACTTTGTCTTTAATTCTGTATGCATAAAAAAAAATAATAATAATAATAATAATAATAATAACAGTTGGTATTTTTCTTTTATATATATAGGTATTTTTTTTTTTTAACAATATTAAAATATTGATTATTTTGTAATTATTTTCCCGAATTAAAATTAAAATTCGAAAAATTTGCTTGCTTGAAATCATTAGAACATTTTAGCCGGTCGTAACCTTTGCTACACGCGAGAAAATTTGTCTACACTTGGAATAAAGATAGAAAATTCATTTTCAATCCATTACGTAATGTTTGATGTTAATTTCTTAGCATTAACTTCTTGTTTTTTTTTATACTTTCTTCTTATAATCGATACAAATAAATACCGAGTTTTTTCTTCAGGACTTTTTTTTTTGGTCCGTTACATCTAGCGAAAATTTAAGCTGCCACCACTGCTGAAACTATTTCACCAGAAACAAGAAAGTACTGAAAATTTGAACGAATTGTTATGTCACTCTGAAAATACATCTTTAGAAAAAAAGATGGTACCAAAAAAAGACGAAATAGTTCCATTGCAAAATGACTTGCGTAATTAAAAGAAGAATTTGATGTTTAGAAACTATGCGGGTTCAAAATGTTTTTCAAATGGTAATTTAAACATCTTCTGAATGAAAAATGAACGGGGATTCAATTTTATCTGTTTCGTATACACTCCAACTCCAAACGTAATATTGTCATTTATTTATTTATTTTTTATTTATTTATTCATTTATTTTTTTTTTTTCAAATTAAAAAATACAAAGTTATGCAGAAAAAATTTAGGTACTTTTTTTATTAAGAATGATCTTTTTAATTATTTATTATATTGGAATTTTTTTCTGGTAATTTTAGTGACACAAAAATTTCTAGAATGAATGAACTGAGGCCTCTTCTCCAAAAATGTTCAATATAAAACTGATTCTTTTTACCAACAGTAACAGCTTCGACTGTGATGACCTCAAGGAAAATCTATGCGTACCTATTATAAATTTTATGGAAAAAATAAACGAGGGCAATTTGGAGCTTATTGGCTGTATTTGTCAGGATGGATTTCTAGAAAACAAAACTGCAGTATTACACACATGTAGGCGTAGGAATGATTTGTGTTATTAAATACAGATTCTGAAAATATTTTGGTTTTGATAATTTTTTGATGGAATTAAGTGTTAGCTCCAGTTTAAAAATTGAATTTTAGGTTTTCTAATAGGCCTAATATACTTTTAAACACTCTTTTGAAGTTAATAAACACAATAAATAGTGTGATTTTATTTATAAAGTTTTTAATACGAACCTTTGGGCTACGATAGCTTAAAATATTTATTTTTTTTAAACAGGTAACGTCAAAATTTCTTTAATAATAATAATAAATAAATAAATAAATGAAATAGATAATACATAATTAAATAGATAAATCGTATTAATATGATGCCGAAAATACATGTCACAAGGATGTAGATATGGGTGGGGTCCTGAGTGCTTGAACCTTTCCTTCGCTCCGAAAAAAAAGTAGCTTCAATATAAAAAAAAGTGTGTCTGCTGGCGAGGGTGGGATTTTGTAGAGTAGTGGGGTCGGAAGGGACGGTCGAGAATGTGTGGATCCTCTTACTTTCGATCGAGCTATCTATTTCATGGAATCTCAACAGTGGCGGATCCAGAAAGTCATTTTAGGGGAAATTTATAAAATTTTTGTAAAGTTGAACTTTTTCTTTTATTTTGCTCAACTAATTTTTTTACAACTTTGATTTCAGTTCTATGGTCGTATTTCATTTTTTCCCTACTTTTTTTTTTTTTGACATTTGAGGAAAATTTTCCAATTCCTCCACTGATCCGCCTTTGAATCCTAAACGTAGTTTGTAGCCCAATAATAAAATACCTATATTAAAGAGCTGATATTCTGCATTTTATGTACAATGTACACAAAGTTGCATAACTTGTTTTTAGTACGAGTAATTTGAAAATGCTAGGAATCAACATCGTCTTCGAAATTAATCTTTAGTTAGATCTCAAAGAGACGAGTAAAAAGGGTTAGGTAAACGTGTGGCCTCCATTCCGAATTGAAGGAGCTATAATGGTATTCTTAGTTTCAATAATATTATCATACGTTTTGCTGAAATTTATCAGCCGATTCCTAGAATCTTAGAATTACATACTCCTACCAAAGAAATAATATCAAATATTATCTACAAACGTTTACAAAATGTAGAATATCGCTTTTACGTCAGTTATAATTATTTCATCGAATACTTTCCACCAAAGTACTAATACTTCCCAATCGTCGAAGTTTGTCAGACATTTTAACATTTCAACTTTCCGACATGTCGTAAAATACATAACCTAAATGCCATTTCAATGTTGTGAGAATTTTTTTTTTTTTTTTTTTTTTAACTGAAATAGGTATTTTAAATAATTACCTACTTGGTTTAAAATCGTTACAATTTTTTTCGCACTTATATTTTTTCAAGAGATTTGTGACATAAGTACCGCATAATTTTCCCCGTATGACACATCTGGCCGCAACCTACCTCACAATTTAATCATGCGCCCTGAAATTAAGTGCGCCATGTAGGCACCATGATGTTTTAATTGAATGCGTGAATGATCAATGTTGCCATAAAATAAAACAAAAATAAAGTTTGGTGCACATTTAAAGTTTAAGTTCGCGAGAAAGTATACATACAACTCCGAAGGTTGTAAATAATTAGAGATGGTAAATGCTAGAACATTTTTAACATTGCCTCTAAAAACGAGATGTAATCCTTCGAGGATATATATATATATGCTAGAGACAACATAATAGTGTTTTTAATGTGGTACCTATGGTTAGCACTGTCGACGCCATGTGTTTTGTTTTCTATAAAATTTGATTGATGGAAAAAATCACCGCGTGCATTTGTTTGTAAGCACTGGCATACAAATTACCCCATTGCGGAGAATCTGATTATTCTAATTGGTCGATGTCGATTGATGTGGGGTAATTTATATGCCAGTGTACATGCGCTTGGTGTAGATGGTAATGACAGACAATCCCTTGTAAAACAGCAGCATGTTGTCTCCATCATATAGGTTGGACACAGTCCATGTAAATCTCATAATCTCATTGTACATTTGGTAACACTGATCATACATTTGTACATTTATATTTTCTCACAACTTTGTATACTGTCATGAATAAGTGGGGACTCTACTTTTTTGACCCACACGACTCTATGTAATTTGTTACTGCTTTCATACGCCTTATTAAACTTGTCTTGTTATATCTTTTCATGATTTATTGCACAGAAATACAATCCACAGTTTACCAACCTCCTCACAATATATGTATATATATCCTCGAAGATGTAATCAGTTGCAAACTTGCAAGTTGCAATAATTATATGCTTACTCAGTTCAGATGTTCTATGAGTTGTTAAGCAAAGATAAATTTAGACTTTATTGATATTCATTGGATAGTGCACTCACTCAAGAACAAAATGTAGTATGTAAAACAGCCGTGTGAGTGAGCTAGATTACAAACAATATTTTAATCATATCTTGAAAATTAATTTTTTTTAAACATATTACTCATTTGTTTAGGCCAAAAACTAGACTATTGAAAATTCTTACAAGTTATCGAGCATTTTCTCATATTAGAGCTTATGCTCATTATTGAGCATACGCTTTAAATGTTGAGCATTTATTCTTCAAGAATTTGCTGAGCAAATGCTTAAATGCTTCAGCATTTTAAAAAAAAGGAAGTGTTCTTTATCATTAATATATATATAATGAAAGGGGTTCTAGGAGTATGAGTATAGATCTACTCCCATCTGAAAACAAAAACTTGATATATAAAATTATACCCTGTTCAAAATAGGAAGCACCAGTGGCAACCAGTGATATAAATTTGTATGAAATCTATTTTTTTTTTTAATTTTCAAGTGAAATGTTTCTAAATTGAAACCTATTTTGAAATATATTTGATAGAAATATTTGAAAATTTGCAATTTTTTACAGAATCCAGAGAAAATATGAGAAAATTAGAGAATATTGTAATTGTTGCCCTAGGATTTGATTCAGTTGATGAAAGGAGATAGTGGTAAATGTGTTTGTGTAAGTTTCTCTTACAATTTGCAGGTACACAACCATTTACATACATTTGTATGATTGGTTGCATATCTACAAGTTGTAGGTAAAATTTAATATGTTTTTCTTCTCTTGATGTATGATCCACTGACACAGCAGTATTGCAGTCCACTGAGAGGGCACCCTGTATATAAGATTATAGTGAATTTGTGTTGCAGGTTGCCTAGCCAAAATTGCCTTTCTTATTTTAAACAAGGTATAGTAGGTTTGTTCTGTTTGCAAAGTTTTTGTGTCAGGGCAGGTGTAACCCTGAGCACCATGTCAGCACAATGTTAATATCAGGTTACCTCAAACAATTCGATAGTATTAAGAAAATGTTGATTCAAAAAGAATGCAAAATTTATCACACCTAGGTGACACCAAAGAAAGTTACTCCGTTACTTTCAAGTCGATTCCACTCTTCAGTTGGTGCATTTATCTTGCAAGAATGGAACAGCACCTCTTGGTATCAACTTAGTATTGACACCACGTGAAAAATAAAACAAACCTATTGGTGCTGATGGCAATTGGCATTGAGAGAGTTGTAAAGGATGGCAGAGAAGGATACAAACCAGCCCCCTAGCTAAAGATGAAGCTACTTACACGTGGGCACTTAAGTTCCTCCACCAATCTAATCTCGAATTTAATGATTTTCAGGTTTCTTCGCAAGAGTACCACACCTCGTCGACAAATCATTCGACAATCAATGGCCAAGATGCTCGCAATGTCTCCAACCTGAGAACTAGTCAAAGTTCCACACTCAGTCAGTCAACCCACAACCAACAACAATCAACTCATTCCACACAAGAGCTTCGTTCACAATCCGTCCAAAACTCGTCCATCAGTCGCGCCACTATCGACAACCAAGCCCACGAGCGTTCCCGACTGAATACGTATGTCAAGTCAGCCGATTCCAGCAGCAACGATCACCTACGCAGTGGTGGCGGCAGCCACATTGACACAAAAACCTCCATTTACGTGTCAGACTGCTCGTCAGCCGGCGAGCTTGTGGGTGGCGGCGCCACTCACCATCGTAAAAATCTCATCAGCTCGACGTCCGAAGACGTCAGCAACTCGGTGCTACACCGCCGAGGCGTAATCACGGCGCCGGAGCCAGCGGCTCACTCCATCTCGACAACAGCCGCTGTCCAGCGCAAGAGCATCCACAACATCGACGGCCAGTTTAGCTCGCAGCAATCGTCGCAAGATCGTAAAAGTCTCAGCTACTTGCATCGCCATCAAGGTAGCGCTGGTGGAGCTGGTAGCGTTGGAGGTGGTGGTGCAGAGAATTACGCCCATAATTCGCAAACATACAGCAAAAAACGCGGCGACAATCTGCTGGTGGGCGTCGGTGGCTTCGGTGGCTTCGGCGGCGAATCCGAGTCGAAGAATTACGGAAACTTCACGCAGTCGCAACGCAGCAGCACATCGACCAGCACCTCGAAGACCTACAACTCGTCGCAGATCAGCTTCGGCGCCGAAATGTCCAGCAAAAGTGTGCACTCTTCCTACCGGAAGGAGTTCACTCCGCGAACCACCGGACCTTGTCCGGCCGCCTCCATCGTTACCAATCAGGCTCCGGCCTCGTTCAGGCATACGCGCGATACTAAGTCACATAAATTCTACACCAACGAAAGTTCGACCAGTCCAAGCCATCATAAGTGAGAGAACGCCGAAGAATGTGTACGCCGCCATTTTTATGTACGATGATCCGCAATTCGTGGAACAAGTTTCTTTCTTTTTTTTTTTCTTTTTTTTTCCTTAAGTAACATTGAGATTTCGATGACAGTTTCATTTAAGTCTTCTTTTTTCTCTTATTATTTTTTTCCATTCATTTTTATGAACTGCTTTTTTGCATAGGTAACCTACCGGTAGGTACTGAAAATAGAAAACCATGGGAAAGTCTTCGCGAGTCCTATAACTTTTGTTGTTGACGTTCAATCTCACTTTTTCTCTTTTCTTATTTTGGTCCCTATACATATGACTCATGCCTTTGAAAATCCGTAAATTACGAATGTGATAATTTTAATTTTTATTATACCGATATTACTAACCTCGTGTCAGTGTGTGTTAATTTTTTAATTTATTTTTTGTTTATGTTAGAAAATTATTAAGGTACGACATATCCATTTATTTGAACGCTTTTTTTTTTTAATGTACCTACGTAGGTATACGAAAATTATTTTGTATCGTCTTTCTTTTTTCTTTTCCTTTTTTCTTTATTTATTATTTTTATTTTTCGTTTTAGTGTGTTTAACCATAATTTTAATTGTTTTTATTTTAAAAATAAATATTTACAAATAAATACATTTCGCGTGTTTTTGATTTTCAAGTTGAAAAAAATTTTTTATTGAACAAAAAAATTCATAAAATGCGACGTAAATTTACCTAAAAAAATTGCCCAGTTTTTGTTAATTGTTTGTAAATTTTTTAAATATTTCGGAGCATATGTGCTGTGTAGGAAAAAAGTCTTCCTCAGCGGAATTAGACTATCCTCAGTAGCGAAACAACTTTCGTGTTGCATATGTTGCATGTGCAACACATGGAAAGTTTTTGCAATCCACGGAATTTTCTTAAACTGATCGAACCTAAAAATCAAAATAAGATATAATTTCTAAATTCGAATTTTCCTCTTTCTGAGGGTGCAAAGTCTGCAGCACACGGGAAAAATTTAAGTTTCCACCACTGACTATTCTGTGTTGTGGCTTAATTGAATTTTTTCACCCACCCCCTTCTACACAATGCATTTACAATTATTTGCTTCAAAATTTAAGTTACTTTTTCTTATCTTATTGTCTATGATTGTTAAACTTAGCTCTTTTATTTTATAAATCATTAGAAATACACAAATGGAAATTGCTCTTTTTTGGAGGGAGAGATATGGGAATTACCGAACAAATACTGTAAACGAAAAATAAAATTATACAAAAATATATCACCAAACAAAAAATAACCTTTCATTAGTACACTGGATTACCGTAAACTCATTAAAAAATTCAGTTGATTGATCGAGATTTTAATTAAAAAAATTGTAGAGTAGCAAGACTTTGCAGTAATACTTCGCTATAAAATTCAGTTTGCCAATTTTCACCAGTAATTCACAAAAAAAAAAAAAAAAAAAACTTAATTCGAAATATTTGAAAAAATTGGAAAATGATATCGATATAGTAATAGATATCTGTATCAATTGTTATTGATATCTGAGAAACATATCGTTAAATCAATATTCCATTGCTATTTTCAGGTAAAAACTTTGTCTATTTTTAACTAAATGGACTGAACTTACTAGGGGTGGCGTTACAGGGCGGCTGAAGGCAACATAATAAGTATCATTTGTAGAAGGTGATTTTTATCACGAAAAGTTTGGCAACTTTACTATTAACTGAATTCCAAAAATTTTTCATTCTGGCTAAAATTACTTAATTTCTCACTTGTTATCGATCTTTTAACCATGAAAGGTGCCAAAAATCGTCAATAAAAAGTAAAATCGGAAAGACTCTTTCCTCCAATGATACTTATTATATGAGAGATATTTTGCCTTTACGCTCCTATCACTATGCTCAGTCCATATAGTTATGAATAGTCAAAAGGTAAAAAACAAGCGAAAAACTATCGATAAATATCGATATTTTCTAAACAAATGTTGAGACCACCAATCTTTCTCCCCTCTCACTCCTGCGAACCCACGATTACATTAAAATATATTTTACATCTCTGTTCACAGCTACACTGCATTACCATCTCCGCCGCTCACTCATTTATCTCCGTACATCTTCGTTTACCTTACTCAGCTTGTACTCATTCTCATATTATAAAATTGATGTAAAATATACACGCTTCTGGGATGCTACTTCGATCAATACTTTATTTCACGTTACTAATTTGTGTCTTCACCGATCCTCATCCTCTATAATAAATATCGATATATCGATGTTCTATTGTTAAAAATTGATTTTCTGAAAATTTTAGGTTCTCCAGTTTTCTCAGAAACTACTAAACACCATTAATATAGTAGGCATCAAACTTTGATCAAACCTCGGTCCTATACAAATACGGAATAACATTTGTGAAAATTTCAGCTTTATTCGTCCTGTAGTTTTCTCAAAACTGTTAACACAAAATGTTTTCCAACCATTTTAAAGACAACCTATCGTGAAAATTTCATCTGTTTTTTCATTACTCACAGTTTTGGAAACCCTACTTTTCCAGGAATTTATTGTTGTCCAGTTTTCTCAAAACCGTGAACACAAAATTTTGGGCCATACATACATACGTATTCATACATACATACCTACACACAAACACACATACATACATATATACGTATACTATACATTAAAAATATGAAGTCAAAATGGGAAAATGGTACTAATCGTTTTCTTTTTTCATGAAACGGATAATTTTCATCATACTTACCCCTAACCCTTTTGTGAGGTCAATTTTAATACCTGGTTTGCAAGCAAACTGCGTAAAAATAGTTTTACTATTGCGTTTTTTTTTTTTTCATCAAGGGCCTCCCAAGTTATCTAGATCTAAATCTGGTTTTGGCTACAAATTAGAATACTTGAAGGAAATAAACAGTACCTATCAATCAAAATTAAATTTGAAAAAAATAAAATTCGATATTAATTTACGGAGGATTTGAAAATTGATAAAGTATGAAGTCCGTTCAACGAAGGATAGTCGGTGAGAACCGGTGAGAACCCGTGAAAACAACTTCACAATATTCAACGTTGGTTATATTATGTGCATTGTTGCCACACATCTCAACTCAGTTAATCTAAAATACGTGAAAATTGAAAATATATTATAAAAAAATTTCAAATTGATATTCCGAAATGTTATTTTAAGGCGCCCGAACCATCTTTCGTAGAATGGAATATATATATATATATATATATATATATATATATATATATATACTATCAGGAAAAAAAATACGATATAGAAAATTGACTTACCGTTAATTTCCACTAAGTTGTCCATTAGCTAGAGAAGTCCTTATCATTATTCTAGCTTTGCCTCTTCCATCCCTCCATTTATTTCGTATTTATCATTATATAATAATACGTTAATTATAAATATTGTAGAGAAAGCTGAAAATATAATGATAAATGTTATCAATTTTCTTGCACACCCAATTTGTTATTTCAATACCTTAACGAGGTAAAACGTTTTTTTATAAGTACCCAAACACCTTCTTTAGTACCGGGATGATTGATTTTGTTTTTGGGTTAACTAATTTTTCGTGTATAGAATAAAATTTTTCAACTTTCTTCAAGTCAGCGATAAGCAATAAGCCTGAATTCTGCTGTGAATGATTTTAATCTATGTTCCAATGCATATGAGAAAAGATGAAACTCAGTTTTTGTAGGCGGCTTCAATGAATTCTTCTGTTGATGAATGCTCAATGCTGTAATTATTTTTATCAACATGATTTGTAACAGAAAATAATAATAAAATGTTATTATTTTAATTTCTAGCAAAATGTAAAAAAAATGTTACATATTTATTTATTATACTGTTTGCTGAATTACTGATAAGGACTTGGACAAAAAGCCATAAATAGCACACATATAACATGTATATAGCCAATCAAAATGATGGAACCACCTCTAGCAGAAAACTAATTCTTGGTGGAATTAAATGGAAAGTAATTTTTCATCATTTGGAATTTAAGACGAAAGTAGATGGCGCTGTGAATTGGTGATCATGGAGGTAAAACTCATACCTATCCTCTTTATTGACTGAAGTTAAAGAAGTGATAATAGGTACCTTGACTTGATTTCAGTTTAAATTTTTTAATAGTGATGATAATTAAATTTTTCTGTATTATTATTTTGTAAATTTAGAATAAAATAATGAGAATGACATCTAAATAAATCTGAGAAAAAAATTATTGCCATCACTGAACTGAAAATACCTTAATTTCTGCTTTGAATTTGTATAGGATCATGTGTAGGAACATAATAATTTTATACTTATTGATAAAAAAATTAAAATGAAAAAAGAATAGAATCGTTGATAAAATGGCTTCCTGTTCCTAATCCCATGATTGAGCCAAGCTGTCAAGCGAAGCTGGCATCAATGGCGGTTAATTTATTATATTGTCACAAATTTATGCACCTTGTATACATTAAGTCTATTCAGGGAGACAAGTTCTCAAGTAGTGAGAAATGCTACCTTTTTATAAACTTTCATTGTACTCACTATCTACTTCAATTTTAAAATTATACCAATGCTGCCGCTAACCTTCCGCAATAAAATAATGTTTATTTTGCATGAAGCTAAAGCCAAAAAATAAAAATAAAAGCTTATCTTTTAAAAACTCATTTTCAACCTAAACTTATTTCATTTTACTTCTATTAGTTAAGCTTCTGAAATTTACCATACAAATACATGGGGCCTTGACGGTCTAGACCCCCTTAGCAAAAAAAACAAACAATTGGAACCTATAAGAATAGAAATTTAGGGAGTGAAATAAGCATATGTCTTTCATATAAGTACAGGAGATGCCTATGTACTTACGATATCTTTTTTTATTTATTTATAGCTGGACATATGAGGGGAGGTAAAGGGTAGGACAGGACAGAGAAAAAAATTTTTTAAACCTCGTTATAACGGAGCTATCTCCCTTACTTTAACTAAATTTTTCATTCAGTTTCAATTTCCAGTTTCGTTTTCGTTTCCATTAAAAAAAATTTTTTCTACAGGTATTTAAAATTTTCCAAATCCTGTTCAAATATCGTTATATCAATATTTTTTTAGAAACATCGATATATATTTTTTAATATTTTCCCCAAAATATCGGTTTTTGTTTGATATTTGTTGAGACCACCAATCCTTCTCCCCTCTCACTCCTGCGAACACACGATTAACTAAATACATAATTTATATATCTGTTCGCGGCTACACTGTTTTACCACTTCCGCCGCTCACTCGTCCATTTCCATTTACATTCGTTTATCACACTGAAATTGTACCTTTGCTTAAATTATGTAACTTTCCAAAAATACACTCACTTCTTGGACGTAACTTCGTGTAAAACCTTCTTTCATGTGTCATCACCGGTCCTCATCTTCTATTATATTTCTCAAAAGTATCGATGTTTTTTCAAATTTTTTCTCCCAGATAAAAAATTGATCATTTAGTTTCCACTATGTTTCTGTTATTGTTCTTAAAAATAATAAATTGATTTTGGTTTCCATTAGAGAATTTTGATGTTTCAGTTTATTAAGGTTTCCGACATAAAAATATATGGTTTCCATTTCAAAAAAATTTGGTTTTTGTTTCCATTTCTCAATCCTGGAAAATTCTTGCCAGATTTTGTAAAATTTGTGGTGCTATTCTACTAAATAAACAATCATTATAGCGTTAATGATTGTTTATTAAGTAGAATAGCACCATTGTTTAAGACATATCTATTCCAGAATATTATGCTTCGATCATTTAGTATTATAAACACCCAGTGACCCTATCTCACCAGTTTTAACAAAATGTGTCATCATTCTAAAGGATATTTTATACTCGTTGATTTATTCTCTATGATCTAATATGTAAAAAATTCACTAAAAGGAAACACTGAGTTATTGTTTATACGGTTTCTCTTGATTTATTCTCTAAAAGTTAAAATTTCCTAACTTTACCAAATACAGATTGGAGATTGGAGAATAGGGGTGTGAGTTTAAATCCTCCTTAAAGGTCTAAAATGGACATCTGTTTTTGGAGCATGTGCAGTGACTCTTTTTTCATATATCTTCAGTCTGTTAATCCTGTGAATTTAAAGCTATATAAATACATTGCTGAGAATCCAATGAAATCGAATATAATTCATGTCCATTTTAAGGCTTTAGTTGAATAATGTTGGCACTGATTTGGGTGGTTATGTGAGTATCCAGTACTAAATGATTGAAGTTATTATGCTGGTTTTTTTTTGTGGTCCCTTGATTTTCCATACTATAGCTATATAAAATTTTCCTGATTAGACGTTGGTGGATATAACATTTTCCTGCATATGCGTTTTTCAGGCAGACCTGAACAGGTTTACTTTTAGAAATTTGGAACTTTTGATGTAAAAATTTTTCTGAGCTCTGTCCTTGACAATCAAATAGCGTCTTTAGAGAATTAATACCACACTATTTCAATTTCAACATTATGTTTTTAAAAAGTCTTAAAAGTTCTGCATTTGTAGCCATATTGAACAAATCTTATTACCGTACTTCCTTTGATTTTTTTCTAATAAAACATCAAAACAAAATTAAAAAATTTTTTTTATTAAATTTTGATCTTTTCAACTTCTAGTACGTATAGTAAATTTTCACCCATAATACATTTTTCCGCAATGGTCTCTTTAAAAACATATTAATGGGTTTTACTGTAAATGTAAAAACAATTTTTTGGTGTTTTTCTTGGTGGGCAACAAACTGATACCAAAATACCTTTTTTGTACGAGTCATTTCAAAAAATTTCAAAAATTATAACGTTGTGTACAAAAACAGTTTTGAAGATAAATGTAAATTTTTGAAATTTTTGAAAAACTACAACAGGAAACGATACAAGTTCATACAAGTACAGTACATATGAATTTGAGTTTTCATCAGTGTCAAAAATTTCTTGAGTAATGAAACGAGTAAACGTACCTAATCAGAGCTGCAAGTCTGATTCACATTTGGCCAGATTTCATTCTACTAGCCAGCTATTTGGGGTACTATTCTATTGGCAGTTGAAATTACTTGCCGTTTTAACCTTTAAAAGTCAACTTCAACTTGGCGGAATGTCATGTGAGATTCACATGAGGTTCTTAGAAAACTATACTCCATGCTAAAGTCAACTTCAATGGTTGAAAACAGTAAACTGACTTCAACTGTTAACGGAATAATACCCCAAATAGCTCGCTAGTAGCTAAAAAACTAGCTAAATGTGAATCAGGCTGTAGAGAGGAAATTCGGTCTGGGGGAGAAAGAATTTATGGGCTCCTTAAAAAATTAAAAATTATATTTATGTGCACTGTAGTATCAATGATTTATTCTTGAAAGTGGTTTTATAAATACTGGGAAAGCCTATTTCATGTGCAGAGTGATCGAAAAAATTTTCCAGGGTTTTTCAGTAGATTTTCTCTTTTTTTTTTTTTGAGAATGCTAGGCCCCTAAAAATCCTGCCTCGCAGGAATCCTTTCTTACCCCCGAAACAATTACGTTTTCATAAAATTTGGTGTACCTACTCGGATGTGAGACGAGAGAATGAAACGAGACAACGACTCCAACTCTTCACTCTCCACTTCAGTTATTCGGAAAATGTTATTTTCCTTCAACGAGACCACAGAATTAGAAGAAATTTAATTCTTGTAAAATTTGACGAACACAACATCCGGCCGACCATTACCAGACACCAGTATTTACGTTAATTCAGTTACGTAAGCCAACAAATTTATAAAGGAGACAGAGACAAACGATAAAAACACTAATAGATGCCTGCCTACATGAAATGATAACAGTATCGTGCAAAAAAAGAAACGCTATCATACGACGACCAAGATCAAGCCAAGCCATCTGTGGAGCCTGGATCAAGCTGACTTAGCTGACCTTGTTTTGTGTATTGAATCATAAGTCATGACCAGGGGCGTAGCGAAATCATGATTCTGGAAAAGGTTTTCAATTTTAAATTATAACATTAAATAGGTACGTATCGCTTGTGAAAGATTAATATGTTTGTTAGGCAGTAGGGATGGTAGTGATTTGAACACTCAAATCCTGCCGCTGGTCATGACTCCTGAATTAAAAATATGAACAATTTTCCGTCCTATTAAAATATTCACTGAAATACGGATTAGGAAGTAACGTATAACATACAATCCATTGGAATTAGAATTGAATAAATTATCGTTATCATTTCAGTAAAATAGAGAGAAATATTTGGTTAATAGCCTCTCAACTTCTCAGTGTTTAAATTCAGTCTTCAATTGAGCTATAGGACAATGGTAGATCGGAAACGGGAGGGAGAACAATTATGGTTAATAAAATACAAAAAAATAAAAACAAAATCACAAACGAATGAATTTTCTATTATATATAAATAGGCAGCAGGGTAGCGAGGCCGGTGTCAAGAATTCCTGCTGCTACGGCTGCCGCCTACTATTCAAGGTCACCTGCATTTACGAATTATTTTGTTCTCTTCTTTTTTTTTTTTTTAATCTTTCGATGAAATGCTGCGTAGTAGAGGAGAGAACGAAGCAGATAAGAGCATTTGTATTTGTAAATTCGCCCAGAGACAGAAGAGAGATTCGTACAATGTAGTGGTGCTCTGTTGTGCGAACTGTGCAAATGATTGGAGATGGTTGGAGAGAGGTGAAAAACGAAAAAGCAACTTGTTGATATGATTCTTCATTTTCGTTCGTTCATGAGTTTTTACTCCTTCGTTTTTGTTCTTTCGTAGGTGACGGTGACTTAGTCTTAGTCACATGTTGTGTTGTTTCCAAGGTGGTCGTTGGTAGCGTCCTAATGCTTTAGCGTTCTCTGGTTCCCTTCGAGTCCGAGTGGATTTTTATCTTCTTTACTCTTTAGTCCTAACATTATTAAACTAGAAAACATCGCTTTATCGATCTCAGCATCTCTGTCTCGTCGTTTAACCTTTTTACTTGTATTTTAGTTTTTTGTTCAATTTTTGCTAAAAAAAAATTGATTGTGATATTTTGTTCTACGATGACCCAACAATCTACCCTGGCTACTCAACCGTCGAACGGAATCGACAGCCAATCTCAAGCTGTCCCCGAACCTGGATCCTGGGCTAAACTTTTGTACGTCAGTAACCGGAGCACAGGATGCGCATGTGAGTAGTGCAATGGATTATACTGAAAATTTTCCCAATTTTCCTTTAATTAATGGACAGTACGAAAATTAATTTAATGTTGGCGTATGTTATAACATCATCTGTGTAATTATGCGTGTCTTGTCTGATTTACCAGGGGTTAAGGAAAATGTATTTAAACTGGGAAAAATACCCGATTGTGATCTGCTTGGTGAGCAGCTTGCTGCTGAAATACGAAACACAGTGAGCAAAGTACATTTCGTAATCGAAAGACGTGATATTCGGGGCGTTCCGGTCGGCTATATATCGGACCGCAGTTCCAACGGAACATTCTTAAATGGAGAAATAATCGGCAAAAACAACCAGCGAATACTGGGACACAATGATTTCATTAGCATTGTGAAAACCGAGTGGAGAAGTGAGTGTAATGGTTATTTTGTGTCTTAGGCGTTGTGTACCCGGATGTAGTATCGAGGTTTTTGTCGCTTTTAATTCGGTTTCAGTGTTCAGGTTCCAATATTTGCCGTTCGACACCCGTGTCGACGTTCCCGACTCGCTCAAAATGGATTATTGTGTTGTAAACGATGCGCCTATCGGTTTTACCGGCCTGGTCGAGATGGATTATCATGTTGTCGAGACGATCGCGAAGGGTCGTTTCAGTCAAATCCACTACGTCCTTAATAAGGTATATTTATCGTGTTCGTGGACCGCTTTGTAGATTCTTAAGTTTCTGCAGCTTTTCTGTTCGAATCCATGTGGTGAACAAAATTTAATGTGAAAGATGAGTACAGAGTTCTTTTTTTCTTTGGTTTGTGGAATGTGCTTGAGTAAACCCAAATGAGCATTTTTTGATCTCATTCTAAATCCGACTTATTCACCTGTGCTTCTTTATCGAACTTCCAGCTAGCTTCCTTTTGTTCATTCATATTAGGGTTTGGCACAATCAGTTCGTTGGAGGAGGGAGTTGAAAGTGAATGCACCATTCGAAATACCTCTTCGGTTGTAATATTTTTCACTCTTCCTTAATCGAAGAAGGTTTCTGTCGATAGTATGATGATATTTTCAATTTTTATAGACAGAATGAGCTATATGTCTGTAGTGTATAGGGGCATTAGTTGACGGGTGAAAGTGCGAGCTAGTCAGGGGTGTGCATTTTTCTGCTGAGCCAACGTCGGTTTCATTAATTTTGTATCAAGTCTTCCGGGCTTATTTGTATCGTCATAATTTTTTTTTTTTCTAAGATTGCTGTATGTTTGGTACTAAGTACTCGGTGAAATTTTGTTAGTGAAGTGGAAAACCATTATTTCGACTGCAATGCATCACTGAGATCAATGCGTTTTAAACGGCATGAATAATGTAGTTAATTAATCCAAAAATTGATATAATTTAGTAAATGAGAATTATATTCGACTCTGCTTGGATTAGAAATATTGTAAAACACCGATAATTTTTTTCTTTTTCAATTCAGCTATCTTTTGCGAAAGATGTAATGCGCCTTGCATTTCAGAAGTTGTTATGTTGGATATGCTGACTAAATAATCGTCTCTCCTTGATTGATAAGTTGGAATCGTTAAACGCTAATTTTTCAGTAAAATCGTATCAAAAAATCTCCCGATGATTCGATTCGAACAACATTATTCTTGGTTCAAAAACTCAATAGTAAGATTTTAGAATCAAACATTTGAAAAATGACGAATCGTGATTGTAGAAATTTCTTGTATTCGAAGAAAAAATTGTTATTTCATTGTTGGCATGAATTTTGAGACTATATAATTATTATGATTGATATTAATATGTAAAATTTTCTTTTTAAAGTGAATTTATAACCCTTTTGCCTTTTCAATACATCGCTGTAGATGTTTCGTTGTCGAGAGAAAAGATAAGCGAGTAGCCACCGCGAAATTTCGCTGAAAAGCATAATTAAAAGTTTTAGTTTTATCTGCGCCTATATATGGTTTTTTTTTTTTTTTTTGATGTGCAGAAAACTTGCCAACCGTTCGCCATGAAAGTATCTCGTGTGTCGATGAATATTAACGAGGAAGATGGTGTTCTTAACGAATTGAAAATCCTTCCTGCTTTGAAACATGTGAGTAATTAGAAATTAATTTTGTTTAACTCTATCTTACTCTGTAACGATAGAATAAAAAAAAAAAAGGAACTGCAGTTACGTTGAAATTCTGCTCTTGAGACAATTAGACTTCGAAAAGTCCATTGATCTGCTCGTAAGAAATGAACGAATACTTGTACGTTTCCGCTTTACATAAGATTGCTTTGGAGGAAATCGTGTTTTTGGATGTGGGTGAATTTATCTCGCGTATATTTTAAGTTTTTGACCAGCGTTTCTAATTTTGTAATTTTTTTTTGTCACAGGAAAACATCATTGCCTATCATGATAAAATTCTCAAGGGAAGTCAACTCTTCCTGGTTGTGGAATTTGTGGAGGAAAATTTAAGTGATATTCTTCGCTGGAAAGGAAGGTTATTCGAACCTGTCGTCAAACATATTTCTAGGCAAATAGCGTCAGCGTTGGTCTATTTACACAGCGTTCGTATAGTTCATAAAAATTTACAGGTGAATCAAGTGAAATATGTACGTAAATGCTTCACTCTTGTGACTGAAAGATTGAGATAAATCAGTCACTGTTTGACTGAAGAGTAAGGTTGAGTTTTGAATGAATCTGGCAGATTAGCTTTTTAAATTTACTTGTAGTGAAAATTTAATCGAAGGTGGTCGTTTTCACGTCTTCCGGATTCGTTTTTCATTGTAAATGCAAAATTTTCATTTATCCACGGTTAAAAATAAATTCTGTTTTTTTTTTTTTTTTTATTGAATTAGCCCTCATAATTTTTTGCAGGAGTGCTGCCGTGATGGCTGGAGTTGAAACCGAAGTGTGATCTAGTTTTAAAATTTGAGTATGTGCGATTAACATTTGGAACTTTTTAAAATTATTTTGGTAAACCTTGAGCTAATAGTAGACAAGATTCTGATGCAAAAAATTTTATTAATACTATTTTTATGTGACTGCATTATTTTAACATTCCACTTACCTTAATATCTGTTTTTAACCGACTTTAACCAAAAAGGTGGATGTTATCAATTCGATCCATATGTACGAGTATGTTTGTATGTTACAGTTTAACTTTTCCCCGTGAGTATCGATTTTGATCAGCGTTTCCTTAAATGATGAAGGTTGATCCCATGGTGATCCCATTTTATTTTTTCTCGAATCGATGTAATAGTTTTCGAGTTATCTTCAAGAAGCGGTTCGTTTCAAAGCAAAAATCAGCATATTAAATGCAAATAAAATGAAGAAAAAAAAATTGTAGTAATTTGGTATGTGAATAATGTTTGCAAAAAATCGAACCAACTTGAAAAAAAGAAGAATAAAAAGAAAATGCGCTAAATAGAGAAACATAATTATTTTAAAATGTTTCCTGCAATATCTATTGAAATTGTTGAAGTCTGCGCTCTTTTCCTTTATCATGCAGTTTTTTAAGTATTTTGGGTGTGTCAGTTGTGTCATAATTTTATTGCATTTCAATATTCCTTTAGGTCTTGTATGAGAAATTTTTTATTATTATTTTTCAGCGAATTTTTTTTTTCTTTTAGTTTGATTGTTTATAAAAATATTTAATTTTTATGAAAGTGCTCTTTCGTTTCATTTACATTCGTATTAGCCCCATTTTACTGTGAAATTAACAGTTTTTAAAAAGTAACTCAAAAACTATCTCCATTAATCGTATGGAGAATAATATGGGACGTCCACCCTGCAACATTTTGAAGAAAGTCCAACAAAGTCGGTTCTCGGGGCAGTGTTACGCTGGAAAAAACGTTTAAAAAAACGAATCGATAACCTTTTTTTAAGGTGGTTAAAAATTCGACGGAGTACGGAATTAACTTAATGTAAACTTATATGTGAGAAAGTAAAAGGATCACCGACTTCAACAGTTCTAGTAGATCGTGCTGGAGAAATAAAAAAAAAATTATTTTTCTCTAGTACATTTTCATTTTGTTTCCTCCTTTAAGTTGCTTCGCTATTTAGTGAAATCTTTTTAATACTATTTATTCCTTGATCGAATGATGAAAATATTGACTTCCTTAAAAATTTCGGGTAGTAACATTTGTTGAATTTTCCCCTCAATTATACTTTTTTCTGCTTTCAAAATTACAAAAAATTATTTCTACTTATACTCATGCAGAAAATTCTTTCATGTGTACCAATTAATAATTTACGTAGCTTTACTTCGAAAATGCATTCTTTCGATTTATTTTTTTGTTTGTACTTATTGTATTCTTTTAGTTATCTAATTTTGGTTTATATTTGCAGCCGAAAAATATACTTCTTACTTCGAGAGACGATTTTCCGACAGTAAAAATAAAAAATTTTCGATTTTCGAAGAAGCAGAAAAAGCAATTATCAACGATGAAAACTGTCCACGATACCTCTGTATATCATGCACCAGAACTGAAACATCCTTATAACATCTACGACACTCGAGCTGATGTGTGGAGTTTTGGCGTCATACTATACGTTTGGTGAGTTCGTGGATGATTTTTTTTTTATTACGAAAATGGTTCCATACTGACAATTTTGATTTTCGTGTATCGTTTGTACGAATGAGAAACGCTAACAATGAACTTTGGTGCTGGTTGCGATGAATCGGATTGAACGCTCAGATGAATTATTGTCTGCAGTTATTTTACAATTTTGGCTTGATCAATCGAATCGCTTGTCTTCTTCAGTTGCTAGCCTTCCACCATTCGCCCATCTTGGTTCTCGATCTTATTTCTGAGTACTCTTCTATTATATGTTTAAATTCAATGAGTCGTAAGAAATTTTTTTAAATCGATTACATTTGCTCTCGCTTTTTTAACATCTGTGAATTAAAGTGCCTGAGTAATTTCGAATAAGTATGCCGGAATTTGAGTTGTATTTACTCATATTCTGAGTCGGCGAAAGTGTAGTGAGGTGAAACTCTTCAATGAAGTGGATTACGATCTAGGTTTACATAGGAATTTACTTTCGCCGCTTTTATAGAAACTTTATCAACGAGCGAATAACTTGAGAAAGAAATTTTGAAAGTTGAAAATTTGTTTGAAGTTTTGTCTCGACTTGTTTGAGAATGGGATCGTAGAACAATTGTGGCTCTGGGTGAAATTTTATTTTTACTTTTTGCAGTAATTATATTTCTCGAAATTTCGTTGAAATTTTCATTTGTGACTGAAAAAGAAGACCGGTCAGATTTAGACTTGTTAGTGCCAGAAACGTAAGTGAAACTCGATTATTTTTTTTTTAATCTTATGATGTGTATGAAGGGGTGTAGATAAAGCGGGTATTGAGTGCTCCTTGGTTCTAAAAAAAAAAAAAAAAAGTCAACATGAAAAAATAGTTTGTGTATTTTGGTGTTGTGGTTAGAAGGGGTTGACACTCTTATGTGTGCGATTAAATTACGTAGATACTTGAAATTTCTGTCTTTTCTCACAATCATTAGTTACACCTTCTCCGTTTCAGCGACACTCGCAACGTATTTGTTTCCTCTACTTTCTTGCGAAATATGGTATTTCCTGTTTGTGAAAATCTGTAAAAGCAGAGTCATGAACATCGCTCTTGATATATGTATATCTGTTATAAAAATATGAAAACGATTACAAAAGTCAACATTTTCTTCTCTGAAATTCAATTCATTCGAATTAAAATCGTATAATTTCATGACGATTGCCGGTACTCTCTTCGTACCTCTCCATTTCACGTAAAATCTTCGACAAATTTATTTTAGGGAAGTGACTTAGTGAAGAGTGCCAAAATATTTCTGATAGACCTTCGTTGCTTTGATCGAAACAACAGTAATATTGTCAGTTACCACCGCGTCATGTTTCCGATTTATTTGAATTTAATCAGAAGTACGAATTCGATACCTATCACGTTGTGTTTCAGGAACACCGAGTCCTAAAAATTTATAAAATTTGCAGCTCATTCGATTTATTTTTTATTTATGTACACATTTCAGTTTTTATAATCTGCTTTAAAAGTGAAATTTTCCTGTATTTTTGTTTTTAACCGACACAACCAACGTCCGAATTTGGGAGCAAGTTGTTTTTTCATCTTTTGTCCATTCGATACACGATGGCTGACAGTCATAAATAAGTCACTCGGCAAGTGAACCAATCACGTAGTGTAAGCCATGATTGATTTTAATCGTTTATGTGATTTCAGCTTATGCGGTAAAGAACCTGTAGAAGGTGTGGAAAATAATGCCGGTGGCAGAGTGCAGTTTTGTCCTAGCGACACATGGTCGAATATCACGCGATTCGCCCAGAACGTTATCGAGACGTCGATGGTGGTGAATTTTAAAAATCGAATTCAATCGACGCATATACTATGCCAGCCGTGGTTTATGATGGTAAGTGCGACTGAATTCGTTACCCACTACAATTCTTTTGTTTCGATTTTAATTTCTTACAAGTAGGCCTGCTCATCTACGATCGAAGGTAATAATTTTGTAAATGACCGGCTTCGTCGCGTTAACGAATGTCGTTGAAAGAAAAAAGGAAAAAAACCGAAAACTAGAACAGTGGCGGATTCGTGAGAGGAAATGGGGAAATTCTTCCCCGAACGTTAAACAGAAAGGAAGGAAAGGAAAATTGATTGAATAAAGTGGAAGATGGGGCCACAAAATCCGGGTAAAGGCCGTCAAAAATTTGTTGAAGAACAAAAAAAAAGCAACTCCTAATTTTTTGTCATATCCCCCCTGTTTTATCATAGAAATTATTTTTGACCTATATCTATATAAGTACTTATATAGTTTATGACTGATACGATTGAGACGAATAATTATTTAAATTAAAAGAAAATTTTTAATTTACCACGTTTTTAAAAAGGATTAAAAAATATAATTTCTCATAGCCTCATACAGATTTATAAATAACCCCATACGTATTGTTCTGAAAATTTGTGATTGTGTATTTTAAATTGATATAAAAATAGTTGTAAGATTTAAAATGGAAGTCGTGTGGTGCATACAATAGATAATTGGTGTATGAATAGTTCACCTTAGTCACTAACAATTTTATTGCGCTGCAAATGATATGAACTGTTGTGTGAGTTTTATCAACGACAGTTACTCTCTATACTTCGTACTATTATCTATTGGATGCGCTCTATGTTTTACGTTTTAAATCTCACAATTATTTTCATAGCTAGTAAAAACTCACTATCACAAATTTTCAGGACAATCTGTGTGGGATTTTAAATCTGTATGAGGCTAGAAAAAATTCTATACTTTTTAGTTCATTTTGAAAACGTGGTGTATTAAATTTTTTTTTATTATTATTAAATTATTATTTTCTACTTTTTAGTCTTGTGTTGTAATTTTTCAATCAATTTTAAACATCTTGATGAGATTATGACATAGACTAGTGGCAAATTTCAAATTTATTTCAGTTTCCCTTCATCTCAAGTTTATTTTTATTTTTTTTTCCTCTCTATATATTATTATAGAAACATATTTCGAGTTAATATTGCATTGTCATCCAGTTCTGAATTATGTTTAAAGTTTCAGTTCTCTAGCTCGTCGGGAAGTTGATTTAAAATCGATTGCAAAGTTTGTATCGACCAGATAGACAAAAAAGCGAGTTAATAAAAACGTGGTAATGTAATGAGATTTTTCGGTTAAAATAGGTCAATAATGTGAACGCTACAAGAAGAATGAAACTAAAGTTATATAGACTAGTTAGACAAGTCGACGCACTTCCATGAAGCCAGTGTAACAGAATTGTCATCATTTTGTAGTTGTGAAAAATTATCCCACTAAGTAAGAGCAAGTGTCGTTAGTTATTCGAGGTGTAGGGCAAGTGAAGGGAATTGAATCTCAAATGACCCTAGCGCTTACTCAGTGGGATAAAATGTTGAAAATGACTTTTGTAACGTTTTCTTATCAGAGTGCGTCAACTTGCTTAAATAGTCTATATAACTTTAGGTGGGACACTAATGAGACAAATAATTGATTTTTTGTAACACCCTTCCCAAAAGTACGTGTTTTTACGCGTCTTGATTGAACAAAAAGTAGCGAATTTCAATACGAAGTTATAAAATTATCTCCTGCCCGCGTGCACTTGCAACTTGAATTTCTCGCATAGATTGGCTACTTTCTCAGTTTTTATTATTTCACGCTAGGAACTAAATACCGTAGTTTGATATTTTGCATATTATTATTATTCATCAATGAAATAGAATTATATTTATTTTTCAAACAAACATTTTGAAAACAAGCAAACCATCAAAAACTCGAAGAAATATTTTTTAGTTTCAAAAAAATGAAATTATTAATTATCATTTAGATCTGAAAAAAAAAAAAAAAAAAAAAATTCATCACCATGTTTTTGGGGATAGTGGGGCGACTCGCCTATTTTTTGCACTTGTTTCACAAATAACTATTTCGATTTTGGTAAGGATTTTCTCGGAGTATTTAAATATGGTAGTTAATTCCCATGTATAAAAAATTGAGTCTCTTAATAACTCGATTGATTTTCTTTCGGGCCTTTGTTTTGAACGTTTAAGAAAAATATTCATTAGATTTATTATACTGCTCGACGAACTATTTTTCTGTTTGATGCCTGAAGAGTAACGAATAGCCATTTTAAGGGGAAATAATAAATATTACTGAATATGAGAAATATTGGAATTTTCTTATCCTGGATAGTATTATCTGATATCCCAAGTCTATTGTCAATATTTCGTGTTTGAACTGTTCCTGAAAAGTTCGTTAGAATGTTGAGAACATATGTTTCGGGCAAAATGCAACTTCTGTTTCATTTTCGCGTTTTTTCTTAATTTCGAATGTAATCAAACCTTACGTATTTGACTCGTATTTTTTCTTCGTTGTATAGCAGAAATTCCCGCCTCTGTCAAATGCAAATTTATCATCCCGATGTTAACGTTTAACTTGAGTGATTTTGTGATTATTCTGAATTTAAATTTTGTCTATTCTTCAGATTTTGTTTTAACATTTACCAGGTTTAGTCTGAAAAGCGGAGCGTGTATTCTTTGTTACAGGAACAGAATTTGACGTCCAATAGAAAAAGACCAAACCCATTTACTGAGGAAACACTCAAGAAATTTAAATCTACCTTTGTTTAGTTCGTATAGTTTTCACTCTCGTTAGCTCGTTTGCTCGCCAATTTTGTGTAATTTCTTCCGTGTTCGTCTTGTGAATCTCTTTTTATTTTCTTTTTTTTCCCTTCAATATTCGTATTATGTCGCTTGTGAAAGAGCCATTTTCACTGGAAATGTTTTCGATATTCGTTCGTTTTCGATTTGTAATTTCTATTTTGTTTTTCGTTCGTTTGTTTTCGATTTTTTATTCGTATTATGTACCTATTTCTTTCGGTTCTCTATTCGTTGGTGCCATTTGTTAAGAGAATATGTGTGTACGTAATTTTTACGGTACATTATTTTATATTCGCTTCGTGATACTTTTTTTCTTCCCGTATGTGCCATTTATTGAACGGATATGTGCCCAAGTGTGTGCAGTAATAATAATTATACCCGATGTTATTTGGTTTACCTTTCAATCTTCGCCTAAAGCTTCTCCTGAGAATTTTGAAATTTCTATTTCTTGCTTTAAATGATAGGCACACCCATCCACCATTGAAAGTCATTAGTCTAGGATTTTTATGTTTTAGTAATTACTATGTTCGCTGTAGTTAGCGAAGTCCATGCTAAAATTTACAGTGTTATTGATATGAGAACTTTGACACAACGTATCATTGTCGTAAGTTTTTTTTTGCTCTTGTTTTTGTTATTTTACTCGGGTATCTTATTTTTTGAAAAGAAAAAAACCGAAGTTTTTAGCGTAAATTATGATTTTTAAATATAGGCATCTATTCGTAGAAATTGCTGCGTGTAGGTGCTCTCATGAACTGATGAATGTCAGCTTGCTCTTACGAGCTGATGTGAGTTCTTTTAGGAATTGATGGGTGTAAATCAGAGACATACGGCTAAAGAGATGTCCAACGTCCGCTCAAAAACATCAAATGTAGAACTTTCCGAATTCGAATATTTGTTACTGCGCATGTGTTGTAGCTGAATAGCGCGTCTGTATTGGTATGGAGATGTGTATATTTTTACACTGAAATATTCGTAGCTTTGGATGCGCGAAACGTACTACATGAATTGCTTTTTTTCTGCCTTTTGCACATTTTTAAACCACAGCGCATATGGAACGTTGGACATCCCTTTAGCTGTATGTCTCGTGTACATACTTTTAGCAACTGACTTAGGCTTTCTCTGCGGAATTGATGTTTGTACTTTTGGGAACTGATTTAGTCTTGAAATTGTTGTGTGAATACTCTAAAGAATCGACGTATATATTCTTAGGAACTTGTGTGTACTCTTGAACTGATATGTATACTCTTAGGAACTTGATGTGTGTACTCTTGAACTGATTTGTGTCTTCTTAGGAACATGATGTTTTTACTCTTAGGAATTCGATGTGCGTACTTTTAGGGACTTGATGTGTGTGAACTTAGGAACTTGATGTGTGTACTTTTAGGGACTTGTTGTGTGTACTTTAAAAACTTTATGTGTGTAATCTTAAGAACCTAATGTGTTTACTTTTAGGGACGTGATGTGGTACTTTTAGGAACCGTTGCATATTTACTCCGAGAAACTTATGTATGTACGCTCGCTTTTGGAAAATTTTGTGTAGATACTCTGTTAATGGCATATTACAATCGTGTATTTTATCTTTTTGGCTGCAAGAATATCTTTTCAGTGAACTAATGCATTAATTTCTATTATTAATTATCGATTGGAAAGTATGAAGCTTTGTATTTCACTTTCGTATGCTCTTGGCACATATCCCATGTTTTTTCTTGTTATTCACTCTCGCATGATTCATTGAGTCAATTTTTTGTTTTCTAATAAATATTTCTGTACAATTTACTTTCAAATTGATTATGCTGTGTTTTTATACTTTTTCAACTTTTACAGACATGTTCTCTTGATCGAATGTGTCTTATTAATAAATTCAAAAATGTGTGTAATTGAAATGCGTGTATGGGCTTTATATGAGATACTATGTGAGCTGAATATGTGCGTTTTTGTGGCTCTAATATTTTCTGATTTTAATTTTGTGCCACAACCGGTGGCTTGATTGTTCAACTGCTCCAAAAGAAACATTTAAAGGTCAGGTTTTCCAATTTGTTTTCAGTTTCATTGTGCAGCGGCTATTTTTTATTTTTGGGTTTCAGCTACTGATTTGGTTATTTCACGCAGTGTATGGAGAATATATTTTCATGGAGAGTAGGAGAGGATAATTGGTTAACGATGAATCAACATGAATATTTCTTTCACGTACTGGTGCATCAGTAGACATAAACCTAGAACACTTCCATTTTGGATTCGGAATGAATCGGAAGGTCTTAAGATAAAATCAATTTTTTAATTACTGTATTTCTAAACAAGTGAGTATCAGATCCCAAGAACATAGTACGTTCGAACCTGTATTCATTTATCTAAAATGTAGGCTTTTTTTGGGGGAAAAATCTGGGTTACAGTAGCTCCATTTCGTCTTAGAGATTTTGAAGAGAATATTTCGCGCACATTTTCAAATGCAGTTGAACTCTATTATTCATATTTGATTTGGGAAAACTTTTTCTCTTATTTAGCGAGTATCCGAATTTGTTTTATCTAAAAATAAGTACATTAAACTCATAAATTTGGGTAAAATGGGTAAGTTGCGTATAGGAGTCCAATATACAACAGAATAATGTATCACGCAACTGAGAAGGAAAGTGAACAATTTCGCAACGAGCGCGAGGTTTATAAACATAAGTTAATCATTTGCTCACCGAGTTGCGTGCAATAATTTTTTAGAACGAGTGAACGGAATGTTTTATTCAAGCAGGGGCAATGAAACCTGTGGGTTGCTGGGTCGAATGTTCGTAGTGGCAAAGAGAATTTTTAAGAAAAAAAAATTGAATTATTTGAAGAAAATGAGACATTTAAAGTAGTGGAAGAAACTGAGGAATAAATTAGGCGAGAGAAAAAAAATTCAGGTTTGAAGAGATTGCGAAAAGAAAGTTTTGAAATTGGCTTTTTTATCACGCCTTTGTATATGTATATATATATATATATAATGTATGTATGTATGTATATATGTTGCAAAAAAAAAAAAAAACACTTTCCCTTATAACTCATATAGTTGGACACTTTTGAGTTGAGGCTCGAAGCCAGGTCATTATTTCAGTAGGAGCAAACAGATTTCTGTGGGCGGCAAGCCTAAATGCAGATATTTACCTTAGAAAAAAAGACAATATATATATATATACAAACACACTTTTTTTTTTTGAAAATTCGCAGGGGGGCAAATGCAACGACCAGGGAGGGCAATGCCCCCATTTGCCCTCCTGGCTACGGCACTGCTTTTCACTTTCCTTCGTAATTCATGATTAAATGTCAGGGAAAATAAGCTCGGAAATCGATTTTCTATTATTCATCTTCCAGTAGGCCGCATGTTGACAGCTGATTATCAAGGTATCTACTGTACTGGAGTGCAGCAGAGATGTTTCAGCGCGTTAATAACGCGCATGAAATAGAGAATAAATCACTAGCGAGAAAAAAAAAAGACTCAAATATTTATTAATACAAAAATACATATTTAACAGTAATAGCTTAAAAAAAATACTTTTTTTTAAAAAAAATTGATTGGTAGAGGATATGGGCCACCGCTTGCTGATTGAAAACCGAACGGCGAGAAAACGACAGAATATTGAACAAAAAAGGGAACTTCAATTTTAAACGTGAAATACAAAAATAAGGTACGAATTATTAAAGCTCGTTACAGGATGCAGAATACAACAGGTATTTTCTCTGGCGTATACAAAACATCGTACGGCGTTGTTACGTGTGTGGCTTCCAAAGGCATCTGCGATGTTGATTCGATATACAATTTAGCGAGTCAGTGACGAAAAGAGCGTACCACAATCGGTTCGTAATTCACAGTAGGTATAATGCATATATTTTGGTATTCTTTTATGGGCATACGCGGGTATCTTCAAAACATTATCGGCTTCCCCTTCGTTTTACTAGTCACGTAGGCGGTGAATTTTCGAAGAAATCGCGGGTATTCACGTTTGTAGATCATACGTAACGCGGCCGAAGGAGCCCAACCGCCGGGATTCACTGCCACAAAAATAACGTAAAATTAGTATGGTAAATTTAGGGCTGAGCGAAACTAAAGGCTGGTATATAGAACACAATAAGCTGCATTACCCGCCCTTTGGGCAGGTACAATATATGCTAACATTCAACAGAACAGCAAATTTTAGTGAAAATTTTCGAACTTAATTACAGCACTCGGAGTCTTAAGATTTGACAACTCACAATTGCCACTGAACTAAAACCCTTAAGAACTGAGAAACAACAATCAAACGCATTAACGGGTTTAAAAATAAAAAACTTAGTGAAAACATTTTAACTTGATCACAGCTCCCAGATGTGAGTTTTCACTTTTCGGAATTACGACAATACAACCCTAAAAAAGAACCGATAACTCACATTCAACAGAATGGGTCCAGAACTTAAATACTATTAACAAAAAATTTTCGGTTCAATTATAGTTTTCCAAAACGAAACTTCTCAGAAACCATGTAGGTAAGTATGGGCCCACCAATATGAGTTTATGGAGCCAAAGTTTTGTAAAAATCTATTCGATTGGAGAGGTGGAATGCTGCAACAAACCAAAACAACTTCGATTTGTATTGAATAACTGGGATAACTGTAGAAAACCGAACGATAGTGTAAGGGTTTGTTTGATTCATAAAAAGAATGCAGCACTTTCACGTAACCTACACCCATCTATGTATATATATATTTTTTTCATTCGTTATTCAATCTGACAAAGTGCGGCACTCGAACTTTGAAATTTTGAGTTTTTACTTCTCAGAACTGACGCTAAAACTGTAAGACTGAACTAAGGTGTAACTTTGAAACAGAACAAGTCCGAAACTAAAATGTCAGGGGAAAACTTTTTACTTTAATTAAAGCTCTCAGTCTACTTATCAGAATTGACACGAGAGGTTAAGACCATTAACGGGGAATGAGAACTAACTTTGAACAGAACAGATTCTAAACTGAAACATTCAAACTTAATTACAGCTCTCAGAAGAGATATTTTAAAACGAAACTTAGCAGAAACCATCGGAAGATAGGCTTTAATATGAAGTAAAACTTTAGTGAAAATCTACAAGTTGGAGAGGCTTGATGCTGTGACAAAAAAAAAAAAAAATCAACTTCAATTTATAACATAGATAACATAAAATCTAAAGCTTACTTCAAATTATTTATGTATCACGAACAAGACATAAGGTGATAATGTATCGTAAAAACTGTGGACATTTTTAGGGGAAATGGCAACTTCAACTAATGTGATTCAATGTGCCTTCTCACAGAAAATTATGAATCGTATTTTCGAAGTTAAAATACTGGATGAGAAATAATCACCCGTATTCTAGAACGATACTTACGCAAAGATTCGATACTTGAGTAATGTTTTATCTGCGATTCCCATGTATTAGTACAGGATGAACCTGGTTAAACGAGTATTCAAGTCAAATTTTCTTTTAAAAAACATTCTAGAATATGGGTGAATATGTACGTTCGAAGTACTATTTGCAGGTAATTGTAAACTATTTTCAGAATTTCTGAGACACTTGTGGCTATTTAAATATCAACTCACACCTCAACAAAGATCAAATAAGAGATTATGAAATTAAAAATGACTGGTGTTTGGGGTGTTACAACTATGTGGGCAAACAAACGAGATTAAAGCATGGTAGTTATATGTATCAGGGTTGTGTTGCCAAAAGCAGAAGTGCTTTTTAGAACTCTTATTAACCAGAAAACAAATAATTTTTTTTAGGAACCAAAAGCGAAAAGAATGTAAAGAAAAAATTGTTGATAGAACTACCAAGAAGGTAACCAAAATAACAATGCAATTTGGTATCATTTAGGTAGTGGAAGGAAAATTTGCTTTATTTTGAAAGTTGAATCGAAAGTGAAATGATGCGCAATTACCAAAAACTGTTCGATTAATAAATTAGTCTAGGACAAGTAATCGATTATGATTTTTTATCAACATAATATCGAATCTGCTAATCAAATCAATTTATTTTATCAAATTCTTGCGAAAAATGCGATAAAAAATGACCTTGAAAATTTTTCCTGATTATTGTAGTTTTGCCCAAGCCTGAATGATTATTGATTAGTCGACCGATCGATTAGCGCACATCACGACAAAACTGCAAGAAACATGAAATTCATGACTATGTATTGATAGGACCCTTCAATCAGTATCTAGCCAATAATAATTCAACTTAAATTTTCAAGGTCATAACAGGAAAAAAATTTTTTCAACAATTTAAGAATAAACTAGAAAATGGGAGTGGGAGTGGAAGTGAAATAAAATTGGAAGCGGAAACAAAAGTGGAAATCAAACCCATATTTGATATGATTTCACTTCCCAAACAGTAACAAAACTGAAAAGTTTTTTAAATAGAAGCGAAAAGTAGAATTGGAACCAAAATTAAATTTAATACAGAAATGGAAGCAATTCTGGAAAAGAAATTGTTTGGGTTTTACAGCTCTGACACGTAAAGCAGTCATCAAATTTTTATTCACAATTATTTTTAAAGAACATTTGGCTTTTCATCGGACATACCAAATTAAATGGGAGACTCTCAGGAATAAAATGAGACCAAGAACAAAAAGTTTGAACCTTCAGAAGCCGATATAGTGAAAAAGGAAGAAGAAATTGTCTCAATTTCATTGTTTTTGGGTCTTTTCATTGATTGGTTGCATTGTTTGTCCACAATGTTAAACTCTTTTCGAAGCGCCATTGTGCTGTTACGTCTAAACCTAAACTCCCATTTGAACGTTGAACCTTTATTTGAAAAATTCTTTCTTGAATCGATACAAAAAATTTACACAATTTAAACGTTAGTCGAGTTAGAGGGTGGGTCAATTCGAGATCGAATATGAAACCCACGACATGGGGGCAGACCGCAGTTTCAATATTTCTAGAGAACTGAAGAACTCGATTTTATTAATATGGAAAAAATGGATTCTACTTCATCCTAAATTAGTCAGCAACACATTAATAAAGTTACTCTACTAAATTCGTTATAAAAATGACTAGATCTCTGCTCATAAGTGTCGTATTTACTTACCTACAGAACAATACGTAATTTTACAAGCGATATCTGCACGTGTTAGTTGTGATTTATCTTTTTGGGGGTCTAAAAGTATGGTCTGACACATTAGGCACACAGTCAAATATACACGGACAAGTTTACCATTTCCATCAGCCTGACAAAACGAAGATTACAAAAATTATAATCAAAATCTCGATTAGTACATTATCATTTTGTCTGTTCGATATTGAAAAAAATAGTGCGGCGCTAATTTTACGAAAAGGCTAATTAATTTTGGCGGGTTGAAATCGAAAAAAAAAAGTTTTTCCTCAAAAAGTTCCATATTTTCTGATCTGACTAGCGCAGTTTTTACTTCAAATGCTTCGTGTGTCTCATTTATTTCTTATTTGAAAAAAAAAAAAAAAAAAAAAAAAAAAGTTTCAAATTAGTGAATTTTTACCAATTTTTCGAGTATTTTCCCATTACAGAACAGACTGAAAACCAAAACCGCAGGGTAGAACTGAGAACTGAAATTCTACACAACTGGGCGACTTCGACTAAAACTTAATTTTAGCATTTTTTTTTTCATTGACTTTTTTGCCATATCGAACAAGGCTACTGGGCCGACGGGCAACATTCTTCGACCGCACTTACAGGCAGCGAATCAACGTCAGTCGAATTATTGACCACCACCCAACAATTGAGCACATTTTTATCGTCACTTTTGTCGCGAGGCACTTCACGCATATGCGACCAAAAGATTGCATCTCGTTGCGCCGCTGGCCACATCCGTTTGTGCACTTGGTGAAAGATGATCGTGTCGTCGGACAGTTCTTCCAGTACGTGCATACCATTGGCGTCGAGGGTGACTGTAAAACCGAAGCAAATTACCGACGAGATTAGTGCGATGCAGCCCGAACTTGAATTTCAATTCAGCTATAAGATACAAATAATGTTGGAAAGAAAGATAAAAAAAAAAAAGAACAAAACATAGAATAATATAAATTTTCGACAAATTATCACGAAAACTCAGATCAAGAACGAGAAATACCTAAAAAAACGTTACGAAGAACTTGAAGAGTTAGATCTTCTAGAAAGTCACAAAGAGCCAGAAGCTTAATTTAGCTTTGCTAAAAAGAATGACATTTTCATACCTAAATTCATTCTGCTGGTAGATCACTGGTACCGGATCTCCATCATTTACCTCCCCACGTCCGACATCAATGTATGTTCTCAAGATGGTGGACAAAATGGCCACGCAACCAAAGCCCATTAAACAATGGACTTGTAGTACACAAGTGCTAAATTTCGCTCTAATCCGTTGAGAAATTTCAAATTACAAGGTGAAGAGAATGAAAATTTTCCTCTGCAAGGAGAGACATTGACGCACGTCAATGTTTTTAGTCTATAGATTAGAGACTGCATAGGTTACTTACGATGAAGTCAGAGAATGTGACATAAAAAGTGTCCCAAATTTTCGATGTACGCCCAGAGTGAAAGAAATTCTCCCTAGTTGGGTGAAACATCTGATTAACAATATGCCTCATGGCTTAAAACATCCATAATTATGATGTTTTTACCAACTCTGCAAGAAGACGCCCTCCATTCCCTTGCCAGAGGATGACCTGGCCCCTCGACAGGACGCCCCTAAAGACCTTCGCCTTATTCATAATTATGACGTCATCAAGATACCAAGGCGACATCCTTAATAAGGGAATCTCTGCCGCTACACCTGGTGCATGCTTCAGACTATGACGTCATTAACCTAATCTGAAATGTTATATAATATGTTATACACAAGAGTGGACAGGCATCGAGAAAAAACAAGATTCGAATCCTTTTTTAGGGCTGAAAAGGATTCGTGATTCGAATCACATTGAGAAACAGAGGATTCATGATTCAAATCATTCATTTAGTAACAGCCGAACAAAGAATCAATTTCGCATTTGGGAAAAAATTTTTAACTTTATCCTCGCAAAATTAAACAGCTTCTTCCGGTAACTTTTCCTCCTGCTTTCCTGAATAAAAAAGTTTTTCATCAAAAAGTAATCAAAAGTTCAGAACTTCTTTCCCAAATTAAGGTCCAATGAATTATTCAACGTTTGAGACTAAGAATTCGTGATTTGTAGAAAATGATTCGTGAGAATCACTTTCAACCTTTTAACTGAAATTATTCGTGATTCGAATCAATTTTTTGAGGAATTTGCCCACTCTTGTTATATATTACATACGTGAGGCTTCTTTAATTACAATATAACATATAGCATAACGCGAATTGCAGATTTACCACCAGCCATAAAACGTATCCTTGTTGAAAGGTTTCACAAAAAGTGTCGCATATTGTTTGTGATGCAAGAGAATTACGAGCTTTTTGCTTCGACTGGTTGAGTTAGAAATTTATCCATCCTAAAAATGATAAAATATCGTAAATAGCTTTAAACTTCCTACCCCATCTAAAATAAAAAACTAACTTGATTTCCTACCACTTCTGAAATAAATTTTTTTTTCAAGAAAAATATAGCACCGAGTCGAAACGTCAAATAAAAATTCAATAATTTCGGTTATTAAGCAGAGAGAACGATCAATTTCAGACAGTATTTGGCACCAAGTAATGAATTTGAAGAAATACCAGAAACGACTATAGAAGTCAAACCTAGTATGGAGGTCCCTGCGCAGCATTCTGCTCAATTTCTCTCATACGCTTACAAAATCAAAAAACTACGTTCCACAAATAAAATACCCTCAAGAGAGCTAAAGGCTTCATCAGAACGCATCGGCGTTATCAACACATTTCGACGTGCATTCAGAACCTACAAAATCGACAAGATGGATTCGGACACATCAGCGAACCATGACGCTCATTTTCACCAATGGAATGATGCGAAAAAACTCTGAACTAACGAGCCTCAAGTCAGCCACAACGAAACAGCTAACGGATAAAACGAATCAACCTCTCCCCCACCCACAACGAAAAAACTACCATAATTCGTCAATACGCCACGGAAAACAATAAATATCACTGGACAAAGTTGGCACCATTAAAAGCGTTAACAACGATGGTACGTACTTTCCCACTCGTATCGATATTCGGGCCGGAAAAAGTAGTAGCACATTTCATGCGCCGAAAATCCGCGAACGTAATGGCAGGCTTTCAACGGATCTATGACTAAACCGTTCACCTCCTCTTCGCGTCGGTACATTTTCATTTCACCCTCTTCGGAGAACAGCTGCCACGAGTCTTTGCCGATGCCCATTCGCGCATGCAGCACTTGCTCAGTGGTCACTCGCTCGATCTGTTGAAACCCAACAACAAATACATCATTAAATTATTGGGGGATTACCTGAACCGTTAGTGAAGTAAAAAAAAACTCATTTACAAAATCAGTCGTTAAAACATCTATGTATGTATTTTGAATAATTTACGTATGGAAAGTGATTAAAGTGATTAGAATAATGCCACCTGGTAGGTAGCTCAACAAAACCAATTAATAAAAAAAAAAATTCCTCAAATGCGTACAGGTTTTGAACAAAATAGTGTTGTACAATAATAGAATAATGTTCCTATTTTCTTTCTTAAAATTTTTTTCTATATATATATATATATATATATATATAGTTAAAATCGTTTGAATTTTCTTGTCTGGTTTGATTGAATAAAATTTTCTGAAAAAAGGTTCAATTGACTTTTTTTTTTAAAGGAAAATGTCATAGAAAATGATTCATATCATACGATTTTTACAGCGACAATGTAGTTTCAGTTTAAAAATATATAGCACTATCCGAATCGCCATGTTTTATCAAGCTATAAATTGAGAAACCAGGTTGTGAAGTTCACAAACAAATTTTATCCTTTCAACCGACTCGAGATTACAATAAGAGGAAGACCAGCCTAAAGTTTTACGTAAATTATATTTTTTTGAAAGAGAGAAAAAAATAATTTTTAATCTCAAGTCACCAAAATATAGAAAAATGGGGATCATCTCAATCACAACACTTGCCATATTGTCTTCAGTATTTCTGGCTAAATAACCTGAAGATGGCTTCACCATTGTGAAAAACGTGGTACGACTCCATGTTCATATGAAATGAAAAAACATGAAAATTACTTCAGCAGATAATCGGTGCTCCAGTTTGCAGGGTGGTTTTATGGTCTCATTCTCATTTTCATCTGCCGATGTTGCTCGATGCTCCATGTTTTCTTTTCCAAGTTCAACAGCGTCGTAGAATTCGTCTTCGTTGGTGAGACGGATCTGAAAATGTAAATGAGAAAACCTAAATTTATTTACTTAAAAACCAAAATTAAATCGACAAAAATAAAATTAATTCTAAACGAACAACGAAAAAGAAAAAAATTAACAAAATTCACCTACACGATGAAGTTCTTAGTATACTGAAAATGATATGCATTTTCAGAATTGTATAATTTCTAAGATAGCAGTACGTAATTTAAAATTGTGAGAAATCAAATATTACGAAGAAGAAATTAAATTTAGGATTTCCTTTGTCATTTTTACGTTATATTTGAAGGTAATGAGCCCATTTTTGAGTAATAAAATAAGTTTTATTCACGCAACGATGATCAATTTGCAATGATTTTCTGCTGGTTCTACACATTTAAAAATTTTCAAAATAATATGGTGATTCGCTGTACGTGATCACAAGCGAAACAAATTTTATTACTTTCTCAATCCTACTCTGTCACTTACTGAATCTCTGCCAAATTTTAATCTAATAATCGATGCATTTTCGATTCACTCCGAAGCAAGTAATTCGGATACCGCATACTTTGCTAATTAAAATGTATATTACGCACTTATAAATTTTATTTTCTTTACCAGCATCAGTTGTGGCTTATGACGATTGGTCTTCTTTCACCGAGTATCAACGAGTCAATACACTTGTTACCAAATTATACACACATCGAGTCATAATAGGCATAAATGTTTTGCTAATTAAAGTTCACTCGACACATACTAACCTCAGTTTCAGTTTCGCTGTCGATATTCTCCTCCTCCTGTACCATTCGATGTTTGTACTTCTCCTCCAATTGCAGTCTTTTATTTGTCTCCTGCTCCAGGCACTTGGCGAATGAATCCTCCTGCAGGCTTATTAGTTCGATGCAATTTTGTAGAATCTCACTGATACTGTGCGCCGTCGCCTTACATGTCATCACATCAACTTTGAATTCGTTTACCAACGATTGTTTGTTCACTAAGTCAAAAAATAAAAATAAAATATATTTGCATTGGAAAAATTATGACGCATTTAAAAACGCACGGAGTTCGTTCACTCCATCAGCGAGTAAATATTAATTCAAATTTAAGAAAAAAAGAAAAAATTAGTAACATGATCAAATATTTGCAAAAGTTATCGTTCCTTTCGGCCACAGTGGTACACTTTTAGAACACCATAACTTACAAGCTGCAGCAGCCTTTGCAAAGGCCTAGACACCACCGTATTTCGTGCGGAGTGCTACTTTATGGCAAATTTATTTTCCAAATTAACGACGATGTCAGTCGATACGATCACAATTATGTAAATAAGTATTTATAAAAAACATACGATGAAAAGCGGAAATTGTACGTTCTATTTTTCGCCCTTACTTAGGGTCGTTTGTTTTACAAAATTACGACTGGCTAAATTGAAATTTACTCGACTCGAAAAAAGGGCTCAACCTTCGAAACGAGGTTTTTTTTTTCCTTCTCACTTTTCTCCTTCTCTTTATAACCATTTGTTTTACAGGCTTTGGCATTAAAAAGTTGAAAGGCGAAGAAACCGAAGAGAAAGACCGACATAGATAGCCAAGGAAAAGCATGAAAATGAACTAAAAATAATGACAGATACACACCGCGACGAGATTAAAAATAATAACGTTAAAATTGTCATAAATTCGAGTGTTTTTTTATTTTAGCTTCCGTTTGTGATGCTCGATAAAAGGATCGATATAAAAACAATAGTGTACAGATTTCCTAAATCAATTTCATGAAACCCGTCACAAAAAAAAAAAAACATCAAAATACAGTTGAAGATCATATCCATATTGTAGAGAAATGATTTTTGGGGGATGAGGAGAATGGAGACGAAAATGTAATAAAACAGCGGAAGAGAAAACAATTTTTTCGGTAAGAAAATTAAACAGAATATCTATACCGTATACTGCTCACTCGATGTGTTGAATACTATTAACCCACATTCGTCCTTTTCTCAGCTACTGCACACCCACAGAGTAGGCTTCGAATTTCTAAATTTCCAATTAACTCGCTAACAAGTTCTCAAATATCATCGTCGTCGGCTTGTCATATTCAGATGGTGAGATTGCTATATTTTCGATGAATAAAACCAAAACAGAAGAGAAATGAGGAAAACGGATATTATTTTGCATAATATCGTGGTAATGAATTCATAAAAAAAAAAACAATTTTAATAGCCAGCTGCAGGTTATTGCGAAAAACTCGTTGAAATATAAAATAAAAGAAAAAAAAATTCTCGGGCAGTGAAACTTCGTTAGAAAACCCAGTTTCAATTTTCATCGAAAATATTTAAAAAAAAAAGGGTCCAAATTAAATTTTTTAATATTTAAATTATTAAATTTAAATATAATTAATATAATTAATCAATTAAATAGAATAAACATTAAATTTAAATTAAATATAACTATTACAATAATAAATATAATTAATATACCACCAATAATTTTATCCGATGTAGAAAAGACGATCGTAACCCCTTACGCCGTAAATAAGAAAACGATACTTCTAGCAACACAGTGGACCTGCTTTTCTCAGCCCTTTTTCATTTTTGTTTTACAATTTTCTCGGAAACTATCAAACGAATAGGCACCAAACGTCTATCAGACTTGTACATATGTAAGAAAATCTATCGCGAAAATTTCAAACAAATTTCTTCTGTAGTTTCCTAAAAATTCTGGAAAAAGAACTTCTCAAGGAAATTTTTGTTCTTCAGTTTTCTTGAAAACTATCGAACCAATATAGGCATCTAACTTCTTTCAAACCTGCTTATATACAAAAACTTCGTGTCGTGAAAATTTCACACCCATCCCTTTGGTAGTTTTCTGAAAACAATGAAACACAAATTTTCTCCGGAAATTTTTTCTTTTCACCAGTTTTCTCGGAAACTACTGAACGAATAAGCACCAAACTATACTATCAGATTTGCACTAATATAAGAAAAATCTATTGTGAAAATTTCAATCCTATCCCTTTCATAGTTTCTTCAAAATCTTAGAAAAACCACTTTTCTCGGAATTTTTTGTTTTCTAGCTGTCTCTGAAACTACTGGACCAATAAATATCAAATTTTTTTCAGACCTGGTCCTACCTTTCATGAAAATTTCAGCCCTATCCCTTTAGTAGTTTTCTCAAGACCATGAATCAAAAAATGAATCCGATACATACATACACAAATATGATATAATATATGTATACAGGGTGCTCTATAAGTGGACTGCCATACTGCGTCAGGGAATAGTACATTGAGAAAAGAAAAAATAAATAACTTTTCCTTTCAACTTGCGGGTATGCAACCATTCATACACGTGTATGTGGTTACATACCCGTAAGTTGCAAGGCAAAATTATGGAAAAACCCACATTACTAACTCCTTTCATTGACTGAGTCAAGATGGGGTTGAATAATTTTCAATTTATAACGGTGCCAAAAAGAAATTTTTTGATTTTTTTTTTGATTTTCTGAATTTTTAAACACATTTTCAATTTTAAGGATAGGGCATAATGTGGAGAGGAAGTTTTTTACTTCTATCGACGAGTTCCATATGAAACCCTTGACTCTAAATTTTTTAAAATAATTTTAATGCTCTGCAGCCCCTCCAATTTTGAATACAGACCATTTGTGAACATAACATTCTTATATTTTCTCAATGTACTATCCACTAGTGTGGTATGGTGGACCATTCAGAGAGCACCCTGTATATGTGTATGTATATACATTAAAAAAAAAAAACTATCCCACAATGGGAAAATGCTGTCACTAGTTTTGTTTTATTGTGAAACGAAAAATTTTCATTACCTCCACCCTTCATTTCACCATGAGGTCAATTTTAATAACCCAGTTTCCAGGTAAGAATCAGAACAGTCTGTTGGAGAAAGAGAGAGTGGGAGAGATTTTACTATTCGAGAATTTGACGAGTGGAGCGACCGAAAATTTGTTTAGCTGGTTTTCGTGTTCTAAAACATATATTTTAGACTTTTTTTTTTTTTTTTTTTCTATCCTCGGAGTAATTTAACGCCCCATTCCCGACCCTCGTGGATGAGGCCCCGAGGGAAAAGTAACGAAACAAGATTAATGACTGTACCTTGTGCATTTCAGGCGAACGGAAAAGGTCACAGAATGCGGAATAAAAGCACACATTACAACACGTGCAAATGATCCACGGAGTGAGTCACTTCATACAGTCTTATACGAGTCGAAAATAAGAAAACGAGTTGCTTTGATGGAAAAATCAAAAAAAAAAAAAATGTTCACTTCACTTACCAACATCTACGGGTACGTATCTGATAAATTGCTCTTGAAGATTATCCACTTGTTTGCACAACGACTCGCGAAGCGTATCGATATCGGTAATTTTCGATTTCAGTTCTACGATTGACATGAAACGAAAGGAAAAAAATAAGTTAAGAAACTACAAAAACATATACATCCCGCATAAGTTAGTGGTCGTTCGTAAATTGTATAATTCAAACGCCACTTAATAGAATTAAAAGTAATAAAATGATGCCCGTAGCACTGCACACGAATATCCCAATCAACGACTTCGCTTCATACAGCCAATAGTGGTGTAAGTTATTTAATATGACTGCGAGTGAAACGTCAACATCTAATAAACAAAGCTCATACAGTTCATGAACTTCGTATTAAAGAGTTTGATACACGACGCTGGACAGGCCGTATACTTTGACTTCATTTAATTCACACGTAAAAAAGATTCCTTTCTTTTTTTTCTTTTTTTTTTGTCTTCTGTATGAAAAACACGTTATCACAGGTCACACTTCGACACAATGCACAAGCAAATTAGAGTACAGTCTGGGACAATAGCTAAATTCTCCGTTTACACGCCATAAATAAAACCACCCAAGTTTTCCTCTCTTCCGCGTACGCAGGTTTTTCTTTTCGTTTTTTATGGTTTTTGCTTGCAAAAAACCCTGTTAAATTCACTACATATTTTTTTCCTCCTCCATTATTCCTCAGCCTGAGTTTTATGTTTTTTTTTTTTTTTTAACTGAAAATAAAATTTTCTATTTTATGACGATATCTGTAAACATTTATTTATTTATTTATTTATTTTTCTTCTTTTCCTTCTTCATTTTCTTCAACCTGTGTTTTATGTTTTCTTTTTCAACTGTGAAAAAATGAAAATAAAATTTTCACCGATTTATATGATGTTATCTGTGACTATTTATTTTTTTGATTCTAATTTTGCCATAAATTTATGGAAAATGTGACAATTGACAATAATGTTTCAATTTTTCAACTGTTTCGTCTTTGTTAAGTATTATTAAATGAAATATACAGCTATGTCACTTCCTTTCAACAGTTGTCTTCTTTTTGAAAATACTTCTGAAATTTCTCAATTATTCGTATCTTTTTATTTCCAGTTTTTATTCATAGTTGATGTTAGTGGTGTCACCCTAGGGTCACTTTTCATGACAAATAAAACAAACCTAAAAAAAAAAAAAAAAAGAAAGAAAACAAAATCATATGAAAATAAAGCAAAAACCCTTTCGCCACATCGTCTAGCGATGCAGCTTGTTTTCTTTTCTCTGATTTCACTTTCTACTGCAACAATTTTGACGCAAGTGTAAACGAATGAGAAACTAGAAAACAACCGACCCGTATAAATAAATTTGCTGATAGAAAAAAATAAATTCTATGGAAGGAAATATATTTTCTTCATAAAGGGTGAACGCAAGGGCGGGGCCGTGTAGCAGGGAAGTGTGGTATACAAGAGAAGAGAATAATGGGCAGACAAGGGCGGACAGACAAGAGACAAACCGAAGACAGATGGTAAACACGCAATAAAAAGGTAATAATAAATTTATGGTGGAAACAGACACTCGTTTTTTTTTTTTTTTTTTTTCCGCTCGAAACTATTAATTGGAAAATTTGCATAATATACTGGTTTCGGAGTGAATTCCAACGCTAAACTTTTAGAAATGCGAACATAGGTGGAACTAAGATGCTCAATCCTTCCTAGTCATCTGCCCAGCCTTCCCAGAAATTTTCCAAAATAGGCGGATTACCCTGTTGACATTTTTAATGTTTTTTCGATGGGTGGAAATTACACCCCTTAGAAGGTTTATTAGGTACAGTAAAACTTCGATAATTGAGAAACCTCGTTAAGGAAAAAATCTCCTTAAAAGTGCAAAAAAAATCTTGTTTCCTTCATCTCCAACATGAATGCACCATCTCTACCAGAGCTCTATAGACACAAGTACGGGAATACGCCTTTTTACGATCCCAGTTTTAATCACATAACCCTTTTAGAATTTCAACTATATCTCGAGAACTAACCGTACGATTTCGGCAAAATTTTCGCATAATCTTCAACAAAAGTATGTTAATGTTTCAACACAATTTCAGATTCTACAAACCATGGTTCTCTTGCAACTGCACTCGATAACTTTGACTGTATAGGCTGTTTTCAATAAAATTTTGTATAATAAGGGGCTTGTTTCTTTGGCTCTTCAATCTGTTAAGCGAAAGCAGATTTCGAAAGAAACAATAAAAAAGTCTAATAAAATTAATCAAAGTATCTTAAACTATTTTAATTTCTCAAATTCAACATAAATATCATGTATTCACTTATGAGCTGCAGGATACAAAATAACGTATTGCCGGACTCGTAGAGCTTTTTCATCGCACGTCATCAAGTGTTATGCGGGACAGTATTTTGATGCCCCTTACATCTTCAAGGGTAATCCTTATCAGTAATTCAATTAAAATGAAAGTTAATGAGAGCAACTGCAAGAGAATTAACAGTTGTAGACACTGAAATTTAACAAAATCATTAACATACGTTAGATATGCTGTAAAAATTTAGGTACAACTGTATATTCAGTTCTTGAGGTATTGTTGAAATTCCTCAAGTAGACTGAATTCAGATCATTTGAACCTGAACAGCATTTCCAAGGTATCTCCAAAATCCAACATTTGATTGATCCGAAATTTCATTGAGACATTGTTATATGTTAGTTGAAGATCCTGTCGAACTTTGACTTCAATTATACATTTGGTTATTGAGATATCACTAAAATTCTGCTCATGATTGTGCGGTTTAAATGATTTTAATTCAATCTACTTGAGTAATTTCAGCGATATCTCGAGAACTAGACATACGATTTCAGACAAATTTTCACGGTATCTTTAGCAAATGAATGTTACTGTTATCGCAGTGTTTCAGCTTTCAACAACTTTATTTAATTTTGAACCTTTGAACATGTCAGGCGTAAGTCAGACTACACGCATAACAATGAAAAAGTTCTATAGGGCTTTACCTCACAAGTGAAATAAAAACGTTGATAATGAATATTTCGAACCGGGACAGCAGCGTTTACAAAGTTCGATTGAAACGATTTAAATCAGAAGATTTAAAAATTGTTTTTAATTATTAACTTCAAAAAATATTAAATAAAAATATGAACTTTTACGACTAAACAGATCTGCATTTGCAATAATACTGACCGTTAACTTGGTCCTTTCAAGATTAAATTAACTTAGACAAAATACTTTACGTCTTTTGGCTTTAATATGAATTTTAAGAGAGAAATGAAGATTAGATGTTGACTTTAGCTCTGCCAATTTGGAAGTGATTATGGGGTAAAACTGACTTTACCAAGTCGACATTGAAATAGAGGACCTGACTGGTGAAGTGAGGGAACCTTTTTAAGGCTGTCAAGTTTGGATTGATTTGGTGGTAAAATTTCCAAGAAACTGGGCCTATGAGAAACGTAAAAGGTGTTTCTGGAATTTACATCTTTTGATTTAACAAGACCAAATCAAAAGGTATTCACTCGGAACTAATTTGTTCGCCATTTTGTAGGACCTTTGAATAATGTTGCGAATATTTTTCAATATTTACTTTTGTCAGCATAAATTCAAAATAGTAAAACAAAATATTAAAAAATAGTAAGAGTTCCGAATGCCTAATATATGGTGCCTAGTAGCAAAGAATTTTCTATTCGATTGACAAGTACCAATACAGACCAAATATGTGGAAAAAAGTCTTCTTGAGGTAAACTATTGCACTAATGGAATGCATGAGGTTAACCAAGAAAAGAGTTGTTTCCAAAAACTACACAAAAAAATGATATAAAAATGATGGTGAACTTTGCACCACAACTCTCACATCAACTATAGTTGGTGTGAAAAATTAGCAGGAGTAAAAAAAAACTGTGGCAACGTAACAACTGTTTTTTTACAGCAAATGCAAACTGAGCAGCTTTCATAATGACATCATATTTCGGTGACGTCATAGAAGTGAAAAAGAAATCCTAAAATCTCAAAATTTTTTCACAACTGCTATGAAGTTGTCTCCTTAAAGGCAAAAGAGAGTAACGCTACTTATTGGAATGATGAGCTTATGATACAAAAGAATATTCAAGATTGTTAAAAAATATTTTCTGGAAAATGCACGGACAATCACAATACCATCGGATTAGAGAAAAGTTGGATTTTCTCAACAGCATCTACCATCTTCACCATTTCTCCTTACCTGTTTCAGTTCACCCCCTATTTCAAAAGAATGCGAACCAAATTTTTCTTCAACGTCTCATCACATTGGCAGAAACGTAACGAATATCCAACTTTTGGGTATTACTTTCATTTGTGAAAATTGCAGCCCCTTTGAAGCAATTGAACAAACAGAAACTGTCATCGTCAAACTTGTTTGACCTCGTTATAGTACCTTCCTATCGCAAAGAATAAAAAATCCTGATAAATGAAAATAATGCATGAAAAAATTGAAGTAATCCCACATTCTCATTCAAATTCAATGATGATTGATTTTTCTCCCTAGCAAAGATACCCGAGAGACATTTAACTTACACATTAGCATATGTACATATTCTTTCATCGGATATGTGTATTATTCGAAATCAATGAAACAAATCATGTCAAAATTCGCTCCGAACACCCGACCAAATTTAACGAAACATTTTTTCTTTTCAGTGAACTGGAAGTGAATAACAAAGATTTTCGTAAAAATGTTCTCATTTTATGGAAGCTAGTTCAAAAGACAGACTTTGTTCTCTCTAAAAATAAATTTATCAAATCTAACATATACAAGAGGAAAATCGACTAGTAATCAGTTGTAAAACATTCGAGCACACAAAATTCTGATAAAGTCAGGTTATTCGGCTAAAACAAAATATTGTGTTAATAGAGCCTCCATTTACGTTTACAGAAGCTACTTATTTAACATTACAATAATTACTAGTTTAAATACCAAAGATAATTTATTCGATGCGAAATTTTGAACGTCACAAAACTGGGACTACACTTCCTAATGTCCAAAGTTTAAAATGGTCAACTCGAAAGAAAGATGAGAGAGAGAGAGAGTGCGTAAATTTCTCCTCTGTGAAGAGAAACATTGAAGCATGTCCATATTTTTAGCCTAAATTAGAGAAAGCACAGGGTCACCTACAATGACGTCAGATAATGCAACACAAAATAGTGTTATAACGCATATTTTCGGTTTATCTCCAATAAAACATGTATATGTTAAAATCAGACTATATAAAAATTATAATTGGATAAAAATATCCAAATCGAGTCATGCATGAAGCATGAAGGAGAAACTGAAATCATCATACTCAATAAATAATTTACTTCCTATTTCTGTTTCGGGAGTTTCCCTTCAATATATCCAGAATATTTTTGAAGAGACAATAGAAAGAGGATTTTTACAATTGAGATTCTAACTATAAATTCGACAGACATCAGAAGCAAATTTTGAATATATGGAAAGGTATCAAAGGAGGTAAAAATATGTTGATTTTTCTCCACTAAAATCGAGAAAAGATCAAGACAAAAGAGAAAAATCTTCAGCACTAAATATTATTACTAAGAAGAAGAAAAGAAACTGAGACTGATGTATAAACATTAGAAATCATTACTTGAGGAGCCAATAATTCAAAACTTTCAAGACGCAAAGAAGAGGACATAAGCCAAATCAGTGACAGATTTTTGTTTAAAACATAAGAGATATAGAATTAAAGAGGGACATCAGGATTGGACATGACTAAATACGAAGAAACTCGGTTCCAAAAAACTAGGAATCAGTGCATTTGAAAGAACTCTATCTTCTACCAAGTATCAGTTTTAAAACCTCACAATAACTAATGATGCACAAACAGCATTTTGAAATCCTAAACCACTGGCAGTCGAGACACAAGATGCATACAACAGTTAGAGAGAAAAACAGAAAAACACCAGCGCAGCAGCCACTGTACTAGAAAAAGTAGGTTTTCAAAAACCAGCCAAAATTGGCAACAAGCTAATATCTAGACCAGGGATTGTCAAAACCTTTGGTTCTGATGTATCGCTTATTTTCTTCAAGAGACTTTGCGTGTCACCCAATATTTTATAAGCTATTTTTGACTACGAAAAAGTCTTACTCGAAGATGATTACAGAAAAAGTGTCTTGCCATTGGCATTACACTGGGATGTAGTAATCACAAGGTCCACTTCATCAAACTTGGCTGGGAGGGTGATTCATTGCTGGGCCCCCAATGTACCTGTACTTCTCACAGTAAATATTTATTTTCAAATTTCGTAGTTTTTAACAGAAATTAATCATAATAAATATCTCTCAAATCCCAAAAATAGAAACAAAAATAACGATACCGGGCCGATTATTTAGATTCACCATGTGTAGCAGAGCACTCCTCAAAGAAAAACCATTTAAGGTATTTTTAGGTGCTGAGAACAAACTTTGAAAAAATCACAGTGTTATCAGTTAGACCAAATTATGAAAACTGAAATTTTTCCACCTTTCAATCATACATGGACAACATGGAATTGAAGATAGGGGGTAAATCATACAAACTTTTTTTGTTACAAATAATAGGCCTCATGATATTCCGTATTGAAAAATCATTCGATTAGAGGAAAAAATAACCATATGTATTGGAAAATTTAGAAATTGTAAATCTACAAATAATAAAAATATTTTTTTTATTATCAAATGAATTATCAACAACGGAATATAATCAAGCTTATTATTTGCAGCAAAACAAGTTAAGTTATTAAGATGTAACCCTCGTCTTCATTACCAAGTTCTCCACGTATGACTAATACGGTGTTAAAGTTGATCATTTTTTCAAATTTGCATTCAGACAGCTAAAATACCATAGATGATGTTCTCTTGAGGAGTACTCCAACCTACTTTTGATCATGTAGATGGGATATGGATACCATGTAAACCCATAGGCAACGTAATATAAACCCTAAAAGGACATAGTTTCAATGTTTCACAGGATCACGAAGTCTTAGATCGTTTATACTCACGACCAACGAGTGATAACAGACAAAAGACCAACTGCCAAATTTCAGGTATCAGACAAGAACTGCAGTTGACTTTTCATTCAACATAAATAATAGAGAATAACTATGTTCACACAGAAGTGCGTGATGGTACCATATCCACACTTGTCTTGCACTCACGATGTTGTTTACTTAAAAATAAGCGATCCACTGTTGTGATACCTTTTGTGAGAGATTTCACACTAGAAGGTCTCAACTTTGCGTTCTGCCACTTATACGTTAAGTATGAGCCATTCCGCACACTGGCGATTTTGGGCGGTTCTGAGAGTTTATATCAGGATTGGTAACGCACACAGAACACATGTACGTATGTACGTAATATGTCATGCTTACGTGTTCTGTTTATGGTGATAAGAAACGCGCAGTGCGTTTGGTACCGGGTCGTGACCGAGATCGTATCAGGTAATGCTCTTGGCTGACAAGTACTTACGTGTACGTACAGGTACGAACATACAAACGCACCAGTGTAAATTCGTTTAACGTCATAAAGACGATTATTGCCAGCCTTTGGGCGGCGACTGTCGTCAAGGGGTGCGAGCCCCTATTACCTCATATGAGTATTGTCCCCACAACTGTATAACAATGTGCATTGATACCTTTCTATCTCTTCCCAAAAGAATGCCACATCTATAGACGATTCTTACATCACTTCTCTTAGCATGAACAGAGTATAGATTAAAGTTATACATGAAGACATTTAAACAAGTTGACGCAATCTGACAAGAAATTGTCTCAAAAGTCATTCAGAAAATTTTATCATACTAATTAAGTGCTAGTGTCTTTTGCATTAAATTTTCTTCACCAACCCTTTACTTTGAAGAGCTAACGTTGCTAGTAGGATAATTTATCCCAACTACAAAATTATGTCAATTTTATTAATTGGCTTTATGGGAGTGTGTGAACTTGTCTACATAATCTATATAACTTTAGTATAGATGTTACTAGCGCTGCACCCACAATTCGCAACTTTTTTCATTCACTTTTATTTTTTTTTGTTTAGTAAATAACGAATTTACATAAAAATGGACAATTTTGTCTCAAGAGGAGCTACAGACTTTGACGATAGCTTCAAACATGCTTCGGAATAACACAAATAAATACAGAAAATTTAATCTTAATCTGCCAAGCGGTTCTGAAGTTATGGAGGAACAAAATATACTTACATTGAGTTTTATTAATATAGATAGAATATAGATTATGTGCAGTGTACGCATATGAATTTGATCTTTTAGAAAAAGTTTCATAGGGTTATGAAATGAAAAATCCCTCTTTCCCACCAGAACTCCTAGGCTGTTTCATGAAATCAAGATTAGTATGTAGGTTTTCTATAGAGACAGGAAGATAGTAAAAACAAATAAAACAATACACGACTCAATATAGATGATGGTTATGAATGTTGTGTGAACAGTAATGAAGGTGGAAGGGAGGCAGAGAAAAAGGAAAATGGTACAAATGAAGGTTTTCAAGAAGAAGTATGCACTGAAACCAACAGAAGGTTCATCAACAGCCAAAGTACCCATACCGGCAAATTACACATAAATTAAAAATTCACAAAATTTATCGAACAAAAGACAATTCATTAAAAAGCAAAATAACTGACAAAATATCCTCTCCAGCGGCGGATCTAGAAAGTGATTTTGGGGGAAATGACAAAATTTTTGGGGAGTTGAGCTTTTTTTCTCTTCAAATATTTTTTTTACAGTTTTTATCTCAATTCTGCGGTCGTATTTCATTTTTTCCCTTCATTTTTCTTTTTTCTATAATCTTTTTTTTGGATTTTGGGGGAAATTTCCGCCATTTCCCCTTTTGGATCCGCCACTGACTCCTTCATTCTCTCCCCCTCGACCCCTAAAAAAATTATAGACGATAATAAGTAACTGACAGAAAATTAACAATAAACCGTACCAACAACAACAGTACCTACCTTCGTTAACGTTCGCAAACATTATTTAAATTTATGATATGATACAGAACTAAATTATTAAGTCTACTAATGGACTGGTATAATGAAAGGTATAGTGAGCAGCAAAATAATATTCCACAGTCGCATGAGAATAAAATAAAGGATATTACGTAATAATGATACGAAAAAGATAAGGCCTTCCGTTGGACAAAGCTGACTCATACCAGCAAACTGGATCAATAACACTTGATAGTTTATATACTAGCGACGAAAATTAGGAAACAAACAAAAAACTGAGCACATCCGAGGACAGTAAAGCAATTATTCTTATCAAAAAATAAATAGATAATGTTTCTATTGTAAAGAGAAACTTCATAAAAAAACAAGTTGATGTCATCATTCACAATTTCGGACGATTAGTTTTTTAAAAGAAGATACTTGGAGAAACAGATTTGCAAAAAAAACTCTTGCACAGCAATCTTCGAAAGAAAAAGTCGATTTTTTTTGTTTAAAAATCACCTATATCACCAACATTCTTCTAATACAGTAATACATATATTTTTATTTTTTGTAAAAAATTACCAATATCCCACAAATATGATGCATACGAAAATATTAGTGGAGATTTTAGTGTCCATATTCAAATCAAGTGCCGCAGCAAGTGAGGGGTGGGTGAAAATTGACCTTTTTCTGAGATCGTGTTGGTTTTAGGTTAAAACGAGTGGTTTTCTCTACGAAGGGTAGAAAATTAATTTTCAGGACCATTATCAGAAATGTAAAAAAGGTAAAATCACACTGAATAGCTAATAAGTTTGGAACAAATTGACCAATCAAAACTAAAATTAATAGGTCTGGTTCTTGTATGAGAGGTATTCTTTGTACCAAATTTCGTGACTATTGAAAGAGAATTTCAATTTTTATTGAGATAACATGAAAAATTAACACCTTTAACAGCCCCAGGGAATGAATCATAATACCAATAGGAACCAAATATAAAATTATGTTAAATATACTTCAAATCAATATATGTACCAAATTTTGTCACAATAGCTTGAAAATTACTCCTCTTAGAGCCATTAATCTGGTAAAACTGCAACAAAATCGTCCCTATCAGTCGTACCGTAAGACCTATCCGCACCAAAATTGGTAGGTGCTGTCCTTGACCTAAAGTATATACGTATACCAAATTTCAAGCTTATCGATTGAAAACTGTGACTTGTAAGCTGTTCAATAAAAAATTTATATAAACTAACCTACCGGACGAACTATGCTGGAATGGGAATATTGAAGATTCGTTTATTTTTTTGTTGAATGTATTAAATTATAGCGGAATTTGTCATATTAGCTTGTGGGCCAGTGGATAAGGACGTGTGCAAAAGTGTTGTGGGTTGTGGGTTGTGCGTTGGAACCTTATGTATTCTTTTGAACTTTATTATTTTATTTATTTTTGTCTCTTTATTTCTCTTTTAAGCACTTACCTAACAAGTATTTAACAAACAAACAAAAAAAAAGAAATGGGCTTGCTTTGCGCACCAGCTTTACCACATGGCCAAAAAGTGATAGAAAAAAATGAAAAAAAATAATATAAAAAAACTCAAAAGAATACATAGGATTTGAACCCACAATCTGCAGCATACTAGTAAGCATCCTTATCCACTGTGCCACAAACCAATTTTAAAATTAGTGTTATAATTTCATGTATATGATGTCATAACATGTAAACCTGCTGGAAAAACTTCCTTCCATGAGACGCTCGTCGATAAGCTTTTATTCATTTTTTTTGGCTTTAGCTTCATGTGAAATAAACATTATTTTTTTCTGGAAGGTTGGCTGCCGTATTGGTATATTTTAAAATCGCAGTAGTGAGTATAATAAAAGCTTATAAAAAAAAAAGCCAGATATGGTCACAACGAAAATGAAATTCCATTAAATATTCACATGAACAAAACATGCAGATATTTGAAAAAAAAAAAAAAAACCTGCAACAAATTTCAAACTAAACCTAAAAATTTTCATTTCCGAAATTGTTGCTAACTACGCCATATTTTCGTTTCAAAACTTATGAAATGATTTTTCCGCGTTTTACAATTACATTGCAACAACAAAATGTAACATTTTCTCCCATTCTTAAATTCTGGGTAGGCCTACACAAGAAAATGGAAAATGTATTATTGAAATTAGACAGGCAAGAAACCAACAAAAGCATGCTGACATAATCCCGAGCTAAATATACGAAAGGGGTAAACAGAAATGGAAATGGCTAGACAGGCGAACAAACTCGAACTAATCCGATGCTAAGAAACGAGGGCCCATCGATCCTAAATGAAGGAAAAACGAAAACATCAACCTTAAATTTGAACTCCAACTTTCAAAAACATTAGCTCAATAATGTACAATCAAAATAAGTTTACATTAAAAACTATCAGTTTTTAAACGATAAGCTTTATTTATTTATTTTTTTGGCTTCAGCTTCGTGCGAAATAAAATATATTTCGTTGTGGAAGGTTGGCTGCAGTATTAGTATATTTTAAAATCGCAGTAGTGAGTAGAATAAAAGCTAATAACAAGGCAAATTTTCATCGATTCCTACCTTCAGTCGCAATCAGACCACAAAAAAATAACAAAAAAACACACCACAACAACAACAATAGCCGAAATAAGAAAATTGAGATTTCAGCTTAGTACATCAAAAGTCATTCGCATCGACACAAAACACCAGTATCGAATTTAATGGAAAGAAATTCGCCATATCGAAATGGTCTGAAAAAAATGAAACGAGAAAAGAATCGAATAATTATCTTTAATGATCCAGAGAAGAGGGAAAGGACTAAATTCAAAAGGGGTTCAATCGGAACATTAATGGGAAATTCTTTATCAGCATTTCATAAACAAGTTCTTCGACATATAACGTACGAAAAAAAAAAGAAGCTGAAAACTCCACTCCTGGTGCTCAGAGATGACTCAAAAAGTTCCTAAAAATAAAATTTGTACATAATGCAAAATTCCAATTCTTAGCCTCAAAAAACATAAAAATCATTATAGTACACAAAAAAATTGAGTTTTCGAAGGTAATGCCTTATTTTGTTATTTTCTGGAAGGCTGAAAAGTGATTGAACTGCAAAATTTATTCATTACTGTCAAAATTAACAACCCCCCCGCTATACACGTAATTTATATGCATAAATATATTACCGAATTTAGATGAGCCAAAATGCCATTTTAGCTCACCTTGTGCACTGACACCAATGGTGCTAAGACGCAGAGACATAAGCGCCTCAAGTTCGAGTTAAAAAAAAAAAGAAGAAATAAGTTATACATACAGAAAAAACATTAATTTTCGCAAATTCTTCCATTTTGAGAAACTTGTCTGATAAAGTCAACCCTATATGGATGAGTTATTGCCAAATGGTAAATAAAATAGGTCGCTACTGAAGATACAATTTCTTATTATACAGCATCATATAGGGTGGAAGATCCACGAACAATGAGGACTGAGTTACTGGGTGAAATTTGTTACTTGAAAACACAACAACCTTCTGAGCTATTTCGAGTGTTGGAGTCGCACAACTTGTAATTATTTACAAATCTCAACGATTTAACCGAGTAAATAATACAAGACTTCGTGTTAACAATGCAAATACTATAGGCTCTAGATAGGTCGATCCTATTTACGTAGGTACGGTTTAGCGTTCTTTTGGCGGCTAAATTGAAAGCACCGACCCACTACAGCAGACGCGAATCGTCGATTAAAAAATGCGTAAAATATATTGTTAATCCGCATTCTAATTAGCCACAGTCACACTATCAAACAGTGAAAGAGAGAAGTCATCAAAATTCAAGCGCAAAAAAAAACAAAAAAAAACTAAGACGTAGAAATCGAATCGAGTAAAAACTTTTCCTTAAAAAATTTTAATCGACAAACGTTCCTCCAAAATTTTTTTTCAATTTTCAACATTGAAAAAAATTAAATTAAAAATTCTAGCGTAGCAAGTCACGCTAAAAAATGTAGGTTTTTTTAAATAAAATAAATAAATAAATAAATATAAAAAATAAAATCAAAATATCAAAAATATTTATCAGAATGCTGGCTAAAAATTAAGTGAGTACCTATAAAATGAAATGTTAAGGAAATTTATAATGAATAAATTGTATTGCCAAGTTATAAAAAATAAGTTTAGGTTGAACACGAATTTTTGAAAGATAGGCTTTTAATTTTTTTTTGCCTTCAGCTTCATGCGAAAAAAACATTATTTCGTTACGGAAGGTTGGCTGAAGTATTGAAATATTTTAAGACCACAGTAGTGAGTAGAATAAACGCTTATAAAAACGTTCGCCACCTATTAAGTGATTGCTTAGCAAATGAAATAACAGCAAGCCTGATTTCCACACAGCTTTTTTGTTTCATCTGGAAGTATCTACTCTTTTCAGCGATAGTTGAAGATTTTTTCAAATCATTTCTAAGCTTGAAACGTTAACCATATTGAAACCAAATTTGGCAAAATGTTAGAAAATAATACATTCAATGTCTGTAACAAAATTTCCTAACTAATGCTTGAAAATTACGCCCATTAGAGCCATTTAAGCCCCAAAACTACAACGTAATAGGTTTGTATTTTTCACATTAAAAGTGTCGACGTCGTGTCAACACTCAATACGAACAGATTTGTACGGTTTTACCATTAGGTTTGCACAAAACCAAACAAAAATACGAAAAATTGCTTATCAAAAAAAAACACCCGCCCGAGATTTATTTATCGAAACAAACTAAGAAGTGTCATATCAGAAAAATTAATAATAAAAACTTCAAGTTAAGTTATCATCCTGAACAAATTCAAAAAATTAACCATTTAATTGGAAACTAAATTCTCTCAATACACCAATCAGTGTCAACACCGTCTCGTACCATCCCGAGACCAGTTTAAAAAAATGAGCATGGTATTGACCCAGTGTCGACAATGTGATATTGTGATGTAAATAAAACATAAAATCTCCAAAAACCGGGTTTTGGAGTAGTAAATAAAATACGTATTACCAGACACTAGTGTTTGGGTGTTGATACAGTCTCGATATTTCGTTACATAAAAAATAAACCTAATAGGATGTACTGGACATACCATCCTGCCGATCTGGACCAAAAACAATAGGGTTCTTTCTTGTCTAGACCCGATAAACGTACCAAATTTCACGACCATCGGATCAGAATTGCGACCTATAGCGTGTTAAACACAATATAGGTACATAGTATATATACATACATACTAATTTCAGCCAAGAGTGCCAAAACTTTCCTGGGATCGTGAAACGAAGAACAAACCTACGCCCGTCTCTGGGTCTTGATACCGGATCAATTTTAATATATATATATTTTCTTCGAAAACGTACATAAAAATATAGGACGGAGACACGAAGTGCTGTGTAATAAAACCATTTCAAACGAAAACGCACAATACCGGTACCCAGATGGGGGTCACGAAGACACGAATACTCAGCTAAAGAGTAATAATTATTATTTTTATCATCATTATTTTATCTAATACACCTTCTGAAATAATATTTCTTAAAGTTCACGGACAATCTCTCCAAAAAACTAACTTCGGTACGCAAATTTAAATGGCTGCTACATAATTTATATGCTCCAGTTGGGTTCATTTCTCGATGAGTACATAATAATGTGCGTTTATAATCGATTAAACGGCTTACAGCATTGGGAAAATGACGTGGTGAAGTCGGAATACTTTTTCACATGGAAGAGAAACACCGAATTTATTCATTTTCAACCAACTTCATTTTTTCACCTCTACCGAAACTAGCAAACTGAAAAAGCGAAAACAACACAAAAACCTGCAGCGAGTGCGATTTGCATAGTCGTTTTTTATTCGAACCGTGAACAAAGTTTGTCAAGAACCATTCGAAGACAAACAAATACATATACGCATTAACAGGTGTTGGGACGAGTGCATAAACGTGGTGTCTTCTTTCAAGGCATAAATCTCATTAGGATATAATTCGAACGATTCTGCACTCCACTAGCGAGTATTCTCGCTTCTTAATTGCGATGGCCTTACCCAACAGTCAATAGTCCCAGGAATTAAAGCGAATATTTGTTGGAATCGGAGCTGAACTCCACGCCAGTAAACAGTTAATCGAATGTTAATCGTGGGATTCGTGATTAATTTTTTGCTCGCGTCACTCATGAGTAATTACTAATCGTCACTCATAACAAAAGATTTTGTTACTCTCGAACGTTATTCATTAATTATGGTAGAGTAAGGAAAAAAATATTTTTTTCGCTGTTTTTTCAAGTCTGATTAGATTCCGTCGGGGAAGTTGGATATCAACGAGTGACATGAACAAAATATCACCGAAGGGATGATAATAAAAGGGAGTACAACTGAATTTTAATCCCCTCTTTCCACACGTTCAATAACTAAGTGAAAATGAGCGAAGTTCTACCTAAAGGATTTTAATCAAATTTTAGGCGGTAGAAAAAACAATAATTCTTTATTAAAGACATATTTTATAATTTTTGTTTGAGGGTGAGGGGCCGAGAATAAGTGAGTAAAATAATACTTTTCCCCTTGAATGAAGAGTGATGAGTGATGAGTAATGATCACGAGTAAAAAGTAAATTGATCATTATTCAATAGAACGAGTAAAATTAAAATTACTGCGCAGATAACCAAAAATTAATAATTAACACACCAGTACGAACACTGAGAAAATCTAAATTTTGGAATTCAGCCTAAAAATTCGATAAGAACCCTAAAAACTGATTATTCCTCATCGAAAAATCACTTCAAATTCGTATACCATAAAAGAAAGTTTCTGCTCAATAATTACGTTCCATTAGCTTTTCATTTAGCACATTATATGTACTAAAAAGTAATTTTGCTCATTTTCAATCCCATGGCTTTTTTGGTGTCGAAGTAATCACTGAACGTTACCCGCATAGCTACTCGTAATTTTCTCTCCGCCACCGAGATTCTGCGGTCGCTTTCAAATACAAAGAAGGAGCGAAAATTAACTGAAAAATCAATATTTTCCTACAAAAGACTACTTTTACGAATGTTCCTTCGAGGATGTTGATGATTCTTCACGACCTGGCATTCAACAAAATGACCATCTCTTACCACACGGAAGTGTCCAAAGATCGAATCTTCGACATGGCCGGAGAGAAATATATTGGGCCCAGGGGTCAAAATAATTATTTTAGCAAATCATCGTTTTTTTTTGTTTTTTTTTTGTTTACGCATTTGAAGAAGTGAAAGTCCGGGCTCGAGGAAATCTCCATTTTTCTTCTCCTCTCTCTCCAGCCCTGCTGTCCGCCACCATAAAAAACGACAATAAAATGTAACTAACATACCTGGAGACTTATGGAACGTCAGTGAAGAGTTTGAGGAATGATTGGATAGTGAATTCGATTGCAATGATGTGGAGCTGCCATGTCGCATCAAATTATTCTGACTATTATACCCGGAGTCGACGTCTTGCTAGCGAAAAACAGAACACACGAACATAAGAAAGAGAAAAAATTTCTTCGGCACCAATAGTAAATTCATAAAAAAATAATTTTAAAAAATAAAAACAAAACAAAAAAATAAAATCGTAAAACGAATTTTTTTATCAACAGTTAATTAAGCAACAAAGTTTTCACGAAATACTTAATATTACTGGTGGTAGTAACTTATACTGTATGCACACTCAGTACCACGTTTAATTAAAATTTTTTACAAAATTCAAGGTGTGAGGTATTGCCAGAGAAAGAGGAAAATAAAAGCGAACAAATCGCACAAACAAACTCTGTGCACGCACACATACTGCTCTGACAGTAGGAATTTAAAAAAAAAGAAAATAATTCTCAACTTACACGTCATGTACGCATTAAAAAAACTCTGAAATTGAAATCAAAGAAAAAACCCTCGAAAGCTTTTTAAAACGAGTAAAAAAAAATCTAGCGCAGCGCTAGAAAACACAGTTTGCCAATTTTCATCAATAATTCACAAAAAAAAAACAAGAATTCCAAATACAATCAAAACCGCTTATTAAAAACACCATAAAAGGGACAAATCTGGAAAGTACCAAAACAAATGATGTAAAACTGTAGGAAATCAACACTTATCGGGAACAATGCATCGGTTTATCGGGCCAAAAGAAGTCCATAGACAAAGAAAAATTATCCTTGAAATGTTATTAAAAGGGATGATAATCTTGTTTCAGTTCATTAGTGATAGTATATGTTAGTCTTTGTAACTATTCTTCCTATCTTTCATAATTTTATGTTGTCTTGAGCCTATTAGTTTCAATTTAGGTTGTGAAAAAAGTATCTCCAGCCATCTTCTTCCAACCAAAACCCCTATTCATCTTTTTTTTTGTCATAAATATAATTATGTAGGTATGTATAATACAATTATTCAATAATTCAACTGTTTTTCAAGTGACTGTACCAGAAGTCTAATACTGAAATTCACCAATGATTTTTTTTTTTCATTTAAACTCTCAACATCGCTTAATTGGGACACCGCTTATTATGGACATAAAGGGTACCAACCACTTATGTTCCTATTAAGAGGTTTCTACTGTATTTGGAAAAACTGCAAAAAAATATCGATCGATGTCAATATCTGACAAACGTATCAAGATACAGATATTCCATTGCTAGTTTGAAAAACTGACAATAGTTATCGATATCATTAACAAAAATATTGATCTATCGACGTTTCATTGTTAAAAACCGATTTTCCTAGAATATTTTATTGGACAGCTTTCTTGGAAACTACTGAACCAATAAGCACTAAACTCCCTATCAGACCTGGTCCCATATAAATATGCTTACCATATGCCCCAGTTTGACCAGTATTGTCCCAGTTTGAGGCAATAGTCTCGGTACACCAGTTTCCCATTTTTCTCACATTTTTTCATGCTTATTACTGAGAAAATAACAAAGTAAGTGAGAAATGGGTAAGTAAATTTGGTTTAAATGGGAATTTTATGTCCTATCTATTTCAATTCCGGAGTGGTCCAAAAAATAATATGTAGGTATTATTCTTTAGAATTATAATAATGGATACACTAAATTCACCAAATAATTTGCGTATTAACGTAAATGGTTCATTTTCATTTCAGTAGGCGCAACAGGGTATATGTTAAGAATTAATTTCCAGATTTTTATGAAGATTTTAGCATTAGCGAAGGTAATCATCACCTCATTGGGTTTTTTTTGTTTTTTTTTTTCATGTCATTTTTGTAGAAAAATAAATAAATTATCATTTTTTTCAATGTTCTATTGGGTTTTAAAAAAATAAAATCTTGATTGCGTAATTTTACTTCCTTCTATGTATCGGTTTGGAACTTCATAAATATGGTAAGCCTTTAAATATAAACATACCGCCCTAAAATAATAATTGATTAACAAAATTTTTTGGTGTCTCCATCTTCCCTGTTCCGGTCCGGAACTTGATGGATATGATGTCTATATATAAGGAATACTCGTAAAAATTTTAGCCTTATCCTTTTCGTAGTTTTTTCAAAACAAACATAAAATTTTTATCAACAACTTTTCTCCTCCAGTTTTCTCAGAAACTAATAGATTCATAGGCACCAAACTTCTACCATACTTGCATTAACATAAGAATAATCTATCGTGAAAATTTCAGTTCGATTCCTCCCGTAATTTTCTCAGAATCTTGGAAAAACGACTGTGGGGACTCTCCCGTATGAGGTATAGGGGCTCGGACCCCTCAACGACATCCGCTGCCCCAAAGGGCAAGCAAATTATTCGTCTATGTGATGTAAAACACACTAAGTACGTTTGATCGTAATTACCTGCAAGTACATGCAGGTAATGTAAGAGTACCGAATTGTGACACAATGAGACAATGTCACGATCCGTACACGAACTGGCCAGCCATCTCTTATCTCGGTAGGGGATGATGCGACCTGGCCGCCCTCACAGACGTACGTATATTCTTACATACGTGTCTTGGTGTGCGTGTAAATAAGCCGTATAAAAACCACCCGAACCGGCTCTAAAATTGCCAGTGTTGGGTCTGGTTCTGGCTTACCCGTACTTGTGTACAAAGTAGCAGAACACGCTTAAATTCTGTAGAATTTCCTTCTAGTGAGAATACCTCTCACAACAAGGTATTCCACAATGGTGACCCCAACGTGAATTTTGGCTACTTTGTGAGGTGTCTTGAGGCGCATTGCACTTTTACAAAAATTTGGTGCGGTGCGCTGACAAGAAACTCGCTTGTTCGGCAAATAAAAATATTTTTTTGCAGATTAAGACACCTTTAAGGTCATCGAAGTAGAGTCTACTGAAGTGGGAATTTACACCCCTCTCTTTAAAATATATAAACAAAGAGAAACCAGACAGCAGACCTGGAGGAAGAAGGTTGGACTCATCCCCCAACCCCCCCAACTTTGGCACGACACTCTAAGAATTTACCAAATCTGGAAGAAGGCCCTCAACACCTAGAATTAGCACGACAGGGAACTGCAATAAATAAAGAACAATTAGCAGTAAAAACGTTGAGAAGTATTCGAACTTTAAGCCAAAGTTCTGACCTGAAAACACCTGTCCTACAAACACAGGAGCCAGTGTTTTCGACTAGCAAGGAAGGAAGTAGTTCTGTGGAATACGCTTGTCATCAGAAAGACACAGCAATGGTCCACCACCAAATGGAAATGAAAACCCACAACCATCGCAGGGAGGTAGTGCTCAGCCACAGCTGACACCCGAAGTCTTGGCGCAGATTATGTAGATTTTGCAATTACAGCCAGGGCAGAACCCCAACTTCTACAGACGAAGGATAGAGATCCCGGAATTTCTGCCCAATGAGGTAGACTTGTGGTTGACACTCTTGAAAGGCAGGTTCAAAACCAAAAACATTACGCTGAACCAGTGGTATCTCCACATCTGTTGAGGCATGCCCCCACAGATAATCTGTCACATTTCGGATATCATGGAATGCCCTTTGACAGAAGATGATAAATATGCCTGGTTTGTCAAGAAGATAAAGAATGTGTTTGGAAAAACAAAAAACCAAATCATTGATGATGTGAAGGGTGGTATGAAGATGGGGGACAACAAACCCTCAATCTTCACGGCAAAATTAAGGCAGAAGGCAGATAATATCGTAGCCCCTTCTGTCATAGGCAACCAATTTTGCAAGCAACTTCTTCAAAGTGTTGTGCAATGCCTAGCTGCTGTGGGTTTGACCGTGATAAACACATCCGCAGACTTGGACTTCCTTGCAAAATCAGCAGATAATGCGCTAGAATATACCAGGTCAAAGCCTGTGGTAAGTGCAGTATCTGCAGAGACTGGAGAAATTGTTCAACTTCGAGCTCAAATAGCTCAGTTGACTGATGAAATGAAATGGAACAAAAGCCAAAGCTCAACGAAGCCCAATAGTAGCTGGCGACAACTATCTAAATCAAGAAACAACAACAACAACAGTGGCAATAGCAAAGGATGACAGTCCCAGTCCAGAGACTGTAGATCAAGTTTCAATAACAGGGGTCAGAGTTCAACTCCCCCACGTACATCATCTCCCAAAAACCAGTCTTGAAATTGGAATGAAAAAAGTTGTTTCTTTCATAATAGGTTTGGCGCAGAGGCCACCAAATGCAACAACAGGTGCAAATGGTGGGGCAAATCCTATACCAAGGAGGCGTCAAACTAGAAAGAGGGGCCATCTATGCGGCCAAAGACCCCTCGGAAAAATACTCATGCCGCCTGTTCATCAAGGAAGGACAAATAGGAGAATGTATTTAATCGACTCGGGAGCAGACCTGAGCATATTGCCAGTTAACAAAACCCAAAAAGTACTCCCTCCGAAATACTATCTCCATACTGTGAATGGTCAAAACCTTCCAGTTTACGGACTTGAAACCAGCAAAGTTGACATCGGACTCAAGAAAATCATGACGTGGTCCTTCATGGTTGCAGATGTTCCAAACCCAATCCTGGGTGCAGATTTCCTTGCACATTTTGGCCTGATCATTGACCTCAAAAATGGCAAATTGTTCGATAGTGAATCTAAACATTGTGTGGATGGCAAAATGCTAGCTTACAGACTGGACACAAATATATCCAGCTGTACCAAAGTTGACGGATAACTCTTATGGATCCTGTCTGACTATCCTGGAGTCACTCAACCAATAATTTGCAGGCATCCTACCTATAAACATGACACAGTTCATTACCTAGAGACCAAAGGACTGCCTTGCCATGCTAGAGCACGAAGGTTACTGCCTGATAAACTCAAAGCGGCACGGGAGTACTTCCATTGCATCATCGAGGAGGGTGTATGTCGCCCCTTGAAAAGCTCATAGAGCTCCCTTATCCACATGACCAAAAAGCAAGTGGAGAGTGGTGAATTGTTGGAGACTACAGGGCCTTAAATGCCAAAACAGTTCCTGATCGCTACCCAGTCCCCAATATAATGGACTTCAACGCAAATATGAAGGGTAAAACGATGTTCACCAAAATTGACATCAACTGGGCATTCCACCAAATTCCTATGGCTGACCAGGACGTACCAAAGGCAGTGATTATAACCCCCTTTGGACTATTCGAATACCTTCGAATGCCGTTTGGACTTCGCAACTCAGCACAAACTTTTAAGAGATTTATCAACGGACTGTTTAGGGAATTGCCATTTGCATATGCATACTTGGATGATATCTGCATTTGCTCTAAAGGCAGTGAGCAACAGCACGAGGAGAATGTAAGAGCCGTAATACAGCGTATACATGCTGCCGGGCTTACTATCAACGTAGGTAAAAGCTTATATGCACAAACTGAAATTGACTTCCTCGGCTACAAAGTCTCAACCAAAGGCATTTCCCCCCTGAAGACCAAAGTAGAGCCAATATTGAACTTCCCAAAGCACTCAAATGTCGCTGAACTCAGGCGTTTCTTAGGGATGGTGAACTTCTATAGACGTTGCATGAAGAATGCAGCAGCTGAACAAAGTAAGTTTTTTGCACTAATTAAGACAACTAAAAAGAAAGATAAGACTCCACTTGAATGGAATGAAGAAGCCAAACAGGCCTTTGAGAAAATCAAAGATACACTAACAAATGCAACTCTATTGGCTCATCCAGACAAAAGTCTGCCATTATGCGTGAGTACCGATGCCTCTGATTTTGCTATTGGTGCAACCTTGTACTAACTTGTCAAAGACAACAAGAAGTTACCGCTAGCTTTCTTCTCGAGGAAGCTCTCAAAAACAGAAAAGAACTATAGCACATACTATAGGAAATTGCTCGGAATTTTTGCTGCGTTGAAGCATTTCAGGCACCAATTAGAGGGTAGATGTTTTTCTGTGTACACTGACCATAAACCCCTAACATATGCCTTCACATAAAAAGCAGAACCGGCATCACCGAGAAGAGCACGACAATTAGACTATATTGGTCAATTGACTACCGACATTCAGTATATAAGTGGAGAACTTAACACTACAGCTGATGCCTTGAGGAGAATCAAAGCTATCTCAGCTCCAGTCCAATTGCCTTATGCTGAAATAGCTAAAGCACAGCTTAAGGATGCAGAATTGCAAGAGTTGTTATCGAACGATGATACTACTCTCAAATTGAGACAGCAAAAAATTCCCGGTACTGATGTTTTATTAACATGTGACATCAGTACAGGTAAGAATAGGCCATTTCTACCAGTAAAATATCGCAGGTTCGCTTTCAACAGTGTACATAATCTGTCACATGCTGGGCCAAAATGTAGTGCTAATTTAATTTCGGCAAGGTTTGTATGGCCACAAATGAAATCTGACTGCAACAAATGGGCTCGCAGTTGCCTGAACTGTCAAGAATCCAAAGTAGGAAGACATACTCGCTCACCCCTCAAATCCTTCAAACAAACAGAGCGGTTTAAAACAGTACATATGGACTTGGTAGGCCCATTGCCACCATCTCAAGGACACAGATACCTGTTAATGATAATAGACAGGGCAACACGATGGCCAGAAGCAATTCCTCTATATGAGATGACAGCTACAACTGTAGCTGCCAGGTTATACGACACCTGGATTGCGAGGTATGGCGTACCAGAAGTCATAATTACAGACCAAGGTCGCCAATTTGAGAGCTCACTCTTCAAAGAGTTAGCAAATAAGCTTGGTGTTCAACACAGTCATACCACAGCTTACCATCCTCAAGCCAATGGCAAAATCGAGAGATGGCATAGAGCCCTCAAAGCCTCTATCATGTCACATGATACAAAGAGATTGGTAGATATACTCCCTACCATCCTCTTAGGCCTTTGATCTGCCCTACAAACAGATACAGGTCACTCTGCAGCACAACTAGCGTTTGGCAAAGAGCTACGCCTCCCAGGGGACTTCTTCACAAAATCGAAGGAAGTTAGCCCCAAAATTATGGTACAAAATATAAGAAATGATGCCCACAATTTTCTAGAACAGGCAGCTTGCCATGGCCAGCCCAATATTTACGTCTCGAAACACTTGGCCAATACCTCACGCGTATTTGTTAGAGACAAAAAAATGAGATCTGCGCTGGAGAAACCATACACTGGTCCTTACAAAGTAGTATCACGAGATGAGAAAAACTTTGTGATACTCATTGCAGGCAAACCTCGAACAATTTCAATTGACAGATTGAAGCCTGCATACATGGTAAGCGACGATAAAAGAATAAAGAGGTTACAGAGAGAAAACATAGAAAATATCCAGACGGATCCACCAAAAAACATAAAGAAACCCGTCGAAAAATGTGAAATAACAAATTCACAATTAGAGAAAACACCAAAAATAAAAAAGTCTGTAAAGTTTTCGGACGATGTTACTACCAAAACATTCGATCCCGAGGCCCCTAGGCAATAAAAAATGTAAAAATTCCCATCCTTCTTGCAAGTCTGAGAGGTTAATACGAAGAAAATAAAATTTACTCCCAAAAAAATAATATCCGCTACATAAGTTTAAACCCGCTAAAAAAATATGCGACAAAAATTGGAATTCCGTGAGACAAAAGAAACTCCGGAGATAAGCAAACAAGGAATGCCAACAAAAAGAAAACGACAGGAATAAACAAATCCACATGTGATACGGAAATAAACATCGCAACGTGCGTTTATTGTCAAACACAAAGATAATCTCAACGTTGTGACGTCACAAGCGGAGATTCCTTTGTAATAAAAATTCGAAAAATATATTCTCTGAGTTTATTTCAGGCATAACTATGCTTAAACCAATCAGAACTTAACCGGAAAACTTGCATACGGCCAAGAATTTTAAGCGCTATCCCCTCTACATGCTGATAAGAAGATGCGAAAAAGCTAAAACGAAAGTATAATGGTAAATTGAAAATAGCAGTAAATTCACCCGTTTTAGAACTGTCTAATAACTTGGACGTGTTTTCTAAACGATATTTTTGGCTCTATGTTTTCCTTCTTACCTATTCCAATGTCGCTACCAACTCAAATCTTTCTCAACATGACCAAGAACCTAAAAGTTCCGGAAGTTGCCAAGACCACTGGGCAATTCTGGCACAGAAGTCGGAATGGGATCAAATTGAGGAGGAACTCCTGATAGACACGGCACCCGCCATGGAGAATGTTCTTGCGGAAATGACGACTCCGCTTCTGTCCATCATCTCTCCTCCCCAGACTCCACTGGAACCAACTCCAACGACAGAACCCCCCACACCAGAGCCAAAGCCTACGGAGACCAGGGAACCGATGAAGTTCCTGTTTACAGCGGAGAGGGCAGCCAATGAAAATGCAAAAACTCCCCGATGCTCAGGCAGCCTCAGTTTATATGTCCACTGCCCCCTCACTCCCGCCATCACCCCTACACCTATACCAAAAACCGACCACCGAGGCGTAGGGGAGAGGATAGCCGGGCAAACTACCTGGCCCAAATGTACGCTCATAAGGAATCTTACGAGTGTGTCGGGGCCGCAGTAGGCAGTGCCCTGGCAAAGTGGGAGGCCGATCAGAAATGGCATTAAACCTGCATGTCCCCCCAGGCCTTGCGCATTTTTGATCATTTTTGCAGCGCAAAAACTGGGGGGGAGTAGCTGTGGGGACTCTCCCATATGAGGTATAGGGGCTTGGACCCCTCAACAATAGTCGCCACCCCAAAGGGCAGGCAAATTATTCGTCTATGTGACGTAAAACACACTAAGTACGTTCGATCATAATTACCTGCAAGTACATGCAGGTAATGTACGAGTACCGAATTGTGACACAATGAGACAATGTAACGATCTGTACACAAACCAGCCAGCCATCTCTTATCTCGGTAGGGGATGATGCGACCTGGCCGCCCTCACAGACGTACGTATATTCTTACGTACGTGTCTTGGTGTGTGTGTAAATAAGCCGTACAAAAACCACCCGAACTGGCTCAAAAATTGCCAGTGTTTGGTCTGGTTCTGGCTTACCCGTACTTGTGTACGAAGTGGCTGAACACGCTTAAATTCTGTAGAATTTCCTTCTGGTGAGAATATCTCTCACAACAAGGTCTTCCACAACGACTTTTCCTGGAATTTTTTGTTTTTCAGTTTTCTAGAACACTACAGAATCGATAGTCACCAAACTTCTTTCACACTTGCTCCTACATGATAACTATCTTTCGTAAAAAATTCAGCCCTATCTGTTTCGTAGTTTTTTAAAAACTGCGAACATAAAATTTTAGAAGGTACCTACGGATATACATACATATATACTTACATTAAAAAAAATTACTTCAAAATGAGAAAATGGTACCAATCGTTTTCTTTTCTCATGAACGGATAATTTTCATCATCCCTACGCTTCTCTATTTTGTGAGGTCAATTTTAATACCCCGTTTGCAAGCAAACTGAGTAAAAATAATATTTCTCTTGTCGGAGAAAAGGAAAAATGCGTATAACGAAAAATAATCAATTGACCTTTAGATTTTCGATAATTTCAGAATTTTTCGATTCATTAAATTGGAAAAATCGTGAAAAAAATCGATGTATATCATATTCAAAAGTTTTCAGCGAAGAATACTGAATTAATTTGTACTCAGACAGCGGGCGAAATATTTAACTACAATTTACCGTCCTTCCACAGAATTACCAGAGAAATTATTAACATTGTACCAGCGATCACTGCAAAATAATGAAGTAGCCAGGATAGAACCTCCTGCAAAATGGACAATTTATTAATAACGATTGTCACGAAAAAAACACATTTTAATGGATGTAATTTGGTTCTTGGTTGCTTCAATCACTATTGACCTTGGTACATACATGCGTGGTTAGAATCGTGCTTTTTTTTTTTTTTTTTTTACATAATATTAATTTAAGGTAGGTCAACGCAGGTAAGTCACTCACTGACAACTGCGAACCAGTCGCAACAGATAAAATTCGTTCGTAAACTAAGAATATGGATAATCTTTATAAATTCGAAATTAACCTGTCTTCAACCTAAGCAGGATTGTAAGTATAGCCACATCATAATTTCAGGAAAACTAAGGGGGGCTAAATAAGACTTTTCAGCGAATTAAACGTTACATATTCAAAAAGTAGGTAAACTAAAATAAGCAAAAAAAACAAAATTTTTGCTGTTAAGCAAACTAGTTTATTAGAAAAGGCGTTGTAAAGCCAAAATAAGAAAATCAGGTCAAAAAAAGTAGAAAAATTATTGTGATTTTCATTTTCGACAAAAATATCGAAGAAACGGAATGAATTGTTATTAATGTTTGTACGACTTTGAAAAAGATCTCCACTTTGAAAAACACCACGTTCAATTATTATAATTTATTAGCATTTGCAGTAATAGAAGATGTTAAACGTCACTCATTTTTGAAATATTAACAATGATTGATTAAAAATCTAACTTTTGGGTGAATTATAATATACTACGTGAAATTAATTAAAAATCTTTGTCCATATTTTAGGGGAAATTCAGATAATCCACACAAACTGTGTTTTCTGAGCCAAATATAAATTTATGTACCTTTCACCAATTTTTTATCATAATTTTGAAACTGGTTTTTGCTTTTCAGTTTTTTTGGGGGCGAAGATAATTTCATTTTTATGCATAAGTATCTAACGTATCTTTGTATCTTTCCAAGGATAAATATAAAGGTAGGAGATGTAAAGTAAAATTTATTGATTTTATCGACAATTGGATATCTTTTTTTCCCCATTTTTTTTTTCGTCAATACATTATTTTGTTTATATCGTTGAAAGAATCTCACGAAAATAACGTTCTGAATAAAGTTATATAAACAATTAAGGATGGTTCATACTCGTTGATTTCTTCTATATGATATAATACGTAAAAAGTTCACTAGACGGAAACACTGAGTTATGGGTTTATACTGTTTTGATTTATTCTCTAAAAGTTAAAATTTGTCAACTTTACAGAGTACAGGTGCGAGTTTAAACCTTGCTTTAGACAAGTTGACGCACTCTGATAAGAAGTCATCCCTAGTCATTTGAAAAATTTTATCCCACTAAATAAGAGCAAGCGTTGTTTGCGAGAACAATTCCCTTCACTTTGAATCGAAAAATGACAGCAAACGACACTTGCGCTTACTAAGTGGGATAATCTATCCCAACTGCAAACTCTTGCAAATTTTATTACATTGGGTATAGTTTAAATAGTCCATATAACTTTAGTTCTGAAATAGTCTCATAATTACTACGACAAGATTATAAAAGATATTTTAAAATTTTCCTTTGTTTTATATTAGGAAATATTTTACAGATTTTTATGTATCTTATTTCAGCAACCAGGGAACTTTGTCCAAATTAAAATCTTTACGGAGAACTGCATTTTGCAGCGTATAATATTATGTTACGGCCACAGGTAATAATATAAATTGGTCATTCACAGACGACCAAGAGATCACTAGGAATTCACGTTATTATCAATTTTATTTGGGCAATGTTTTTTTCCCATTAAAATTGACTTTCTGGAGGGGTTAGGAGTGAGGGTAGTGAAAATTTTCCGTTTCACAACAAAACAAAACTAATGACTTCATTTTCCTAATTTATTTTACATAACATATATGTATGGCATAAATTTTTGGTTCATGGTTTGGAGAGAACTACAAAAGGAATGGGGCTGAAATATTCACAAAGGGTGGTCCTCATATAGGACCAGGTCTGAAAGAAGTTTGTTGTTTATAGGTCCAGTAGTTTCTGAGAAAACTGGAAAACAAACGAAAATCCTAGAGAAGTCCTTTTTCCCAGATTTTGAAGAAACTACAAAAAGGACTGGACTGAAATTTTCACAATAGATTTTTTTTACGTTTCTTATAAGACTTTGGTGCTTATTCATTCAGCAGTTTACAAGAAAACTGGAAGATAAAAAATTGCTTACGAAAATTTTTGGTTCACGGTTTTGAGAAAACTACCAAAGGAATAGGGCTGAAATTTTCATGACATATATTTTTTACATAGGATCACGTCAAAAGCATACTTTAAATTCAATATTAAAAATCGAAATTCAAAATTCAATAGTAAAATTCTATTATAGAAGCCGAGGTCGAATTATCAACTATTGAGACATAAGATCCATTATGAGATATTTTCTCAGTTGTTCACCGTTAATCACAAAATTTTATTATATGCAGATTGCAGATCTAAAAATCACGTTTGTTCCATTTTCTCAAACCTCAGTCCTCCATAGATTGTTTTTTCGTACCTAAAAAACCTCTAATCTGAAAATTTAAGTAACAATGTCGGTCCTAGTTTTTTATAACGTATTTAAATACATATACACATGCATACATACAAACATACAAACGTACAACACACAGGCCTGACTAGAGAGGGAAGGGGGATTCCCCCAGACCCGGGATTTTTAGGGGCCTGGCATTCTCAAAAAAATAAAATAAAATAAAAATAAGTAGATTTTCCATGAAAATCTAATGAAAAACCTCTAAAAATTTTTTTTTTAGTATTATAAAACCCTCCCCACAGATAAATCCTAAATATTGCACCTGAACATAAGATATAATTCTCAATATTTTCTCCTCCGGGCCCGAATTTCCTCTCTACGGCCTAGTACATACCCACATATATACATAAAATTATTGCAAGATTATAGTATAGAATTAAGGGTTACCTATTCTTATCTTACCCCAAAAAAATAATATCTTAAAAATCTGAGGATCAGCCCAAAATGGCGCTTTTCAACCCTAATCCTCTCAGAAATATTTCCGAAAAACGTAGAAAAATAGTCCGAATAAAATAGCAAACGAATCACATAAAACTGTCGAAAAGAATACTAGAAAAATTTGATGAAAATCGTCAACTTTTCATTAAATTTTTTAAATTTGATCGAAGGTTTCAGTGTAAATTTGAATAATTTACAATTATAGTTTTTTAATAGACGAAAGGAGGAAGAGGGAATGCCCTTCTCTATTCATGCTCGTAAACCTAGAATCCGGAGCTGGTCGTAATTTCCAGAAAGAATACGTAACCGCACGACAAACCAAGGTATGAAGAAATACTTCAATTGCCTCACTGAACGACCCTCGCAATACCTTTAAAATTAGACTGACAATTAATGTTTTTAACCGATCCAACCGAATGTAATTCTACACCAACATACAAACGAAAAGTACAGCAATTTATACGCATTCGAAAGCACACAGTCGTCACACGAAACACGCTAATTAACCGTGAATTTTTCATTTTTCCACACAATTACTCGATACATCCGACTAAATCACGTCAATATTTTACAATCTGCACAACTCCGTACAGCATTCACGCGTCATAAAACACCGACAAAAAAATAAGAAAAACAAACTTCCCACCTTTTACTCTAAGTCACTATCACTTTTTGCCAATCAAGAAACGTAGGTTTTGTAGAGCCCATAATTGTTGACACTTACACGATAAACCGATAATTTTTCGGATAAATGGTGTTCGTAGCATCTTCGAATTCGGGTTAGTAAAAATCAAAAACTAATAATAGCCAAACTAAGGAAAAAAAAAAACAAAAAAAAACATACACAGATAATTATAATTGGCGGATTAGCACAGGTACCCACTCGATGTGCACACCGCACTCGTAAACAAACGTTTATGAAATGAAGTAAATCGACTAACCCGAGACTAAACTTCGCTTATAATACCTACGGTTAATTTTCAATTACGTGTAATTTATGCAAAACAAAAAAAAAAAATTTAGAAAACTCTCACTCGTCATCTTTCGTACACGTTTTTCAACCCAAAATTGTTAGCCTCCACTAGTTAAGGTGCATAAAAACGTGACCCTGAATTCGGAAATAGAGTTTAAAGTCAACGTTTCAAAATTGACGAATAACTCCACTTCACAAATTATTACTTTTTTGGCGTCAAAGGAACGGAGTGGATGGGAGATGATGGGGTCTCGAAATATTTTGAAGGATATTATCAATCGAGTGTGTCAAATCGCAGAATGGTGCAGATTAAACAAGTTGAGCGCCAAGGGTGAAACGACATACCTTATTGTAAGAGCGAACCCTGACTCTAAAATTATAAACTATTATCTTCCGTTTAAGGAGAAAAGGCGGGGATAGGAGAACCGAGATATCATGATTTTGATGGGTAAATTTGGGTGGAAAATGATAACACTTATGGCTAATGAAAGTAGATAGGTATCGTAATAAATTACGCAATATTCACAACATCTGCGGAAATGTTTCAGCAATTTGATTAGATAGGGTTAACCCTTCCAAACCCAAATTAATTTGTTAAGATGCGTACATATATTAGTAACGTAAATTAGGCTTTATGGATGGCAAATCATGTGTAGGCCCAGTCAGGATATTAATGTCGCGAAACGCAATAGTGACGTTGGTGGTTTAGGCAATAAAATATAAATTGAGCTGCAGAAAAAAGGAGAGAATAAATACAGGACTGATAATGGGAGCCAAGAATTTCAAATTGACTAAAACTGATTGTAACCACTTCGGAATAAAGGCCTTGACAGACATATACGGGGTGTTCCATTAACCTTAACCCAACTAGTGACGGTAACGACAATTTTTTTCTTTTAACATTGAAAATGTTCAATTTCACGGTATTGGGGTACATTTTAAAACAGTGTAAAAATTTTCCGACATCAACAATCGACAATGTGCGCGCGCAAAAACATATTGCCAGATATTGAAAAAATAAGACTAAAAAAAAATCGGTCAAGAAAACAAGATAGAAAAAATAATGAAAATTGAAAGTACACAAAAACAACACAAAAATTATTAAGCAGAATTGATAATTAACTTTGAAAAAGAACAAGTTCCAAACTGAAACTTTCGAATTTAATTATAATTTTCGGAATAGAATTTTTGAAACAAAACTTGGCAGAAACCATCTGAGGATAGGCACCTACATGAGGTTAAAATTTTGTGAAAATCTGTCAAGTGGGAGAGGCATGATGCTGCGACAAAAAAAAAAGCAACTTCAATTTATAATATCAATAAGAATGAAAAACTGTGTGACAACGAAGGAATTGTTTGATTCCTCAAAAAATTTGTGACAAACCATAGCATAAGAGCAGAAAATTTTTGACAAAGAAATAAGCATATACCTATTAATTCACGTAACAATTATTATGAAAAATCTAGAAAATTTTCAACATATACAAGAATAAACTGTATTTGAGGAAAATTTTAGAAGGAAAATCTTGAATTTAAATTCCCCTTCATAATATCTGATTTCTCAAAATTTTGAATTACTATTTTAAATTATACAACAATCTTGAAAATACATAATCATTTTCAATGTACGAATAACTTCATCATTTCGGTGAATTCTGTTAATTTTTTTTATACTCAAGCATTTGAAGCATTTGTTCAGCTAATTTCTGAAGAACAAATGATTGACATTTAAAAACATATGCTCATTTTGGAGCAAATTCTCGAAAACTTGGGAGCATTTTCTACGGTTCTAGCCCTTGACCTAAATGAATGAAAAATTGAAAATGCATTATTCGCCTTAAAATGTCAAAATAATTCTCAAATCTCAAACAATATTTTTTCACCGTTCCTTTGAGACCATTAAAGTTGTCTGCAACTTTTTTTGAAGGGAGGGCAGAGTAGGGACTTCCACAATACTTGTAATGTGGACCTGAATGATCCATACCTAATCAACAGGCCACAGAACCTTCAAACTTCAGATGTTAAATTCGAAGGAAAAAAGTCCAGTTTACAGCTATGTATTTTTAAATATAAAACATATTCCTTTTAAATCAGAAACGAAGTATTGTCAAAAATAAGTTCTAATGGAAAAATTGTAAGATAAATCTATTCTAGTATGCTCATACACAATCATTCGTGAAAACAGCTCCAGAATTAAAATGAGCCATCGCTGTTAAAAATATTTGTACTAAAAGGCCACAACGTAAACAGAAATTATGCTAGTTTATGAAACATATATAGAGTTTAAAACCCTTACTTTCGATGCGATTAAGGCCTTCAGCCACAGATCACGTTCTTCAGTACTTTCAGCTCGTAAATACCATGTGCAATCGTTAACGGCCACGTTGAAACAACATGAGTCTAATTCATGAGCCTGAAAAACACAGATCACAAAAATTTCAAACAAAATGAAGCGAAATTCATTTCACGACAGTTGACAAGCAAAACAAAGAGATGCATTTAAATATTATAGGCATAAAGTGGATAGAGCACCCTTTTTGAAGAATTCTCAACAAATTCACGACGATAAAATAATCGCCACGAATTTTTCACTCAACCTTATAGATTGTACCGTTGTGCACTATACAAGCTCGAACAGTCCCTCAAGATTGCGTACTACATTTTCTTAACGAAAATCTAAAAATAATGTAGATATCTTTCCATGTACTTTCATTATCTCGACACACAGTATTACGCTATACTCCGTCCAATATAAGAAGATTGCAAACAAACATCAGAGAAAACGCTGACCAGCCAATACAATTGTTTTTAATTGATATATAGTTGCCATTTGTAAATAATCCTAGATATCTTGCTGCACAAAATAATATTCAAAATATATTTACTGACAACATAGCGTTGAAGCCAGGGATCATCTTACACCGAACGAAGTATAAGCTTCCATCTAATTTCAGACCTTGAGCCCTTCCAGAAAACTTATTCAGAATCATAAGACGAAATGGTAATGGACCGATGGAAGGAAAGAAAAATAAACGAAAGTATCTCATAGAAATATATATCTGCACGAAATTTTTCAAAATAAATCCAGAAAATTTAATCTAAACAATTTATCAGACTACTGTTTGAGGAGAAGTCGAACTAAAATTCTGAATAACATGTTTCTTGACATGATCCACAATAAAACTCAAAAACCCTAAACTACAACCGTAAAAAAAACAATAAGTACTCTATTTTCAAGTTTTTTAGATTTTTTTTTTTTTTCTTTGCATGTTTTACTAAAATTTCAAAACAGCAGTACTTCGGATAACTTTCAAACAAAGAAGTGAAACGAGTGAAAAATTAATTTTTCATCACATTAAAACCTTCATTCCCTTAGAACGGTGGTTCTCGATCGGGGTGCTGCAAACACCATCCCAAGATGCTGCGAGATCTCCACAGAAAAATAAAAATGCGTCAAAAATTTTTTTCTGACAAAACATGCAAAAAATATTGAGTGTTTCGATGGTGGAATGCTGCAGGGTTAGGTACTCAGAGAGAGGGATGCTACAAATCAAAAAAGGTTGAGAACCACTGCCTTGAAAAATATAATATCTACTTGAAGATAAATCTTTGATAATTTAAAGATATTTGACGCGAGTGATCGTTTCGAAAAAATATGAAACTATACTTAGACATCAGTCAGCGATAATTGGAAAACATAAATTTTAATCAAGGTTATCCCATTATGTACGTCATTGAAAGACTATGATAAGTACATACAGACACGAATTTCCGAGTTGAACATAAAATATGACGTTATTTTAAAACTAAGCAGCCAGCAACCAGAATGAATAAACGAATACGAATATTTAACAAGTAAAGCTAAAAAAAATTAAAATATTGCGATTTACATTTTCACAAAAATTAAAAACAAACCTTATCATTATTTTGGTGAAAATGGTACTTTTTAGGCAAGTGATTAAAGAAAATATAAAAGCAAACAAGAAAAATTTAGAAATTAAGATTTCGCTAAGACACTGATTAATTAATATAATTCAATTTATTCACGAGACGCATGATAACTAGAAAAAATGGTTAAGAAAGTTTCACAAAAGAAAACAAAAACATTGGGTCAGTCCAGAAAATAATTTTTTCAATTTCTATTAAGGTAAAAAAGCGAACTAAAAGAATAAGAAAACACATTTAAAAAAACGTATGATTCCGAACGAATTTCAACAACGATACTGCCACTATAATGCCTGGTGACAATGTTAAGGCACTGCAATAATACTTTCCAGCTTCCTAGTTTCAATCACTGTTTGAGCCAAACTTCGATAATCTATATTGCAAAGACTACGAGAAGCATAAAGAGAAATCAACGGAATATGATTGAATCGATAGAAGATTAAACGTTAATGATTCAAAACGTTCCACTTTTTCATACACTATGCAAAATTCTTCGAATAAATCTTCCATCATTTCGATCACAAAACTACAAACCTGCACTGCCAATAACAAATGAAAATTTCTAACCACCAAAATCAGAAAGTAAAAACTTAATGAGAGATACACATATCTCAAAAAAGTAATCTACCTTTAGCACAGCTTTGTACAGGCTAATTGCGCCTCTACATCCACAACCTGTATCACGTTCCGTTTTAAAGTACGTTAAAGTGCCATCTTTCAATACCAGCCAACGTTTTTGCCAGCCGTAGAAAGGGTTTGTCCATTTGCTTACGTAGCCTTGTAATTTTGGATAGCTACGCTTCTCAGCAACATCCTCATCCTCGTCGCTACCGTTATTAAACATAGTAGAGTACCGACTATTTTGTGGAACTGACGAGTTACTGCAACATAAAATTGAATAATTAGATGTCATCAAAAGATGAAAGATGTGAATCCTGTGGAAGACATTTACCTTACTTTTAAATTTTCATGTAGATGTTTGTTTAGGAAGTACTCGAAACACACAACGATTCAACGAAAGCGACAATAATGCATGATTCGCGAAAACTATCACGCACACTTTTACTATTATTTTGAGTGTATTATTTTTGTCATTAAATTTATGAATCATCGACTAAATTAATTTTAAATTAAATACGAGGACGAAGACATGAAATTTACGCACATCGGTCAAACTATCGAAGCTTTAAATTTTGCTACTCCCTATTTTTCTAGCTTTTGCCTTTTCCAAATCTCTCCTTTTTCGATAAGTGATAAAAAGTGGTACGATTAACAGTGTTAGCAAAAGCAAAAGCGATTAATTTATTTATCAATATTAGTTTTCAGTTTCAGTTAGCAATTGCAGGGACTGTAATTGGTCTTGTGAGAATGGTATCTACGTAAGAGTATTACGTAAAGTAAATAAGAAAGAACATATAAGCAAGAGTAAGAACTCTCAGATATATAATACAGGTGTGGAACCTATCGATAGTTATCGATATAACTATCGATATATATTCAACGTACATATCGATACAAGACATCGAGAACCTCAAGAATATACTACGCCATATTATATATTACAGTTTGTCTATTGTACTCACACAATAAACTCTTATAGTTCCTCGTGTACATATTATTCTTACATGGTAACAGCAGCAAAGTTAATGAAGTATTTTTGAATGTGATTTTAATTTAAGTAGCCAAATAAGCCATCTATCAGTGAGTAAAATGTAATTAAAGTCAAATAAGCCATTAAGTTATTAGTTCGTTTTTCGTGTTCAAGTGTGAGTATATGTTCGCTAATTTACTGTTTCATTTTATTCATGTTTTTTGGAAAAATATGGTGTCATTCTACCATAAAATAGTATCACCAAGCCAACTACTGAGAATACCTGTAAGTACAGTAAATATTTATTACTAGAATAATGAAATTTAAAAGACATGTTAACGAATTTGTTTGAAAATTGGGTGATAAAACAAAGAAGTGCGCCATTAATGAAAACGTGGTGCGAACACATTTTCGAAAAATAACCGAAATTGAAAACATGAAATTAGTCAGTAATGAATTAAATAATAATAAATAATGAATATATTGTGTAGAATAAATTTATTTTTCAGAAAATTAAGTATTCTGCCGATCAGACGCAATATGATGAAAACGTGGTGTGAATTTGGCTACGAAAATTCCCACGAAAACCGAAAGCTTAGCCATTAATTTTGTTTAATTTAATTGTTTTATAACAAAGATCTGGTTGCCATGACATGAACCTACTATAGTGTGAATGTTAGTAGGTGGTTTATTGACAAATAAGTATAAGTAATATTGCACTTAGGTACTTAGATGAAAAATCCTGGCCAGGTTAAAGCTTCCAAATTTTATCTACATTAAAAAAAATCTAGACCAAAGTGAAATTGTAGATAGATCCCAAGAGAGTGCAATTACAAGGAACTACGTAAAGTATTAGTAGTAAACGTGGTCTAGAGTTTACGTAATCGTAGCAGACATTATATTTTTGATAATTATCTAGATGTTCCTTATATGACACTATAATTAATCTGTATTTGTTGTTGTATACAGAACATTGTAAAAGAATCAAGAGAGACGCAAACGATAGTGACAATGGCACCAGAAGATCAGACACCGTCCATGCCAGTAGAGAAAACAATGTCGAGAGGATCGTCAAAGTTTCTTGACATGAGAGCAGACGACATGATATCGAGAGCGAGAGCAATTAAGGCGATAAAATTCGGGATAGATCGATATTTTACTATCGACCCAGTATCCTGCATACGTCTCATGCACGGATTAGAGCTGAGTCTGAGTAAAAGGTTGAATGTAATTATAGAGGAACAACTAATTAATAATCAAGTTCCAGATAAAAGACACACAGACATTTATGAAAAAATGAAGAACCTGCCGACATACGATAACGACCCAATGGAAACTTCAGGCAAACAGTGGGAAGAAGCCCAAGATGATGTAATGTTTGCGAGACCGGAAGTTTCGAGAAAAGATAGTAGTGATAACGTTCCAGAGATCTCAAACATAAGACTGGAGGACAGTGCTGGACCAAGTCGGTCCAACAAAAACGTCATTGTGAGACAGCCAGCACCGACCGAAGAAGAAGAGAACTGGGACAATCCGCCACCAACACAGAGAAACTACAGTGAAAAGACAAATAAGACAAATAAGACAAGTAAGACAAGTAATAATGAGCCATTTAAACAGACATTTACAGATGAAAACAGATCGAGACAATTAGAAAACATTGAGAACATGCAGACGCAACAACAGACATTTAATACAAAAGGTAATGATTCTGATATTTTCGATGATATTTTAAGAAAATTCTTGCAAATTGATAAATCGCTAGATCGAAACGAGAATAATGATAGACATAGAGGTAAGGAAGATAATTCTTCTGGTATTTCTAATAATAATCCCAGTCATTTAGACAAAAACGCTAATAATTCTGATTTAAATGTTGTTGAGACACAAAATAATAATAAGGAATATAGAAGTAAAATTAAAGTAACGGCAAAGAAATTATCAATGATGATAGATTTTAGAGTTTGGTTAGAATCGTTTAATATGTTTGTAAACAGATATA